>CM053587.1:217719736-217739808 GCA_028646515.1 Pseudochirops corinnae | reverse complement strand
CACATTCAGCCTATTAGGGAACAGAGTATACTTTCAAATATCCAAGGGTCCTCAGAGTCACGTAGCCACATTAGCAAAGGGCCTAGGGGCAGGGAAGATCTTCAGATTCCCATAACAAACACCCAATATAATGGAAATCTGACTTGCCTCTAAAACTACCTTTTAGGCGTTTTGCTCTGTCACCCTGAAAGCCAACTTCTATGCATTCATTTTCTTGCTATATGTTAAATTCCATGGAATATGGGTCTCCTTGACATTCCAATATTTCATAAAGATTGACACATTTAAAAAAGAGAATGACAGAAGCTCACCTAGTCAATGGGCTTTTTTTAAATTTTGTTTTATTTTAATTCATTTGTATTAGAGGTCAGTGCTGTATAGCAACTAAACAATATGTTATTGTTCCTGGTGGTCATTTTTCAGCCATGTCTGACTCTTCATGACTACTTTTGGGGTATTCTTGGCAAGGGTACTAGAATGGTTTGCCATTTCCTTCTTCAGCTCATTTTACAGATAAGGAAACTGAGGCAAACAGGGTTAAGTGACTTGCCCAGAATCACACAGCTAGGAAGTGTCTAAGGGGGAATTTGAACTCAGGAAAATGAGTCTTCCTGACTCCAGACCTGGCACTCTATCCACTGTTCCACCTAGCTGCCCAGTTAAGTGATTTATTTGCCACTAAAAAGATATTTGTAACCAGTTTGATGGCTCACTTCTGAAAACTCTCCTACTAAGAAGGACAAATTGAGTGAGCTCAGGAGATCTAAGCTGCAGTGGACTAAGCCAATTGGGCGGTCCACATTAAGTCTAGTGTCATTATAAATACGGCTTCTGGAAACAGGAGGCCACTAGCTGCCTAAGCAAGGGTGAACCGGCCCAGGTCAGAAATACCGAATCAATAAAGTTTCTGCACTAATCAGCAGTGAGATTGGTCTATAAATGACCACTGCGCTTCTGACTTGAGTGAGATAAGAAGGAGAAAGAAAAGGAGGAGAAAGAGAAGGAAGAGAGACAGAGACAGAGACAGAGAATATGAATAGTTATTTGCTTGAGGAACTACAGATAATAATTAAAATATTCATTTACAAAGGAACAAAGTTAACTGAATTGAAAAAAATTAAGGCATATCATTAAGTTATAAGATAATTGAAAGTTTTAAAGGAAGCCATCATGCATTAATACACAATGAAATTTTTCCTAACACGTCAAAAAAATTACTTCTCGGATAAAGTAGTTTAAGGTAAAATTTGTTAGAAATACAATATATACCTTGACTGTTCACTTCCTCATTAATCACATATACTTGAGTAGGCAAGATGCATTCTATCTTCAGATGAATTGACTTCTCATTTTCAAAAACTCTCAATTTCAAGAATGACTGAAGTGAGGATGGAGGTGCCCAGGACTAAAACAAGACATCTCAGAAATCATCAGAGGAATATCAGTAGCCAGCAAGTACCACCTGAGAGTACAGGGTGCTGAGCTGGCTGCACTCTATCCTGAATCTCTCTGTTGACTGTAAAGGACATCTAAGAAGTAATAGCTGGTTAGATAATGATTCCTTACCTGTGGTCCTTCCCTGTAGAATCTGTTCATTAACAACAGACTATTGTGAATATCTGCCTGATGTCACTAAATTAAGTAAAAGGGTTAAAAAATAATTTTCCAAATGAGATCAGAAAACACTGAAAAAAATTCATATAAATGGAAAGTAGAATCAGACTAGGTTAAGGAACAATAGAAGAAATTGAAGAGAAGGAAATAAAAAAGAGAAATGAAAAGCAACAAATAAAATACACAGACATGCAGCAGCAGCAACAGCAGCAACAGCACAAAACATAAGAATAACCAAAATTCTTAGAACAAAAAAATTGTGTGGTTTATCCTTTGTTCTTAAAGAAGACCATGACATCAGGGAGATGATGACATGACTTGCAGTTGACTTTGATTTGAGTGAGGGAGGGCTGTGCAAGGTCACCAGCTTCACTTTCTCCTCCAGAGACATCTGGGTCCAATGGCCAGATATTCATCAGGATGCCTGGAGATGGCCCAGAATGCATTGGGAGACCTCGGCCCTTTTAAGCTAAGACCTTTTCAGGTTCTCACTTTGAGTGAGGTAATACCCAATCAGTGAATAGGCCTACGTCTCTTTAAAAAGTGAGTCAAGGGGGGTGGCTAAGTGGCACAGTGAATAGAGCACTGACCCTGGAGTCAGGAGGACCTGAGTTCAAATGTGGTGGCCTCAGACACTTGACACATTTACTAGCCATGTGACTTTGGGCAAGTCACTTAACCCCAACTGCCCTCCAAAAAGCAAAAAAATAAAATAAATAAATAAATATATATATATATATATAAAAGAAGTCCTGACTTAATACCTATGTGACACTGTGTAAGTCAGGTAATTTTTAAAAAAAAAGTGAGTCAAGGGATGGCCCCTTAAATAAAAAAAAAAAAATCAAACTTGCTGTACCCCCAGCATCAGTGACGGCCAAAATCGTTACTCAAGAATATTTTATAAATGACATTAATGATGTAATTGAGAAGAAACAGAGATGGGTAATGACAGCATTGTAGATCTTGAAGAAATATATGATTCTAAAAAATTGTCTGTATTCAGTGGCTTGAAATTAGAGTTGATGTAACCAAAGAGAAGCAGGCCTTTAAAATGTGGGTGTATTTATGCACATCTGTGTGTGTGTATATATATATATATATATATATATATATATATATATATATATATATATATATATATATATATATACATATATATATATACACATACATACACATGTGTATATGCATATGTGTATATATACACCTCTATCTGAATCTGCATATGCATATATATTTTTTTGTCCAAAAATAAAACTGTAAGCTACCCTTTTCTTTAATGTTTTAACTTCTTGGTACAAAGTGGTATGTTTTTAAATTGCCAAAAATCTGATGGAAATTGGTCCAAATGGTCAGATAGATAGATAGATTGATAGTTATATATATAGATACATGAAGTAGAAATTTATTTAAAGTAAAATTTCTGATCATAAGGTTAAAAAGTTAAGAATGCAGTTCTTTTGTGGGTTAATCTACAGAAATGTGGCAGTTAGCTATGTTTCATTGCTGGGTTTTATATGGGACCTGTTACAAAGGAACCCTAAACTGCTCAGCTTATGACCATATAGGAAATATGGAACTTCAGAAATCAACCTGACCATTCCCTGAACCTCACTAAGAATGTAACTGCTTTGTCTGGGTGGATTCTGCTTAAGAGAGAAATTCAAAAATATCACCTTTGCTTCTTCCCCACTCTTCATTCAACCAAGAATATTGTCCTCACCTGGTGCCCCTGATGGCCACCTGACAGATAAAAGATGGTAACATAGAGAAGACAGGTTGGATCCTAGAACATCCTTAGCTCTCCTCCTCCTGTTGGCTGTACCAGGATCTCCAGTCACCTGTTCCCGCCCCCTTTGCCATGACACAATGCAGAACTCTCCAAGTACTATCTGGTATCACAGTGTGTCCTTCATTCCCTCACCTCAGTCTATGTATAACTTTGCAAGAGAGGTAGGAAGATATATATGAAATATAATGAAGTAGACATACAATATATGATCTCTAAGCAATAACTGGCAAATTATCCCTTTGCTATGAATCAAGTAGAAAACAAATAATGTTGTTGCTCAGTCATTTATCAGTCATGTCTAACTCTCTATGACCCTGTTTGGGATTTTCTTGGCAAAAATACTGGAGTGGTTTGACATTTCCTTCTCCAACTCATTTTATAGATGAGGCAACTGAAGCAGAGTTAGGTGGCTTGTCCAGGGTCTCACAACTAATAAGTGTCTGAAGCTGAATTTGAACTCAGGAAGAAGAGTCTTTGTGACCCCAAGCCTGGCACTCTATCCACTGCACCACTTACCTGCCCAAAGCAAATAATGGTATATGCTTGCCGTTTGGAGATGAGACTATTCAGAAATAGTTGCAGAATTACTATTGTTGTTAAAAAAAAAAAAAAAAAAAAGGAGCTGAAGGTTTGAAACCTCCTATTCCAGATCATTCAGACTGTCCAGCAAGGCCACACTGCCATCCTAAGGTAGTTACTTATTTGTGTACCTATCATACATATCAGATATAGAACGTACTCTCTTTGAATGTAGGCACCATTTTATTTTCACCAACAGAGAGCTGGCCTTTGAATCAAAATGACCTGACTTCAAGTCCCACCTTTAATGCATAATGGCCATTAATGACCCTTTGATCCTGAGCAAATCATTTAGTTTCTTAGTTACAGAGCAGGAGTCATATCACCTTGGTAGATGGAGTTTCTTCCCCAAAGGGCTCCCTACAATATTTAAATCATGTGTCTGGAACAATAAAAAAAAAAAGTTCTAGGAATAGCTTAGCACAGTGTTCAAACACAGCAAGTATTTTAAAAATGTTTGTTTCATAACAGTATGCTAGAAAAGTAATTTTAATTGCCTGACCAATCTTTGGCTTTTCCAGTCTGAAAATATGAATTTCTTTTTTTTTTTCTTTCTTTTTTTTGTGAGGCATTTAGGGTTAAGTGACTTGCCCAGGGTCACATAGCTAGTGTCAAGTGTCTGAGGTTAGATTTTAACTCAGACCCTCCTGAACTCTTATCTACTATCCCACTTAGCTGCCCCAGAAATATGAATTTCTAAATTTAAATTGTACTTTAATTTCTTAATGTGGGATGACTGACATGTAATTATTTACTTTTAAAAAACTGGGAAGTTCTGAGACACATGGTGAATGTGGCTGAATTAATTTTTACTTTTTTTTTCCCCAACTAGTTCTGACCAGCGAGTGCCCTGTTCTTCTTCCTACCACAGTTCTAGCTTACACTCGGGTGACGGTGTCACAAAAACAGGACCCATGGGCCTTCCAGACCTAAGACAAGTGCCAACTGTTGTGATTGAATGTGATGACAATAAAGAAAATGTGCCTCATGAATCTGATTACGAAGATTCCTCCTGCCTGTACACAAGAGAAGAGGAGGATGAGGATGAAGATGAAGATGATGACAGCTCATTATACACTAGTATGTTGGAACTGTTCACCAAATCCCCCCTCCCCAATTAATTTTTTTTCTGTTGTTTCCTTAAAGCATAAGGAAAACCCAAAATGAAACCACACTTCATCTTCTCCTTAAAGAGGCTGACTGTGTCACCATAATGATTTTTTAGTCACAGAGAATGCTCAGTAATTAATGCTAACCGTTGTGTATGCAATAATTCATTTTCATTCAGATACCAACAACCTTGGAAGACCAGAATTTAAATTTCCTATTTAGGTGTCTTGAAATGTGCTGAGAAAGGAGAGAAAAGTTCAAAATCCATCATTCTAGGGCTGAATAATAAATCCTTGTTAAAAATGGCACTCATTTGAATGTAGCATGAGCTATAGTTCTGCTAATTTAAGATAAAATATGGGAGAAAAAGGAGACAGAAAAAACCTACAAAAAATCCTCAAGCCTCTTGCTAACCAATAGCTTCAATTTTCTTTCCCCTCCAAACCATTTAACCAAATTGCTGATAACTAACAGAACTATCTCATTTGAGCTTCTTCTCTTTTCCTTTCTTCTTGCAAAGGCATGGGGAGAACAGCATGATTGAAGAATCTCTAATAGGAATATTAATGGAGGTCAAAAGGCAAGTTGAGGGAAGAACCAGTGATCCAATTGTATTAGTAATCCACCAAATGAAAAATCAGATCCCTAATCATATGGAGCCTATAGTATCCCAAGAAATAGAATATCATTGGCCTCTTCTGGTTACCAATAATATCTCATTTAGGTTGAGCTTTCAGAGTTTGCAAAGCAATTCTTTCACAACTACCTTGTAGTAAATAGTGTATTAATACTCTGAAAGATTAAGTAACCTGACTGTGGCTACACAGACTACTGATTATCTGAGTCAGGATTTGAATCCAGAATTGCTGACTCCAAATCCATCCCTCTATCCATTGTGCCAACTAGCCTCAGAGTAGTTGTTTGCACTAACTCTTAAAAAGTAAACTGCTATTAAAGACCATTTCCTGATTATGGAGGCTCCATAACCTAAATCCCACTTGTCTGCCCAGCTTTATTGATGCTCGAATCAAGTGAGGCCAACATCTGCACAACTGCCTGAATGTAACACGTTCATTTTCATTCCTGTAATTTTACTCATGCCATTTTCTCCATTGCCTCTGCCCATCCTTTGAAGACTCCCATAAGACAATGAAGGTTTCTCCAGCTACCAAAGCCCACACTAACCTCTCGCTTTGCTAAGCCCATCTTCTGCTTATTGTGACTACCACACTCTTTAGCATACCATTGTCCTTGAATTGTTATGTGAGCGTTAGTTATATCACTCTCAATAAATTTTAAGTTTCCTGAAGGCAGGGATCATGTCCCATGTTTCTATTATCCACAACATTTCAATGAATAACTGCTTGATTGAACTCTATAAATCTGCATTTCAGGTGAAGCTGAAACTCTTATTAAGCTCTTTATGGCTATTTCTTCCCAATATTATCATGCAACTGTTGGTTTTTTGAAGAGAATATAAGTATTTATGGGGGTAAATGTTCTCTTTTTTGTCTTTTTCCAGGTTCTCTGGCTATGAAGGTGTGCCGAAAGGATTCCTTGGCGATCAAGCTTAGCAACAGGCCCTCCAAGCGAGAACTGGAAGAGAAAAACATTTTGCCCAGGCAGACTGATGAGGAGAGACTGGAACTGAGGCAGCAGATCGGTACCAAGCTTACCAGGTAGGGATGTTGGCTAGCCCTTTCTTGTTTCTCAGTGAGGCCATAGAGGAGAGTTTTATTTTCCTGGCCATTGGGTAAATCAGTCCTATCCATAAAAGCAGAAGAATTTCCTTTGCAGAGATCTGACTTCAGATCCACCCATGGGGAAATGACAGTTATTCCTTTCTTGAACCAACTGTTTCATCTTTCTGACTTGGATAGCCATTTAGTGTACAGGTAGCTTCCCTAAGGATGGTCAGTCAGTAGAATAACCAACTGTAGCAAAGTCAGCATTATCAAAGAGTGTTGCATACCCACATGAATATGGAACCATGTTTTGTTGTTTTTGCATTTGCTTACCAATGTAATTAAATAAAAAAGTATCCTTTGTACTCAAAGGTTTTATGAATGTAGCAACATGTAATATAGAACATCCACTCTAAAAGACACTACGTATCTCAATATAACGTGCCTCTTCTGATGTAAGAGATCTTTTAAAATATAAATATATACTGATATATATATTTACATATATACTGACATATATACATATATACATATTACATGTATATGTTTGCATATACACAAATATGCAAAATATATCTCTATGTATTGATATATATCATCAACGCAAACTATGTCAATAAATAAATCTGCATTTTGATGTATAAAATACAGGTTTTTGTACTGTGTGAATAAGGTACAGATTTTTTTGTGTTTCATAATGCTAGCAAGCAACAAAATACATCACTGAGTTTAACTTTAATTCCTGGCAAAATTCTAGAACACATTCTTAAACAAATAGTGTGTATGCATCAAAGGGAAGCAGAAATCACTGAGAGCTAATGTGACTTCATCAAGAACAAGTCAATTCAGAAAAACCATACTAATAGACCAGAAAACTTAAGTGGACATGAGTTTACCTATGTCCATAAAGCATTTGGCAAAGTCTTTCCTGGTATCCTTGGGACAAGGTGGAAAGATGTGAGCTGGATCAGGGATTCCTAAGCTGTATGTAGGACATGGACTCCTAAGAGAGCCAAAGATTTTTGTGTGAGGGCTCTACAAATAACTATACATATCAAATATCATCATTTTATCATTATGTAATGTCTTAGTTAAGTGAAACTGATGGTATCACTGTTATATGGGTTCTATAGAATAGATCTGTGCAATTATTTTGTTCTAAAAAGAGATCTTCATATTCAAAAGGGTTGGGATCCCTTTGGATCCCTCTATGTTGCCCCAGTGAGAAGGATTCCAAACTGAATCAATGCCCATTGTTAACCCAGAGAGAGGTCTCTGGAGAGCTGTCCAGTGCTATTCAACATTTTTTAATGACTTGGATGAAGGTCTGGATGCCATGCAGATGACACAGACTTGGGAGAAATAACTAACAATGTCCTGACAGAGTCAGGATCCTCAAATATCTGTCCAGGTTAAAACAATGGGCCAAATCTAATAAGGTGAAAATGAATAGGAACAAATGGGAAGACCTACATTTGGGTTCCGAAAATTAGCTCCTTACATACAAGATAGAGGAGATGTCACGGCTAGAAAACAGTTCCTGTGGAGATTTGAGAAATATTCATAGACTCCCAACTCAGTATGAGTAAATAAGGTAATATAACAGCCTGACAAACTAATTTGACCCCCTACTGGCTGTTCTCAAAGGCTGTCTTTGCATAGTTCCCATGCTGCTGTCTATACTGGGCATGTACCACTCCAGGTGTGTCCATAGTTGCCTGCTGCTCTGCGCTGCTGCTCCTACTTCTCACTGTTCCCTCCTTTCCTGCTGTGTCTGGGCCTGGAACTGCTTTATTGCCCATGCTGAGGGTCTTTTGCATTTGTGTTCTTCGGCATCCAGACGGACCCCCTTTTAAAAATGTTCACTCTCTTCCTACTGCTTCTTCCTTCCTTAATATGTCAGACATAGCCATGGACACCAGCTGTGAGATCTCTACCAAGGCCCTAAGGGAGAGGAAGGAAATCATCAAGGAGATGGAGAATGGCACATTAATGTTGATTAATGGCAATTAATGGTAACACTAATGAGAAAAATGGAGACGAGGAGGTTGACAATGAGGTAGATGAGGAAGATGAAGAGGATTAAGAAAAAAATAGTGAGGAAGAGGATGGAGATGAGGATGTGGAAGCCAAGACGCTATAAGCAAATAAGCAGCTGAAGAGGAAGAGGAAGAGGCCATTGAAATCAAAAAGCAGAACACCAATAAGATAACTAGACATTGGGGTTGGGATGGGGGGTAATTTTTTTAAAGGGAGAAGGAAAAGGCTGCAATGTCCTATTAACTCTCAATTCCTATCTCAGAATCTAAGCATGGTCACCCTCAAATAGAGAGCCCAGGCCTACTGGGTGTTGTAACCCAATCAGAGAACACAGTCCTGATGATTTCCAACCACAATGAGAATCACCAACAAAAAGAGGGGGAAAAAGCCTAAAACTTCGAAAGCCCTGGTTTTCTTAAAAGCTCTTTAAAGAAAAATGTTTGTATTTATATCTAGATGTTACATTTTTGTGCGTATTTGAGGGGTGGTCATTCATTTTTCCATGATTTTGGATGCCTTTGATACGTTGTCTATCCTGCTTCTGATTTTAATTGTGTTGTTATCATATTCCTAATAATCTCAAAGGAGGGGGAAAAAACTTGCTCAAAAAAAAACTATGATAAAACACAACCTTATTCCAAGCATTCCAGTAACTTTTGTGTGTGTATCTGTATTTAGCTATAAAATAATGGATTTATTATTTGATAGTTGGAAGGCCAGAAATAAGAGGATTTTTTTCCTTCTTTGCCATTTTTCCCTTTGCTCTTTTTTATGTATGAAGCTGCTATTTGAGGTTTCTTGCTCTGTGTCATTTTAAATGTTTATTTTGTTTTTTTGATGTATGTGTGAAACATAACAGGTATTTTACTGAGTTCTAAAAATGAAAAAAAACTAATATGAACTTTGTGGTATTAAGAGATGTTTTGTTACAACAATGTAGATGATAATCATGAGGTGACCTACCCTGGTTAAATTGAATCTACATTATTTAATTCCTTTCTGGGCACAGTTTTGGAAGAATATAGACAGGCTTGAGGACAACCTTAAAAAAGCAATCAAAGGAACTGGAGTCCTTTAGCCTAAAAATTAATGAATTGTTTTAAAATATTTGAAGGAATATCATTTGGAAGAGTGACCAAGTTTTGTTTTATTTTGTCCCAGAGCGCCAAACTCTGGAAGATTAAAGCTCAATGTAAGGAAAGATATCCTAGGGATTAGATCTATCCAAAAGTGGAATGGGAGTCAGAAATTTTCCCCTCAACAGAGGCCTTCCAGTGAAGATATTTTTATAGAAGAGATTCCAGCTCAGGCAGAAGTTGGACTAGGAGGCCTTTGATGTCCCTTCCACCCCTGAGATCCTGTGATTTTCTTTTATCAAAGGATGGGCAGGTAACACACTCTTCTGTCAGTATAGTAGACTGAGTTATTTTACAATACTTAAGTAGAACTTCTCTTTCTTTAATAATATGCTTATCCCCTGGGGCATGCCATATTTTGATGTGTCAAGGTGGTATAACCTTATCTCCAAGACCAAATGATTTGGCCTCTCTCATGCCCATCTCTTTCCTTTTTTTTTTTTTTTTTGTCCTTTTCAAGCTGGTTTGGAAGGAGCCCCGTGGGATTTGAGAGGAAGTGCTTGATTTAATATTAGGCTAGAAATATGAGGATTTCTAAGGAAAGCTCAGGAATATAAATACTATTCTGAATCTTCCAGTCTGAGAGTTATAGATTGATATAGGTTATTCAAAAATCACCTTTTCTTTCTGCTGTTTGCAATATCCATATATTGTGATCTCTCCTGCTAAGATCAGGAGGACCAGGCATGGCAGCACACATCTGTAATACCTGCTACTGGGGAGACTGAGGCTGGTGGATCCCTGGAGCTAAGGAGTTCTGAGCTGCAGTACCCTGAAGCCAATTGGGAATCAACTATATGTGACACCAGTATAGTATGCCCCAAGGACCAGCAGAATACCAGGATGCCTAAGGAGAGAAGAAACCCAGCAGGTTAAAGCTCCCATAATGATTGTAATAGAATTGGGTTTTTGAGCAGTTGTTGCATTTCCAGCCTGTATAAGATAAGGAGACCTAGTCTACCAAGAATAAATAAATATATGGGACTAGAAAAACCAAATATCACAAATGACAAGGTATATTCAAATCTTGCAATGAACTAAGAAGAAAGTCATTTGGACTGACTCTTACACTTAGGTAAGCTGGTAGCTGATATCAAGGAAACCTTTGCTTCTTACCCTTCCTGGGGTTAAGATTTCATCCCTGTGAACAAAATGACCTTTGAAATGAAATTGGACCTTTGTAGGCAACAATAAAGTAAAGAGAAAGAGGTCGTAGTTCAAATCTTTTCTTCCCATTGCTGCATCCTCTCACCTAGCCCTCAGGTGTGGAAGGTGGAGGAACTAAAAAAAAAGTTAACTGAACCAAATGGTTTCAAACTATGGGAGTTTACAAGCATTCTTGACAGGAGGAGACCTGAACTTTGAGAATTCTATCTCAAGAGAAGTTGAGGTTAACCAATGATGTAAGGATTAATATTGGGACTGCTTTAGAGGAGGTATATCACTGGATGGGTCAAGAGCTTTCAGAAGGAGCCCTTCCATAAAAAGGAATGTAGGTAAAATGTAGGACAAACAATGGGGGATCTAGGGGGGAAACAAGGGGGAATGTGATAGACAGGTGATCAGGAACAAAGGAGAAGAAAGTTTCTATTAGAGGAATAAAATGTCATCTGGACATTAGGAAAGCTATAGAGGAAAGATGGAAACTTAGGTGCCACACCCATCACTGCACTCAGAGAGTTGTTTAGATGTGTTTCTAGAGCAAGGATTCCCAAATTTGAGGACATGAGGAAATTGCAGAGAGTCACAACCTTGATCTTTCATTCCTGGAGCGGCCGCTATGGAGACTCCTGGGCTGCTGCTTCTGCTGCTATTGCCCACAAATGCTTCAAGCTTTCTGAAGATCTTTTTCTTCTTTCCTTCCTCACTTCACAGTCATGTCCCTTGCTTCTACCACCCCCAACCAAATATTCAGGACATCACTCACTGGTGGCAAGCAGGGAAGTGATTGTTGTTGTCTGTCCATTCTTAAAAAGGACCATGACATCAGGGAGGTGATGCCATAGCATGCACATAAATTGGATTGAAATGAGGCCGGGCTGTGCAAAGCCACCAACCTCACTTTTTCCTCCAGAGCCATCTGGATCCAATGGCTAGATATAGATCAGGATGACTGAAAATGGCCCAGGATGCAGTGGGAGACCTTAGCCTTTTTAAGTTAAGGTCTTTCCCAGTTCTCAGTTTGAGGCAATAAAATAGGGACAATTAGGAGAATCTAAAAGTCCCTGGGAAAGTAACATAATAAAAATGTTTAAGATTTCTTCTCTTCCTCTCTTCTAGTCTGAAGCAGTAGCTATCTGAGATTTTTTGGGAAAGAGATGGGACAGGATTAATATTTATTTTATACTGCCTATAACTATGAAATTTTTCCTAATGTGGAAATAATTGACAAAATGTTTTCCAAGTATTTTACCTTATACTTTGCATTACGGGCTTTAAGTATAGTAAGTAATACTTACATAGCATGTTAAGATTGGAAAAGCACTTCACATATATTATCTCCTTCAATCCTAACAACATAATGAGGCAAATGCTATTATTATTCCCATTCTACAGATGAAAAAACTGAATCTGAGCCCACAGATGAAACTCACATAACTAGGAAGTGTCTGATACAGGATTCAAACTCTGTTCTTCCTGATTCCAAAGACAGCAAGCTGGCTTTGTTCTCCCTATTTGTCTCAGCCTACCCATATTTATACAATGTAAACTAGTCTAACTTCCCCCAGGTAGTCACTTATATCAGAACCTTCCCAGGGTAGGGGGAATATCATGCCCCTTACTCCCAGTTCCATGGAGAGCCAGCAGTGGCACTTGGCAGAGACCCAGATTGCCATCTATCCAAAACTTAGAACTCTAAGAAGTCTTCTGGGATTCTGGGTGAAGTGACTAGCAAGTGTCAGAGGCAGAATTTAAATCCAGACCCACCTGACTCTTACTCCACCTCTTACTCCAACACACCTATTCCCCTCCTTTCACCAACCGGAAGTAGAGGCCATAAACAGATTTGCAAATGAATGAATGAATGAACTAATGAAAAAGCATTAATTAATTAATCCACTAAGATGACTTAGTGGATAGAGTGCCCAAGCTTGGGATCTTCCTGAGTTCAAATCTGGCTTCACACATTTACAAGCTCTGTGACTCTGGGCAAGTCACTTAATCCCATGTATTTCAGTTTCTCCATCTATACAACGAGCTAGAGAAGGACATGGTAAACCACTCCAGTGTCGTTGTCAAGAAAACCCCAACTGGGGCGGCTAGGTGGCACAGAGAATAGAGCAGTGGCCCTGGAGTTGGGAGGACCTGAGTTCAAATCTGACCTCAGACACTTACTAGCCATGTGACCTTGGGCAAGTCACTTAACCCCAACTGCCCTGCCTTCTCCTGACCAAAAATTAAAAAAAAAAAACCAAATGGGGGTTACAAAGAGTCAGACAAGACTGAAAAAAAAACTAAGCAACAACAACAACCACACTATGCTAAGGCCCATGCACCTGAGGCTATTTTTGGTTTTGTAGCAGCCTCTTAGCACATAAACTCTTTCTTTACTGTGCCTGCACATTCATTATACTCAGACTTCACAGGATGCCACTGAAGAAATATAACCAGAGCTCCTGATGAATATGGAACCTGAAACAAGGAATGAAAAGGAAAGGGTCTTAAGTGGACTTCCCGTGTGTCCTCCAGCTGAAAACATCCGTGCGTTATGTAGTCCCCTCTTAGAATGGGACTTGAGAACAAACACCATTTTCACTTTTCTCTGTATTTCCAGAACTTAACACAGTGTTTGGTGCTAAATGAAAGCTTTTTCATTCATTCATTTATTCATTCATTCATTCAGTTCTCTACACCAGTGGAGATCCAGGGATTCCCCTGGTGCTATGAATTCTGTGACCAAAATGGAGTAATATCAGTTGGTCCCATGAAGGTGTGCTATGGTATCCATTCTCCTGCCTTGTTCTCCATCCCAGACAGAAAGAAAAAAAGCAGAGTAATCCACAGATTCTCAGGGGTTGGGCAGATGGTGAGCATGGTCAAAATGTGACAGTCAGCCCAGGTGTGCTGACCAATAACTTTGCTTTGTCAGAGTTTTGCTCACTTTCCCAACACAGTACATCCATGTCTCTCCTCTAGTAAGGTCACCTTGGTTAGACAGTGAACATTCAATAAGGATTCAAAACAGCTGTTTTGTGTAGAAGTGGGAAAATAGTATGGATGGATCAGATTCTCATTTCAACTTTTTGGGGTGGAGTGGGGTGTATTTAATGATTTTCATGTGGAGGAAGTGTGCATGGTAGATAGAGCCCAAGTCTTGGAGTCAAAAAGGCCTGGCTTTGAATCCCACATTAAACACTTTCTAGCTATGTGACCTTGAGCTAGTCTCTTAACTTCTCTGAGACTCAATTTCCTCATCTGTTAAATGGGAATAAAAAGAGCACCTTCCTGCCTCGGTGTGTGAGAATCAAATGAGATAATGTTTTAAAATACTTTGCAAAGCATAAGGCACTATATGAACATGAACTGCTAATGCTGTTGTTGTAGTTGGTGCAGTGGAGAGAGACCTGGGCCTGGAGTCAAGAAGACATGAGCTCAGATCTGCCCTTAGACACTTGCTAGCTGTGTGACCTTGGGCAAATCATTTAGCCTCAGTTTCCTTGACTTTAAAATGGGAATAATATCGCACCTTCTTCCCAGGGTTGTTGCAATAATAAAACGAGACATTTGTAAAGCATTTAGAAAAGTGTGTGATACATAGTAGTCACTCCCTAGATGCTATTTGGTGGTAGCAGTAGTAGTAGTAGTAGTAGTAGTAGTAGTAGTAGTAGCAGCAGCAGCAGCAGCAGCAGCAGCAGCAGCAGTAATATTCTAAGTAGGCAATGTGATTGAGTAGAGATGTCAAATTCACAGGGGGTACATGAGGCATGAAAAATTCACAAGTGCTCACAGGGATCTGTTTCTATTTGAATTTGGCACCACAGACTAGAATAGGTCTTAAAGTCAGGAAGATCAGCTTCATGTTCAATTTCTGATACATATTGGCTGTGTGACTCAGGACAAGTCAACCAACTTTTTAATGCCCCTAGGAACCCTCTAAGACTATCAGCTGAGAGTAGGTGCTAAGCTACAGTCATGGAGGAAATATACTCATTGGTAGTTCCCCCATGCCAATAAAATAGCATATCAGTCTCCCCCACCCCCCAAAAAGGGGAAGTTTTAGGACATTTTCTCCCAAAATGAAGATCAAGTCCAGTACTTATAACCATACAAACAAAACTAAAAATCAAGTACAAAGTTAAGAAATAAAAGATGGTCTAGCCAGGTTCTATAGACAGAAGCATATGTTCTGTCTGAATATAGTATCTATCACCATGATACATCAGCGGTTCACCAGCATGCTATATTTATGAGAAGGAAATCAAGGGGAAGGAAGACTATCTTTGTGTAGAGTGCCCCCCGAGATTTGAGTGTTGTCCATCTATAAAAGCCTAGACTCTTTGGTCTCTAAGATTTATGAGAACAAACTATTTGATCTCAAGTCCCTATAGGTTCATGTGTTGAGTCAACTGGGGATTACTGTGCACAAAATGTTTTGCTTCTGTATCACAGAAAGGAACCAAGAAGAAATATAAGTCTTCTATGCACACTGTGCATTTCTGAAGCTTCAGAGTTGTTCTCTGCCATCTGAAGCAACTGTGGATATCTCAACACAATGAAAAGAATGTAGCCAATTGTCTTGCCTTCAGGGAGACCCTGATGGCATTGAAGGGTGTGGATCTATAAGGGCTCCCACGATGATCGATGATCGCAAAGAGCGGGGAGGAAGGAGGAATGCAACGCAAAACCTGACAGGTGGAGGGGGGGTTGGGGAGGGAGATTATCTTCAGAATAAGCCCCAGTGCTCAAAGACAGAAGCAAAAGGAATTATTCCCACAGGAAGCCTTTCTTCTGGTATCATTGAGATGATTCTTCACCTTCTTTCAGTAACTTGTCAAGACTGTCAAGTAAAAAGAACAGCTTCAAGTAAGTCAGTGAGTTAGGGAAGAGCTGTCTGCCATCACTGAGGTGAGGCTGTGATTGGTACAGTGAGTGGTCAGTTCATTCTTCTTGCTCCATACTGTTGTGTTCAATCCAGAGGTGACTGACCTTTGGGGGTGAACAGTACATGCTGTTCATGTCATTATAAGCCCTAGGTCATTGCATTCCCAAAAGCATAAGCCAAGAGAAGCATGTAGGACACCAAAGTCCTCTGGGACCACTCTACAGTCTCCGAAGTTCCTTGTCCTCTTTATTCTCACAGGGCTTTTCAGGCTACTTGAGAAAAGAATCAACTTTAAAAAGTTCATAACCATTGTCACCCTTCTAGGTAGTGACGACTCTAACATTCTTCATTTACCCAGTAGGTTTGCTATTTTTCTTAATGAACACAATCAAACTCCTACCTTCTTGGCTTCCAGGGGTGGGGACTCTGTGGCCTTGAGGCCACATGTGACCTTCTAGGTCCTTGGGTGTGGCCTTTTGACTGAGTCCAAGTTTTACAGAACAAATCCTTTTATTAAAGGGATTTGTTCTGTGAAATTTGGATTCAGTCAAAAGGCTGCACTTGAGGACCTAGAGGGCCACATGTGGCCTTGAGACAGCAGGTTTTCCCCCTTTACCCCTCATCCATTTTAAATCATATTTCCAAAATCAATTTTTTTTTTAAAGGACACCAGAACTCTGCCCTCTACCTACCTAATCAGTCATTGATATCTCCCAACAACTCTACTTTCCAACATGGGGCTCTGACGGATTGACAGGGTTAGACAACTGGTCAAAGTCCCCATGATATCAAACTATTCTGTAAGACTTCTAGGAGTGGGGTTTCTAATGACTAGTGGTAACCTGAGTGATGTCACTCAGAGAGAGGCTGAGTTCTACCTCTTCTTCCTTTCTGTCCAGAAAATATCTGAACCTGCCTCTGGGAACCTATTACCCAGTGCTGCCTAATACCTCCTATGAGTGTCATCATTTTACAGAGAAGGAAAGGTAGGGAAGGTAAACAAAACCCTCAATGGAACCCTCTCAGCTTCTAAGAAACTTTTGATTGTAAATGAAGCTTTGGAATGAGGGACAGGAGGCACTCTCCTGGCTGAGAAATATGCCCTATCAGTCTGGAATTTCCTCCCATCCAGTGTAACCATTTGACAAAAGCATTAGGTATTCCTCACCCAGAAGGAAAAACATTTGTCATTGCTGCCCATTGATTTATCAAGCACCCACCTGAGCTGCGAATAGACACAGCCTCTGTGTCTCAATAATCTAAAAATATCCCTCAGGAGAAGCTGTTAACTGCCTAAATCGGTTTTAGGGATTGAGTCTCTTCTTTTTGTTCTTTTTCTGATGAATTTTGGGTACCAGGACAGGCTTGCTAGTTTTGTTAGCCACCCACCTCAGGGATCTTTCCCTCCTTTCTGCTGCCATCCCACATGTTGCCATGGGCAAACTCAGAATTACTAGGTCTCTAGTTGACACTTCTACCAGTTAAAGAAAGATACAGATTTTGTTGAAACTACTTGGGGTAACATTAAGGAGAGCTACAGAACTATTCTTTATCATACTTGCTGTATATTCAGGGATATTATTGATAACACTGCATAGATCAGTAAGAAAGCAATACAGGTTGGTTTGGTTTGGTTTTTTTTAAGAAACATTTTCACATAAAAATCTGTGTGTATAGAGAATTTTGAAATAAATCCCTGTAGGATCCAAATCTATTTTGACTATTATCATCAGTTTTTTTGGCTTGATCTTTGAGACAAGTACACCATATTCCTATAAAGAATAATGATTAAATACTGTGCCTCAGTCTTTGATTGGGTAGCCATGATTAAGTTTCAGACATCATTCAGGTGTTTCTTAGACTGCATACATATGACTTTTCAAAACAATGTTAAGATAATTGAAAGTAACAGTGCAGGAAGCCACCAATTTTCTTTCTTCCTAAATGTCAGATAGTGAACAAGGCTTGAGGAACCATGGCCTTTGAATGGTGGGAATCTATAGCTTCAACCAAAAAAATGCATCACCTATCACACAGTGACAAGCCATATCCATCCTTCTTGCATATCCATCCATCCCCCAAGCCTGAAATGCACTCCCTTCTTATAATAATGATAGCAAACACTTTTCTAGTCATTTACTTTTGCCATCTTATTTGAATCTCAAACTTCTTTGATGTTATGACATCATTAACCCTGTTTTATAGATAAGGAAATGGGGGCTCAGAAAGAGTCAGTGTCTTGCCCAGGTTCACACAGCTCTTACACGTTTAAGGCAGGATTCAAGGTCAGGTATTCCTTACTGCATGACTAGAGCTTTATTCATGATACTACACATCTCCTTGATCCAACTAAAATCATTCTTTTCCTACAAGGCTTAGCCCATTGGCCAGTTTTTCCATGAAGCTTTCATGGACTTTAAGCCTCCCTTTAATTAAAATATTTCTTCCAATTCTCCAATTTTCTTAGTACACTTTTTTATCTCATTTGGCCTCATCACACTATAACTTGTATAGTATTCTTCCATTGACCTGTTGTTTTCCCCCTAATTGAAGATAAACTCCATGAGGGGAGAGACTTAGAACTTTTCATCTTCATATGCCTAGCACTTAGTACAGTTCTTTGCTCATACGGAAGCATTTAATGAATGTTTGCCAAATTGTAAACTGAATCATTTCATGGATGCTTAATAAATAAAACATTTAAAAAACAAACCAGAAGTTGACCAGAGAAATCAGACATCTCCTTTGACATAGTATCCAAATCCTTTCTCTTTATTTTTTCTCTTTTCTTTTTTTAAACTAAACAACAGCATCTATTAAGTCTCTATTGTGTGTCAAGCACTGTTCCAAAAAATGGAGATGTGAAAGAAAAAGTCAAAATGGTACCTCCTCAAGGAGCTTACATTCTTTTTTTAATTTTATTTTTAATTTATGGAATAAAACAAGCATTTCCATAACATAGCGTAATAAAAAAAAAAGGTGATTGCACATAAAATTGCATCCATGTAATCCTACCCCTGAGGGAGGAACTTCAGTTGTGTTTATGTGCGTGTGAGAGTAGAAGCAGGGGCACAGATATATGGTCATAGTCTGCTCATCCCCACAAACTCCATTATGCTTTTCTTCCTTCTGATTAATCAGTTCATTAAGATATTAACGGGCTACTTGATCCTCTTGTTATGTGCTATGAAGTAGTTCACACTGGGATATAGATCGTTAGACAAGCAGAATGTAGAGCAGTGAGGTCCCAAGAGGGCTAAACCAGGAACAGTGAACAGAAGATGTGGAGAGACAGATTTCAGCTTGATGGAGGGAAGAACTCCTAATAATTAGAGCCTTTCATAAGTGGAATGAACTGCTCCTGGAGGGAGTGGATTCCTCTTTCGTGGGAGTCTTCAAGGAAAGTCCAGGAGACCATTTGCCAGGTGTGTTATAAAGAGGGTTGTCATTCGGGTACACATTGGCTTCTGAAGTCCCATCCAACTGAAGAGATGGAGTTTTTGTAAAGAGTACTTCAAGCTTGACTTTACCCTTGCTACGTTGTAGCCCAGGACAAGATCAAGGACTGAAAGCCCAGGCTTGACCTTCTGGTAGTACAGGAGCATTGACTACTGATCAGACACCACAGCAGGAGATGGTTTCTGCTTGGTCAGAGACATACTCCAGTGTCAATTGACTCTTGGTCACAGCAGGGCAGCTGGAGGTCTCCCATGAATTAGGACAACAAGTGAGAAGAGTCAGTTGAGCCCTATGAGATAAAGAACTTTGCCCTCAAATGGAAATAGCTACAACTCACATTTATATAGTTACAAAATGTTGTTTTATATATGTGTAATTCATGTAGATATATAGTTACATATATGCATTGTAATTCTATATAAATCTAGAAGTATATGTATGTGTGTAGCTATATAGAGATATATAATTACATGTATATATACATACACATATAATTTGGTCCTTTCAATAATATGTATGTGTATATATGTATATTCATGCATATGTAATGCTATAGAGATATAGCATTACATATGTGCATGCATGTGTGTGCATATATAAATATAAAATAT
>CM053587.1:217706436-217719636 GCA_028646515.1 Pseudochirops corinnae | reverse complement strand
TCTGGTTCTTTCAGCACTATATACATGTATATATGTATATATGTACATGTATGTAATTATGTTATAATTACAGGTCTGCACATATATATATATGTATAGATTTGTTGTTGTTTAGTCATTTCAGTAATGTCTGGCTCTTCACGACCTCATTTGGAGTTTTCTTGGCAAAGATACTGGAGTAGTTTGCCATTTCCTTCTCCAGCTCATTTTACAGATGAGGAACTGAGGCAGACAGGGTTAAGTGACTTGCCCAGGACCACTTAGATAGGAAGCGTCTGAAGAAGGATTTGAACTCTGGTCCTGCTAACTCCAGAGCCGATACATTATTTGCTGAACCACCTAGCTGCCCAACATATTTGTATATATACATATATATGTGTACATACACACACACAGATATAGATATAGATATAGATATAGATATAGATATAGATATAGATATAGATATAGATATAGATATAGATATAGATATAAATGTGGTCCTTTCAACAGTTTTGGGAGGTAGAAAGTGATATTGTCATTATTCTCAGTTTACAAATAAGGAAACTGAGTGCAGAGAGGCCAAAGACACAGAGCTAGTAAGAAGCAAAGCTGGGGCTCCATCCTAAAGATTTCTGACACCAGAATGCTTTCCACAATGTAGCTGCTCAGTTGAACAGCATGTAATTCTATAAATTCAGTTCAAACACTTCAGGGCCTCCCCTGTGCATACACATTGAATCACTGTCCAAGGAACAGCTAGGTGGTACTGTGGCTGCTGCAGTGGTACTAAGCCTGAAGTCAAGAAGAACTGAATTTAAATCTAGCCTCAGACATATACTAGCTGTGTGACCCTGAGGAAGTCACTTATTTGAGTTTGCCTCAATTTCCCCATCTGTAAAATGTGGATGATGATAATAATACCCACTTCTCAGGGTTGTTGTGAGAGTCAAATGAGATAGTAATTTTAAAACATTTAACACACTGCTTAGTGCATTGTAAACTCTATGTAAATATTATTATTATTAAAATAAACAAGTTCTCACGATATTTTAGAATAGCTTTTCAACTTTCTTGGCCACTTACAGCTCTCTATGCCTGATAGTCTTTTAGTATGTGAAGGTCACTTCCAACTAGGGAGAGGTGTAACAAGGCCAGATGCAAATAGTATGCAGATTCATTGAATAATCTTTGTGTCCACAAGGAATGAATGGCAATAACCCAACATTAGCTTAAAAGATTTTTTTTCTAGACTTTCAGGCAAAAGAGAAATGAAATTTAAATCAGAAACCAAGCCCTCAGTTCAAATAGACAGCTGTAGGAAAGGGACAAACTGAAATAGACTGAAGTGTGAGCAGTATTAAGGCATTTTGAGGAAGTCTATGGTATTTGCATAACAAATGCCTGCTTGCTTTGGATAACTGAGCCACTCTCTTATCGCGGGATATCTCTCTGAAACTAGATACACAGTAAAATATAAGGTGATGAAAGATAATCACATTCTTCAAGGAGATGATTTGGCTTAGGCTGACATCTCCTTAAAGATGCTGATAAGAGCAATGGATACATTATTGTTTGACTGACAGGTCATTAGATGGAGATGTTCTTGCTCTAAAAAAAAAAGTTACGTAGCTGTCTAGATGAATTGATTGGAGTGGAATGAGATACCATGTGATGCATTTTGGGGGTAGGCTTGTCATTTTTTTGGTTCTACCTATGATTTCATTGGTATGGAGACTTCTGGTGCAAAAACCTTCCTCTTCAGTAATTGCCCTGTAACTCAGAGTTGCCTGCAGGCACTAAAGGGTTAAGTGACTTTGTTAGGGTCACATAGCAAATATGTGTTAGAAGGAGGATTTGAACCTAGGTCTTTCCTGGCTGTAATAATGATTTTCTATCCACTATTCCGTGCTGCTACACGAGGTCATAACATAACTCCCAAATCACCCAAATAGAAATTCTGGCATTTAAGCCTATATCATATCTACAAAAGAGATATGTGTCTCATAAACATATCTTAACTTCACTTCTCATTGAGGAACTACTCTGCTGAGAGAGGGAGCAAGCCTGGGTCCTGTATTCTCCACTACTGAAGGCTGACCTATGGCAGCCTAGACCTTGACCTGATACCTCATGGCGTCTGTCCATCACATGAGCCATTTTACTTTGGAGCTGACAGGCTAATACTCAGAAACAAAGGCCCAGCTTGTCCTGTGTTTCAGAAGTCCAGATTCTCTCTGAGGCCCAGCTGCCTCACCACCCCATACATTTTTGAGAGATGTAGTAAGTGCAATTTTATATAAGTGTACCCTTTCACCCAGTAGGAAGAGAATTGATCTCAGTGTTTAAAATTCACAAAGGTTTTGTTTTATTTTAAGTGTCCTTCATGGGGAAAAAAAAAACCAAGCAGCTGAGAGATAAGTATTAATCTTTAGTGGGTTTCATATTTCAGGGTAAAAACAGACTTTTGAATTGGCTAATTATTTAATTGGCATTCTGCTCTCTGAGGGCACAAGCTCCATTCAGGGCTAATGTAGACAGAGAATGGCTCTCTCTTCATGTCTGAGTTAATGTTTTATAGGTTTTCATATCTTACAACTTCTTGCAGGGGTAGAGGTTACAAGGTGGCTGCCTACCACTTGGAGATGCCATTGAGTTTTTGAGTGGCACACTTTCTTTTTGATTATAACTGAGTTAGCAGCAGCTACCCTGTTTAGCTTTAGGCTTGGCAAAATTAGAAAGAAGGTGTATCAGTATATCCACCTCAAACTAAAGAATAATATCTTGTGCTTCAAATATTGACCAATATCCTCAATTCCTTCATCCAATCCTCCTGAGGTCACAAGGACCTCTACCATCCTGGTTGCCCACTGCTGGATACGTGGGTCATGACCCTTTATGGGATCTCGACAAATTTGACAACAGTAAAAGGTTTCTGAATGTGCAACAACCAAAAATTAATTAAAAATCAAATGTCTATGGGGTGGCTAGGTGGTACAGTGAATAGAGCACTGGCCCTGGAGTCAGGAGGACCTGAGTTCAAATGCGGCATCAGACACTTAACACTTACTAGCCATGTGACTTTGGGCAAGTCACTTAACCCCAATTGCCCTCCAAAAAAAAAAAAAATCAAATGTCTAATGAATCCGAGGTGTTTCTAGCAGCACTTGCCTGTATTGCATGGTGCAACTTCATTGCAGCCTTGGTTCTGAACACAAAACATGCACACTTTGCACTGCGCATGCCCTCAGTCCACGCAACACCAATGAATGCTGCCTAAATTCAAAAAGGGCTTATGAAAAGTTTAAGAAGTCTAGAGCATATCACACATGTACTGAATCTTGAAAGGTGAACACAGTTTCAACAGGTGGAGATGAAGTAAAAGAGATTCCCTTCCAAATAGAATGAAACAATCCAAAGCCTAGAGGGAGAAAAGCTTAGACTATCTTCAGGAAATGATCAATAATCCAATCCTGGTTAAATGTGGAAAGGAGAATATGAAATAAGACATCTCCACTTTTTTTAAAGGATGTCAAAAACCTGAGAAAGTCAGAGAAAATCAAGCTAAATAAATGTATAAAAATAGAGATTAAGGATAGGATCTGGACTGGACCTCTGATTTAATTGATTTAGAGGACTCTCTCTACCCATACAGTTAAGCATCTTCTCTTCAACTTGGAAAGTCACCCACTTATAGGTTAAGTGACTTGCCTAGAGTAGTACAGTTGGCATATGTCAGAGGCAGGACATGAACCTAGTTCTTCTGGTCCAGAGACAATATCTCCACAAGCTGTACCGTGCTGCTCTTCTTAAATTTGCTGAAGAAAAGTTGAAGGATTTGGGATTAGCTTGGGGACAAAGTACTGTTCTCAGCTATATAAACAGGTACCAACTCTCCATCTCTTCATGAGACTAAGAGAAAATTGATTGTAGCCACATTGCTTTTTGTAACAATTCTGCCTCTTAGATGAGATATAAAATGGAAACGTGCATGAATCACTCATGGTCATTAAGAACCATCCTCTTGATCCAGTAGTAAAGTAGTAGTAGCTACTTTAGCAATAGTAAAGAGGCTATCCATGATCTCTACCAGGATCATTTCCAGGGCAAGTCATGGTCCTCTGGACCAGCAGATTCTCTGTTAATTTCACCTCTATATGCTTTTCTATAACTCCTGCCCAATGTGCATCTTGATGCTGAATATTTTGAGCCTGGATGGTTATAGTTGAGAAATTTACAATGTAGTAGTTTTGCCTGTGTTTCCACATGTCTTTTCTTTTTAATTGGGAATGTATTTCTAAACTCACATAATATGTTACTAAGAAGTATTCATTAAGTTTGCCTTATGCTTACATTTCTCCAACTTATTATAATACAAAGAGTTGGTAACATCTATAAAAATTGCATGTATGATTAACCAAGAAAAAATTTTTTGACAATTTAAATAGGGGACATCATCCACTGGAGAATACTATGCTTCCAAATTGGGAAGTTTGTTCCTGAAATTGTTTTATGTTAATTGTTGGGACTTGATCATTTAAAAATAGCTTTAAGTCAACTTACTTAAGTGCTTACTTTGTGCCAGGCTAAGCACTGAAAACATAAATAGAAGCAAACGGAAACACAATACTGTCTTTAAGGGGGTTAAGTTCTAATTGGGGAAGACAAAACATTAAAAGGAAGTTAAGAAGAGGGGGATTCCTGTGCAGGATCGGATCCTGGGGGCCAAAGTATCTTCCAGAGTGAAAAGGCCGCTATGATGTGAAGGAGTAGAAGGAAGTCTGGAGAGCCAGGAATAGAACTAAGAGAAGAAGAAGAAAAATAGATAATAAATTGGAACTGCATTAGAAAGGAGCTTAAACTGAAAAATTCAATCTTTCTTTGATTATTAAACTTCTCATTACTTTATCTATCTGAATATCATACACTTAACAATTCTTTCTAGAGGCAGTGTGGTGTACTGGCTGTTCTTAGAGTTAGGAAGACCTAGGTTCAAATATGTGTGTGTGCATGCAAGTATATGCATGTAGCGTTTGCCTTTGGCACATACTAGCTATGTGACCGTGGACAAATGATGTGACCTCATTTTCCCAGGTAATATTATTCTTTTTTTAAAGAAATGTTTTATTTTATTTTTTAAATAACATTTTCTTTCCCCCACCTCCAATTATATGTAAAAATAATTTTAACATTCAGGTGGTTTTTTTTTTTTATTTTGAATTCCAAATTCTCTCCCTTTCTCCCTCCACTCCCCCTCCCCAAGATGGTAAGCAATCTGATATAGCTTATATGTGTGCAATCATGTAAAACATTTTTCCATATTAGTAATTTTGTGGAAGAAAATAGGAAGGAATGAAGGAAGGGAAAGAAAAGGAAGGAAGGAAGGAAGAGAAAGGAAGAAAAAATGAACGAAGGAAAGAGTGAGGAAAGGAAAGAAGGTAGGAGAGAGAGAGAGAGAGAGAGAGAGAAATAGCATGCTTTGGTCTTCATTCAGATTTCATCAATTCTTTCTCTGGAGGCAGTTAGCTTTTTTCATCATGAGTCCTTTGGGATTGTCTTAGATCATTGCATTGCTGAGAGTAGCTAAGTCATTCATAATTGTTTATTATATAATTTTGCTGTTATTGTGTATAATGTTCTCCTGGTTCTGCTCACTTAACTCTGCATCAGTTCAAGTAAACCTTTCCAGATTTTCTGAAATCATACTTGGACAATATACTCTTAAGAAGCATAGTGGATGAGGTACTGGACTTGAAGTCAGGAAGACGTGGTTCAAATCCTACCCTTAGCACTAGTTTTATAAACATAAGCAATCTTCTAACATGTTTGTGCCTCAGTTTCCTCACCCCCCCAAACGTAGGAGCTGGACTAGATGTACTCTGAGGTCTATTCCAGCTATAGATCTATGATCCTATGAGAAGTTACAGACAGTTGCCAAGATGCATCAGTAAAGGGAATTCCCACGCTGAGAGCTTCCCACACCAATGGTTGCCCAATGCTGGATACTCTCCAGAGCACATAACTTTAGTACTGAATCTTAAAGGGTGAATACAATTTCAACAGGTGGACATGAAGTGAAAGGGATTCCCTTCCAAATGGAATGCAAAAGCCTTCCAGAGCATCCCCCCACCAAAAAAAAGCTCTGATTGTTGTGTCTAATATCAGCAAACACGTAAGAGATAAATAGAACTTTGCCTGCTTTGTGGCTGTGAAACTGCTTGGAGAGAGGGCAGGAAGCAGAGCGTGTACTACCCTAAAAATTACAACAGGATACAACTAGAGAGCCTCAATCAAGAAACATTTCTTAAGCACCTACTATGTGCCAAATGAAATAAGAGACTGAGGAAATAAAAAAAATGAAAGATAGTTAACACTACACCCTAGAACTCAGTGCAAAAACTGAAGGTTCTTTGTTCATAAATAGAATATTTCAAAAATTACTACCCTTTCTAGAATAAGTGCTCCTGTAGCAGGAAGGGACCTGCCACCCTTTTCTTTCATTTTGTTAATGGTACAATTGCCTTCACAAAAATTGTATAACTCCACCTTAGTGTGTCCTTAAACCACTTCATCTGATGCAGTGATGCTTGTTCAACTTATTAGCTCATCGTAAAGTTGTCCATTCTCTTGACATGCTTTTAACAATGAAGAAGCTTCTTTATGCAAATATTCTGTAGGTATACTAGCCCCCAGAGAAATTTTAAGCCAGCCAAACCCCAACCTTTCTACCCAGTGACTGATTAATCTAATAGTTAATATATCAGACATTTACTTAAATAATTCTCATGAGGGAGTTAGCAATTGTTATCTCAGTTCAGGAAGGAAGACAATAAATGTGAGAAGTGTAGCATGGCACAAATTAACCAGAATTTGCTTTTATAAATTTATCACCTGAAGACTGCCCTACATAGGCCCATAAAATCTTAGATTTAATGCTGGACAGGGCCTTAGAAACCACTGAGTCCAATCCCTTCATTTTGGAGATAAGGAACTGAGAAGCAATGTGCCTTGACTGAAGACACACTGATATGGCTTATTATATTATGTATATGTTTTCTACACCTAGAAAGGTATTAAATTATAAAAATTATATAAATGTAGCATGTTTTTAGGGTCTTCCTTAAAAGTATAAGCTACACAGAAGTCATTTTTATTTTGGTCATTGAAACTGCTTTTTCATTTCCACTTGTGCAGAATAATTAAAATTGAGTGTTAACAAGGAAGTTTGATTAAGGGGAATACTCTTACCTCAATTATGTGTATCACGTTACCCTCTTGTTGAGTTCAGAATAAAGCACTGAGGCTGTGCACTGTAGTAAAGGAAATAAATCACATTAGCAAGGCGAATTAATAAATGGGGCAATAAATCATATTAGCAGAAGCAGCCTTTTCACTGCAAATGTGATCGGACAGCAGAGAGCTCAGTGACTTCATTATCATATCAGTTTAATAGGAGAGCAGAAATTCTACAAAGGGTCTCCAGAACACAGGACACATGAATACAGCCTCATGGGAATAAGCACAAAATAATGTGTGGGGGTCATTTTTTACATCATTCTCAATAATGTTCATTCTAAAATGACCCAACCATAAAAAGAAAGAGAATGGACAAAATAAACTCCAGGGTTCCTTCTACCTCTAAAACGCCATGAGTTGGTTGTTCTAAATGCAACCACTAAGAGGCAGAAAAGATAGCAAAAGGGCTTATAGGGCAGGAGAGACATGACGTGTTATAGGGTTCTTATTCATGGGGATGGTGTTAATGATAAGTTGGGCTTCACTCTTTCATCTACCCACTTGTAGCCTATAAATCAAAATGAAAGATCATCAAAGTCTTTCATAACTAAGGCCAAACTGGCAACATTTATTCCCCTGGGTTGTTTGGGAGGGCCACAACTTTTTCATGCCTAACACCTTGAGGAGTTCAGCTCACCTCTAACTTCAGGGTTATGAATGTCAAAAGTTCTTTGGTAAGACATGGTGATTACTGAGTCACCTGATTTTATAGTTTGCCTTGTACTGGAAGGTCAGGGTTTGGGGGGAGGAGGGAGAGGAGAAGGAAGAGAAAGAAGAGGAGGAAGAGGAGGAGGAGGAGAAAAAGGAAGAGGTGAAAAAGGAGAAGGAGGACAAGGAGGAAGAAGAGGAAGAGGAGGAGGACAAGAAGGAGGAGGAAAAAGAGAAGGAACAGGAGGAGGAAGAGAAAGAAGAGGAGAGGGAGAAGGAGGAGGAAGAAGAAGAGGAAGACAAGGAAGAGGAAAAAGACAAAGATAAGGAGGAGGAAGAGATGGAAAGAAGAGAAAGAGGAAGAAGAGAAGGAACAGGAGGAGAAAGAGGAAGAGAAAGAGAAGAAGGAGGAGAAGAGAAGGGGGATGATCATTTATAAAGTGCTTTACAGTTTACAAAATACTTTCCTCACAACTCTTTCAAGTACTTAGTGCTAGTCTATATATTTTTGGTCTGGACCTGTGATTTCATTAGTATGAGAGAATTCCCAGTATATGAATTCCCTCCAGTGATGCAGATGAGCAACTCTCCTGTAACTTATGGCCTTAGAGGGTTGCCTGAGGTCTAGTACCATTCTCCCTGTTTTACAATTGAGAAAAATGAGCCTTGGGGAGAATAAGTGACTTGTGCATGGTTATGGAGCTCATGGACTTCATAAAGTCATGACTCAAACTCAGGTCTTCAGACTTCTTTCCATACCACCACACTGCCCCAGTTATATGTCCTTAAATTATTTCTTTTGACCTTGGTTGGTTTGTCATAAAGTTCCCCTTCTCTTCATATTCATTGAACAAATGGAGCTGCTGTCTGCGGCAGCCTGGGAAATTCCTTTGATGCCAGACCAATGGCTGGAGTTGTCTTGAAATGGGTTTCTCAGAAAACTTTGACTTCCTTTGTGATGATTCATTAAAGGCAAAGCAAAAAATAGGACCTGGGGGGGGAACTATCCCTATTTCTTGTTTCTTTTCCCTACAACCTCCAGAAAAAATGGAATATCTTTCATTTGGCTAATTACTTAAGTATCTAATCCCTCCCTTCCCCCCCCCCCCAAGTTAATATAATTTAAAGGTTGTTCATTGAAGCTTAAAAAAAAAGAAAAGACAGTAAGTTATAGAGTACTTCCCCCTCCAAGTTAGGACTATTCCCTAAGTACCATAGTAACTGGTCATGATTTTCCACAGTCTTTGAAATGGGATGTCATATCCACCAACAACTTGGGAGGTTATTGCATTTATCCAGCATGTATCTGAATCATAGAAACTCCTCATTTTTAAAGAGCCACATCTTGTCCAACTCATACAAGAAATTCTTAAATGGGGGCAGCTAGGTGGTGCAATGAATAGAGCACCAGCCCTGGAGTCAGGAGGACCTGAGTTCAAATCCAGCCCCAGACACCTGCCACACTAGCTGTGTGACCTTGGGCAAGTCACTTAACCTCAATTGCTTGCCTCACCCTCTCAAAAAAACCTAATTCCTTCGATAAAATCACCCAGAAGTGGCCATCCAGAAGACCTTCAGTGAATTGGAATTCATTAGGAACCCCAAATCTGTCTTTCACCAGATTGGGCAGCTAGGTGGTGCAGTGGACAGAGTGCCACACCTAAGTCAAGAACTGAGTTCAAATCTGACCTTAGATACTTACTAGTTGTATGACCCTGGGTAGGGCACTTGACCTCAGTTTGCCTCAGTTTCTTCATCTGTAAAATGGGGATAATAACAGCACTTGCTTCCAGGGCTGATGCGAGGATCAAATGAGATAATAATTGTAAAGCACTTAGCACAGCGCCCTGCACATAGTAAGCTCTATATACATTTTTGCTATTATTATTCCACCCATTGTTCCTAGTAATGCCCCAAACAAGACGTGTCTAATCCCTTTTTCCAAATGACAGGCCTTCAAATATCTCCAAAAATGATTGCCATGCCCTCCTCCCAAAATTTCTCTTTTCCAAGGTAAACATTTCCTAGTTCCTTCAACCGATGGCTCCATGCCCTTCAGCACCCTGGTTAATTTCTGTGATCACTCTCTAGCTCTGGCAGCGTCCTTCCTAAAAGGAGTACTGGGGAGGACGGGAAGCATATTTAGTCCTTAGACCAGGGTCAGTAAGGAAGATATGACCCCTGAAGATACAATACCAAATAGTGAATGAAGTGCAAAGTTTCAAATTGGGACACTGGGGAAAGAGGGCAAGTGGTATCTCTGCATTCTGACAGAACTAGGGTTTAGCATTGCTCTAAGTTCCCTAATCAAATTTATTTCATTTGCTTTTGTTATCACTCTGAATATAACTATGAAGCATCATAAAGCCTTATTATTCTACTTGGGGCATGCTCCTTTTAAAATTTAAGATTTCACTCACTGAGAAATTTGGAGAGATGTTTCAGGGATATGCTGACGCCCCGTTTAAAGCAATGGCTGGTTAAGAAAGTGACTAGTCGTGCAGACAAAGAGAGGATGAAGGTTTGGACCAGGTGAAAGGGAGCTTTGTATTAGCTGGGAGTCAAGGGAGTTGCAAGAAGTGCCAGGCAGAAATACAAAGGCAGTAAATGAAAGAAATAATGTTGAATTTCTCTGTTATTGCTACCTGAGGATACAATTACCCAAAACATCTAAATAATTTTTTTTAACCCTACCAGATGTAGTGTAGTAAAAAGAATACTGACCTTGGAGTCATGGGACCTAAGATCAAACCCTTCCTCTGTCACTTACTGCCTATGGGTTTTTGGGCAAATCACTTCATCTATGTAAAATGAGCCTCTAAAAAGTGCCTTCTAGCTCCAAATCTATGATCCTAACATCCACCAATGGGGCAGTTAGGTAGCACAGTGAATAGTGGGCTGGGCCCTGGAGTCAGAAAAATCTGAGTTCAAATTTGACCTCAGACACTTCACCCTGGGCAAGTCAATTAAGCCTGTTTGCCTCAGTTTCTTCATCTATAAAATGAGCTGGAGAAGGAAATGGCAAACCATTCCAGTATCTTTGCCAAGAAAACACCATATGGTATCATGAAGGGTTGGACATAACTGAAACAACCCAACAACCATAACAACAAAGATCCACCAACAGGTTTTAGAAGAAGCCAACCAGAGTTACTAACCAAAGAATAAATGACATATGTGATTTAAAAAAGAACATGAACAACAAATGCAATCTTCAACAGCTGGTCACTTTTCCCGTGAGGAGGTGCAAGACCTAAGGGAGCATGTCCACACACAACAGCTCCAAATAGACAAAATGCCCAGTTTGCTAAAAGGAGAAGACAACATTGGCTTTGTGAAGAAAGCATTTTTCCCTCCTTTTTTCTTCTTGGGGAGACTTTGAGGCTTTATTTTTAAGAACTCATGAACGTTCATCTTCTATTTGGAGAAATACGATGGCTAAGAATACCCCAGCACTATTAGTAACTCAGTTACCTAGCACTTATTAAGCATTTACTAAGGCTCTGTGGCAATCCTGCAGAGATAAAGAAATGCAAAACATGGTGCCTGTTTTCTAGAAGCTCATATTCTCTTGAGGGAGACAAAGCAAGTGACTATGTATATACAAGAGAAATATATGATGTATAGAGGGTCACATCAGAGGGAATGAACTGGGGGGAAAGAAGGGAAACCTGAAAAGTTCCCCTGAAGAAAGTAAGACCTCAACTGAAGGTCCCAACAAGCTAGAAGGTGGAAGTGAGGAAAGGAGAGATTCTTGACTTTGGGGACAAAGATCTGGAGAGTTATGAACGAATAATGACAAGGAGGCTGATATAACTAAGGGCAAGTAAGAAGTGATGGGATTTGGGGTTACTTAGGAATATCAGGGTACAAGGCAGAGTTGCCTGCAATGAACTCAAACTGTCTTCCAGTCAAGTGGCAAAGTTTTTTGTACCACCAAAATGAGTGGGAAGTTCCTAGTAAATCTGCAAACTAATGATCCTTATAATACAAATGCAGTGAAAGGATCTGGGTGAGATTAAGGAATGGTAAGTACCCTCCATTGCAGCCAAGTGCAAAAGGGAAAGGAATGTCCTGTAGGCTAATTAGGTAACCTAGGTGGGGTAGGCCAGGTGCCTAGGGCAGTGATCTGAGCTGTTGAACTGTATAGGAAAATTCAGGGACTGGGTTGCTTTCAAAGACATAGTCTTTTCCTTATAGGGGTCCAGGTCCCATCACCCCATCAGAAGGAAAGTGGGCTAGAAAGGGGCCAGGTTGTGAGAGGTTTTAAATGCCAAACAGAGGATTTTAAATTTGATCCTGGAGATAATAGGGAGCCACTGGAGTTTATTGAGTAGTAGGGGTAAGTAACATAGTCAGACTGGATTTAGGGGGAAAAAGAAATCAATCTAGCTGCTGAAAGGAAGATGGATTTGAGTGGGGAAAGACTTGAGGCAGGAAGACCAATTAGAAAACTATTGCAGTAGTCCAAGTGAGAGGTAATGAGGGCCTATACATGGGTAGTGGCTGTGTTAGTGGAGAGGAGACATAGATGAGATGTGAGAGTAAAAACAAGATTTGACAACAGATTGGACATGTGTGGGGTACATGCAAGTGAGGAAATGAAATGACACTGAGGTAGCAAGTGTGGGTGACTGAGAGGGTGACAAAGTCCTTGATAGTAATAGGAAAATTAGGAAGGGAGACACTTTCGTGGACAAGATAATCTGTTCTGAATATGTTAAGTTTGAAATCAAAAAGCCTTAATCACTAAATGGGTGTTGCCTCAGTTAAAATGAGACTTGTTAAAGATTTTAGCTTTAAAAGGGCAAGGTCTCCCACTGCATCCAGATCCATATCTGACCACTGGACCCAGATGGCTCCATAGGAGAAAGTGAGGCTGGTGACTTTGCACAACCCTCCCTCACTTAAATCCAATTCACTTTCACAGGCATCACCTCCCTGATGTCATGGTTCTCAACAAAGGACTAACAATAACAACAACCAGAAAACAACAAGTTTGAGCTATCTGTCTTAATCAGTGGGGATAATGAAACTAAATCTGGTTCAGAAACTTTGCTACTTGTTATTCTCTTTTGTAGAAAATGTCTTTGTTTCTCTGTCTTGTACTGTTAAGGATTCTCCTCTATCCCAACAAGCTCAGTTCCAGATTAATGTCACTGGAGAGAGTGACATAGTCACAATGCTAAGAAAGCTATTTCAGGACAAGGGTTAAGAAAACTGTCCTTTGCTTAGTGTGGTAGAATTGTGCCATCAGCTCATGTCCTGTAAGATGCT
>CM053587.1:217683722-217705936 GCA_028646515.1 Pseudochirops corinnae | reverse complement strand
TTTTGTAGTTGTGTTCATAAAGGTACTGGGTTTGTTTTGGCAGGTAGATTCCCAAATATTTTATAATGTCTACAGTAACTTTAAATGGGGTTTCTCTTATGATCTCTTGCTGTTGGACTTCGTTGGAAATATATAGGAATGCTGAGGGTTCAAGTACCGCCTTTTCACTGAATCCAAACTTCACAGATCAGATTTGTTCTATGAAGCTTGGCCCTTGCAAGGGCTGCACCTGAGGATCTAGAGGGCCATATGTGGCCTTGAGGCCACAGGTTCCCCACCCCTGGGTGAGGCCTAGTATCCTCAATGAGTATCCAACTCTTGAAATTCCATGATTTTCACTAGATGCAAGGAAATGATGTGAGAGAGGTCGTTGAGGCAAAAGGCACATATTGTTGAAGGGGGTAGGGCTAAGGAAGTAGAGATTACTGTTTCTATTTCCTTTTCTGCTTTCCAAAGTCCTTCCCATAATAAATTCAGGGTGTATATTCCTTCAGATGGTCAAAGAGAGATTGAAATGAGGCGCTTCTATGGTTATCCAGTAAAGGCCCATCTCTAACATATTCCAAAATGACCAATAAAAGTTCTCTATTTCCTAATGGAAGAAAGCCAAGGCCCATATTTAACTTTTGGAAGAGAGGAAATGGTAGGAGGGGAAAGGAAGAAGAAAATGAGTGGGCTAGAGCCAGTGTCTAACTTGACCACTTCTCGAGTGATTTTGTGTAGGGGTACTATGAGAGGTGTTTGTTAGTGTTTCCCATTTATTAAGCCAACACAAATTACAGGCTTTGAATAAGTATGCAGGATGGACCTCATGGCTAATACTACAAGAAATCAAACTAAGGATGGATCTGGAGTTATGTAGAAGAATGGCATCCTCATAATATAAAATGTTGACATTGTGTGTTTGTGTGTATATCTGTGTGTGTGTATGTGTGTGTGTGTGTGTGTGTATGTGAGAGAGAGAGAGAAAGAGAGAGATCTAGCTAGGTGGTATAGTAGATAGAGCATGAGACCTGGAGTTAAGAAAACCTGAATTCAAATCTAGACTTAGACACTTACTGGCAATGTGACCCTGGATAGATCACTTAACTCTGCTTGCCTCAGTTTCCTCCTCTGTAAAATGGGCTGGAGAAGGAAATTACAAATCACTCCCCAGTATCTTTGCCAAGAAAACCCCAAGTGAGGTCACAAGGAGTTGGATACGACTGAAACAACTGAACAAAAACAAAGTGGAAGTGATAATGTTGTTCTAAGCAGATTATGAAGACCCCAAGATAGCCAGGGCAACACTCCAAGAATATAAAGGCCGAATTATCCCTAAAAATTAATTCTTAAGAAATGATGCAGGGTAGCTAGGTGTTAGAATGATTAGAGCACCATCCCAGGAGTCAGGAGGACCTGAATTCAAATCTGGCCGGGGTAAGTCACTTAACCTTGATTACCTCCAGGAAGAAAGAAAAGAAAGAAAGAAAGAAAGAAAGAAAGAAAGAAAGAAAGAAAGAAAGAAAGAAAGAAAGAAAGAAAGGAAAGAAAGAAAGAAAGAAAGAAAGAAAGAAAGAAAGAAAGAAAGAAAGAAAGAAAGAAAAAAAGAAAGAAAGAAAGAAAAGAAAGGAAAGAAGGAAGGAAGAGAAAGAACGGGTTACAGAATGGAGATAAAGACAAAGTGGTGAAACAGGTCCACAACATATCAGCAATTCATGAGACATTTCCTTCAGCATTTTCTCTGTGCCAGTCATTACGCTAAGTGCTAAGGAAACAAAGAAAAGCAGTAGCACTGTCCTTACTCTCAAGGATGGTTCATATTGTAAAGGGGAACATACCATACAAATAAGTGAGCATGTACAAGATATATTAAATGTAGATGGAAGGCCCTCATATACATATTGACAACCATCCAGGAGTTTGCTGGGAAAAGTTTAACAACCGACTCTCCAAAAAAAAAAAAGTACTCACAATACACTGTGAAGTATAATCTTAAGTTTTCTCCATCACTTTCTTAAGTCTACAATCAACAACACAATAAATCAAGCCCTGATTTGTTAATACTTGCTGAATTCCAAGATGCAAATGCTTACACTGAAAATTTAACTATTGGCTCTGTGAACTGACTCAAGCAAACTCCTGGAACTATCCCACAGTGTAATAACTGCATGGGACAGTGAGAAAAGTCTGCAGGCTCTGGAGTTAGAGGCCATGGATTCAAATCCCACCTTATAATGCTTCCTACCTGGTAGCACAATGCCTGGCACACAGTAGGTGCTTAATAAATGTTTATTGAATCTAATCTAATTGAACTTGGGTAAATAGCCAACTCCCTGAGCCTCAGTTTCCTCATCTGTAAAATGAGGGAGGTGCAGTGAACTCGATGACTTCTTGGCTCCCTTGTCTATATAAGCAATGTCTTAGTAATATAATAAGTAGATTAAGAATAATACCACCACCTTTGTCCTGCTCCATGATACTTTTTGGGGTTTCATTGAAATGAAAACATTTCAATGGAATGCTGCCACCAAAAGAACATAACTGCATTCCATAGCAACCCTGTAATTAGTGCACCAAGTAGGTGGGGAAATCTAAGATATTACAGCTAAACTGCAGTTGATCAGAGCTTAAAAAAAAAGGTTGAAAAATCTTGACAGATAGGGAATATTAAATTTTAGGGGGCTAATTAGTTACTAACCTCAAAGTATAGAAAATGCTTTCTTCAATGGGAGAAAGAAAATTGCAAGAAGAGTCACAGTTTCCTCTTGCAATATTCTGTACTGCACTGCATGTGGCCACGGTTCAAAGCAAAGATGTAACATTGATGTTTTAGCCCTATCTCAGAGTTATCCCACTGCAACTTTGCTGGGGAGCCTCAGACATGCCTTAGGCTTGTAGAAACCCACCAATCTTAAAGGTCAACAAATTGTGTTATTCTAAGAATTCTCTCTTTTAGTCACTGAGAAAAAGAGAAACTAGGTTCAAGCAATTCTCTTGCCCCTCAGTTTTGTTTTGTTTTTTTTCCTCTTGGCTCTCAATCTTTTGGAATGTTAATGCTTCAGACTATAAAATAATATTTTTTGTAGTTATCTGTATGGTGATTGTCACAAATTAATGGTTTGATATTAAGGATGTTTCCAGGGTGTTTCCTTGTATTCCTAGTAGGAGTCAGTTTGGAGAACAAAATCAGTTTGGGCCAGTGGGAATTCAATTTTTTTTTGGTGCCTCATGTTGATTTTTTTATCACCCAGAAATCATGCTTGTGGTTCTCTACATTAGAGGCATCAAAAATTCAGTTAGCTGGCCTGCATTGCTGCCAGGTAGGGCTGAACCAATTAAAACTGCAATTGAGAAATATTTAATAAAATAAATAAAAACAGTAGAACACAGATAATGGTGATATATCATTTTCTATGTTAATATGTAGCCTACAGGGATCCTTCCATACAGTGTTCCATATAATACCTGTGTTTCCAATTCTGTTGATACCTCTGCTCATGTCGATACGGTGGTGAGGTTGATGCTATTCGGTTATTTCAGTCCTGTGCTAGCTCTTGGTGAGCCCATGGACCTCTGTCCGCAGGGTTTTCTTGACAAAGATACTGAAGTGATTTGCCATTTCTTTCTCTATTATTCCCTAAGGGTCCTTTGTCAGTTCTGTCAGTCACAGAGACCATTGACTATACTGTATGTAAAGAACAAACACCGTGGCTGTTGAGTCAAAGCACACGTTGACCAGCATTACTTCAACAGATCATTTGGAACCAATGTTCCTCAGAGTTGCAATACTCTCAGAGGGTGCTCTGATTATCTGTCTACATAGGAGGTGATTCTGAGATCTGAAAGCTGTGTTATCTAAGAAGCTTGGCAAAGTGGTAAACGCTACCCTAAGAATTACATACAAAGACTGAGTGACCTAAAGTCCAGCTGGCAAAATAGTCCAGCATACAGTAGGCATTTAATAAATGCTTCCCCACTGAACTAGTCAAATGGCCTCAGAATATTCATCACTATTTCTACCTCTCCCATGGCCTCAACATTTCACAGCACTGATTTCCTTCATTCCTTGCCCCAATCTGCGACCACTTGTAATCATACCTTTAAGAAATAAATGAAAATGACAGAGAGATCAGGACGATGTATATCCTGTGTCTGACTCACTGGCCTCTGAAGCTGATGAAGCTCTATCTCTCAAAAGTGCACCATGAAGTCGAATGAAGGAAGTTCATTGAAAAAGCATCTTGACCCTGTGGGAAAGAAGTTGCTACATCCAACAGATGCACACACCAGCTGCCTATTTAGCCCAATTATACAATTCATCGTTTGGTGGGTCTGGGATTTCCCTTGGGTGAATATTCTTCCAGCAGTGTGGATCACAGCCCTCACCCACCTTCTCAGTGAGTAAGGTCAAGGAATGGTTTCCACTTAGAACTGCCTACTATACAGTTTGAAGAGAGTGATTTCATACCAACTTGCTGAATAATACTTGACTACATTGGCACTTTATGCTTTTTGCAGGGGGGGGGGGGGTGTTGGTTTTGTTTTTGTATGCTTTTTATAAAGAAAAGTATAAAGTACTGCTCATGGTAATTATATCAGCAGCAGCAGCATAATGACTCTTTGGGATGAGTATATCTATTTTATATATCAGAAAACTCAGAGCCAGAGAGGTTAAGCAACATCTCTAAGGTCATATACCTAGTCAGAAACAGATGTACTAAATCCCAGATGTTCTAAATGCTAGTCTCTTCATTTATCTATTTGACAACTATATATTACTGAGGGCCAGGCAATGTGCTAGGAACAGTGAAGATATAAATGTGAATAACAAGTTTTCTTTCCCCTAAAGGGGTTGAAAATCTAAAACTAGAACGAAGACATCCACAAATTATTGTATTATAAAACGAAATCCGATAGGTGCATAGAAGAGTTGAGAACAAGGTATTGTGAGAATTCATAGGAGAGAGAAATTCACTTCCATCTAAGGCAAGGGTTCTTAAACTGTAGTCCATAGACTTCTTGGGAGAATAGATTTCAGGGGGTTCATAAACTTGGATGGGGAAAAAATACATGTTTGTTTTTTTTAATTTTCACTAACCTCTAACTGAAATATAAATTTTCTTTAAATTATAAACTTAAAAATAGATTAATCTGAGAAAGATTCTATAGGCTTCATCACACTGTGATGTCACTTAACTTCTGCTTGCCTCAGTTTCCTCACCTGTAAAATGAAGATAATTATACCTCCCTCCCGTAGTTGCTGTGAAGATTAAATTGTAAAGTGCTTAGCACAATGCCTGGCACATAGTAAGTGCTTTATAATGTTAGCTATTATAATAATAGCACCTACCTTCCAGAGTTGTTACAAGGATCAAATGAGGTAATATTTGTAAGGTGCTTTATAAACCTCGAAAGTTATTGTTGTTCAGTCATTTTTTTTAATTCGTGTCTGACTCTTTGTTATCCTATTTGGGGTTTTCTTGGAAAAGATATTGGAAGGGTTTGCCATTAAGCTATTACAAAAATAGCTTAGGAACCCCTGCTCTAGAGGGAAGACTTCATGGAGGAAGTAGCATTTGAGCTGGAACTTGAAAGATAGGTAAGATTTTAACACAGAGATGGGAGAGAAGGAAGGCAATAGTGAAGGGCATTTTAGGCACAGATAGATTGGAGGCTAAATGTGACTACTGTGAGAGTTAAAATGATAGGTTTGGTTGTTTTATCAGCTAGAAATATGAGGCCATTGATGTTATTAGAGTGATGTGATCTGAGATATATAATTGAAAAATTAATTTGGCAGCAGAGTGTAAGATGGATTAGGAGGGAGATAGACTGGTGACCAAGTGACCAGTTAGGAGATATTGCAATAGTGCAGTAGTTAAGGGTATTGAGAGCCTAAATGAGTATGGTGGCAAGGAGAAAGGTGGAGGAGGAAGAAAAGGGAGAGATCTCAAGAAGATGGAATTGACAGATCTTGACAGATTAGTTGTGCAGGCTGAAGGAAAAGGAGTCTAATGTACCTCTTAGGTTTACAAACCATGGAAAAAGAATTGTGGCACCATTATCAGAAACAGGCAAGTCAGGAAGAGTAACAGATTTCTAAGGAAAGAAGACGAGTTCCATTTTAGGTCTTTTGAACTTTATCTAGAGAGATTCAGTGGAGAGTTGGAAATATCTGACTGTTTGATGACAGCTAAAGCAAAAAAGTTTGTTGAGAATAAGGGTTGATACTCATGACCAAAATGGATGGAAGGAGCTGGAGTGTGTGTATCAATGTGAAAAGAGATGAAACAGATGGCATGCTTAGTTTGGAGAAAGAAAAATCAGAAGGTCATAGAGCCGGAGTCAAAAGAAAATCAACCAGCTGCTCATCTTCCCTGAGGGACCTTAGCCTGATGGCCCTAGACTCCTTTTCAAAAGTCCATAGTGGATCTGCTCATGCTGAATGTGTGTCTTGTCCAAGGGGCTAACAGTAGATGAAAGCAGGGGATGGGGGGGTGCAGTTTGAAATGAAAGAAAAGAAAGACTATTTTATAGAAGCCTTACTAAAAGTGAATGAAAGGCTAGTACTTCTACTAGGCATAATTCATAGAGCCTCTGGTCATGGAAACTATAAGCTTTCTTAAAAGGTTCCAAGTTAACCATCACTATTAGATATTCAAGTCCTGTCTTTACACTTATTATTATATGCTTAGTTTCACAAAATTACTGGATCTAAATGATCAAAGACCACCTAGTCTCACCCATGCCTAACCCAGAATCCTTGCTGCAGTATATCCAAGGAAGTGTTCTCCAGCCTCAGTTTGAAGATTGCTATTAAAGGGGCAGCTACATGCCTCATTGAATAGAGCACTGAGACTGGAGTCAAGAAACCTGAGTTCTAATCTAGCCTCAGACACACACTAGCTGTGTGACCTTGGCAAGTCATTTAACTTCTGTTTGTCTTAAGCCACTGGAAAAGGAAATGGAAGACCATTCCACTGTTTTTGCCAAGAAAACCCCATGAACAGTATGGTCCATGGGGTCAGGAAGAGCTGGCCACAACTGAACAACATTGAAGGGGAGCCCAGTACTCCTTGAGGTTCTTCCATTCATCTTTAATTATTAGGAAGGTGCTGTTAAAATTTGCCTGTCTACCACTTCCACCATTGCTCCTAATTCTGCTTCTGGGGTCATCTCTCCCTGCGTGCTCGTGGTGGTCTCAGACTTTACTTGAAACCAGTTGTAGGTAGGGGCTGGGTCAGGTTGTCTACTAGGAAATCATACCTCTTCTACCATGTGTGAAGGGAGTGGTTTGGGGCAACAACTTCTATCAAGCTTGGGCAGCCTCTTGGGACTTTCCTCTCCGTGACTTCTGTGAGAGTGGTGCTATGTACATCACTCTGCTGTTCATATGCAGAAAGTCAACTCAATTCCATTTTTCTTCTTCCTGGCACATCCTGACGCTGCAGCAGAGAACCCAACTTTAAATTCAGAACAGCAAAAACAGAAACGGTTGTTAAGTGTCAGTGAAAGCTGTGACCTTGCTGTTGTCAAACAAGCAGAAACATCATTAGCATGTACAATCAGACTAATCCTACACTGTGTTCAGTGCTCCTACCAGGAAGATTATAAGGATTTTGTCACTTCTAGGGCATCAGTGTGATCTACAGAGATAAGTGCCTTCTGGCTACAAAGGTTCTACCTATGTCTAAACCATTCTGTCACCATATTGACTACATTTGGGATTCAGGCAATAAGCAATCTGGTGCTTGCAGCTGAGGATTGTCTTTCCATTTCTCTTGGTGCTTTTATGCTGAACAAGAGATATCTAGACTTTGCTATGCTCAGTTAATTGTTTCATGGTGGGAAACTGAGGGACAAGGAAGACACCTCTTTAATGATCCCCCATTTCAACCTCCTCTGCCTGGATTTTAAATCTTTCTATGTTCTGGTTCCAGTCTATACTTCACGGATAGCCTTATCTTATCTTCTTGTACTCTATACTCCAACCAAAGTGCTTATTCAGCACCCCCCAAACATGTCCTTCCCAGCTCTCAGTAGATAATGCTATTGTACAATCTCCTTTATGTAACCACACCCCGTATCCCACTGTAGTAGTACTTCCATTTTGGTAACCATGTTCCTCCCATTCCCTATGGTAGCATCTCCAGATGCTAGAGGGTAATGCATCCTTTTTCTTTGAAAAACTGTTCTCTGAACCACCAAAATTCATTCTCCCCATCCCAATTAAATACTAAATTGGAAATCCTAAAAAATTAAAGGTGAGATTAAAAAAATGAGTGGAAAAAAAATTGAATTAATAGATAAAACTAGAAGTTGGTTTTATGAAAAAATATAAAATAGATTGATGTTTTTAAAAAAGAAGGAAGAAAACTAAATCACTAGTATCAAAAATGAAAAGGATGATTATATCCCACATCTGGTTTTTATCCCATATGAAAGACTTCCTCATTAGAGCTCTATACCTTCCCAGCTATGCACCTTTGCTTGCACCATTCCCTGAGCCAGAAACAGTCTCTACTGGACTCTGTTTCCACAGTCTCTGCTGTCGAAACCCTAGCCATCCTTTGAGACTGAGTTCAAAATGCCTTTCCACCGTCCACTGCCCCTGCTCTTATTCTTCCCTTGGTATACAATCCTTCCATAGGGCTCATATAGCACTTGACACCTCCCTTGTTTACTGATCTAGCATCTTCCATTTTCTGCTTTAGTTGTTTCTGCAACAATGTCTAATTTGATCTTTGTATTTCTCCTAGCACCTAGAGCAGCGTTTTGTCCATAGTAGATACTTAATTATATGTTGGCTGAGTGTCATTCACACAATCACTAGGGTAGCTCAAACCATCCAAACTGAGGGTAAACAAGCTAGGTTCATATTTTAAATTCCTTTTGAAAAGAAAAGCCACTTACGGTGAATGACACGGGTAGCATTTAAAGCAGGAAACAAGTGATTTTCCAGATTGATTTTAATGTGAATCGTTTAGCATTGGTTTATACTGAGTAGGCACTGTCTGATTTATGGAAATCATTTCCCCACTATTAATGGTATTAATCAGACATGCCTGTGTAATCAACAGAATTATTACTCTGAGACAAACAACAGAAGGAGGGAATCCTCATTTCCTCTGGACATCATGAAGACACAAGTGGAAAATAGAACCATAAAATGTTTTCCTTGAGATTACTTTGCTTGGGACACAAAATTTCTTGATGGAGACAGCTCCAACCAGCTTCCAAACTGCCAAATTTGCACTGTGATAATATACACCTCAGTAATCTCTAAACACTACAAATCTGGGCTTGATTTCTTGTTTTGTTCATTGTCTAGGTTTAAGAAAAGTGATAAAGAAAATGTTAACGATGCAGATTAAATTGTAAAGTGCGCCCTGCCGTGCATTTTTTGTTATTGTCAAACATTTACCAGCAGACCCCTGGTTGTACCCCACTGTCACCTATGGAGATAAGTGATTCTATGCCCCCTACTCTCTCTACCCCTTGCAAAATGAGCCCTGAGAGAAAATAATTAAAAGATCATTACAGAAAGGAGATGTAATGGGATCACAGTAAGATATTTGACACAAGCCAAAAATGGATTTCTTCTCACACCCTTATCTACACACAACCCAAAACCATGGATGATTTCAGTTGCTTGAAGATTCTGCAGATGGAAGGAATTGGTTTAATAGAGGTTAAGGATCCCTGGAGCCCTCCCTTCATACAGCTTAGATCTGGAATCTCTTTATATTACCTAGAACTATCCCAGGTGTAGCTGTATGTATATTATACTGTATACATATATACATATGTAACATGTCTATATACTATGTATATATCAAATGAGATAATATAGTGAAGCATTCTGCAAATCTTAAAATTCTGTATAAATATGAGCTGTTATTTTCACGTTCAGCATCATTTGAACCATTAGTCATTACAGAGGAAGACATATTTGTGTTTAAAATAAAACTGGCGGGGCGGAGGGGAAGGAAAGAAATGTCCAAGACTGGAATGGAGCCAGAATAAAAACTAGAGAAGGGCATAGACAAGAATTCCAAAGAAAAAGTCAAGAAATATGGGTCCTAAACCCAATTTTTCTACTCCCTAGCTTTGATTTTATCATAGAATTATAACATTTTAGAGACAGAAGGGTCCCTCTCCCTTACAACTTCCCATTTTACAGATGAGGAAAACAAAGACCAAGAGAAGTCAGTGGGTAACAATTTACTGGTCTCGCAATCTTTATAATCAGGGTATATAATAATTTTTTGTTATGTTTAACCTAAATCCTTTCTCTTAAACCTATCCTTTGCTTTTCTCCTCAACATCTCTGAATAAGATGATCATGACTTAACATCACTAAAACTGAGAAGCAATGATTGATTACCCAGAGAAGTAATGATAGATGTAGCTGAAGATCCGTGACTTCATGAGTGTGGATGGATATACCCTTTACCAATGCAGAAAGCATTCCCCTCCTTGCCTTACTTGACAGCCTCCATGGGTTGCAGTAATGTAAAGTTAATATATCATTGCTCCCAACACCCCAACTACAAGTCTTTCTGAATGTAGGTAGTCTTCAAATAACAAGCATGTAGTCAATCACTGTGCCTAGATTTGATAGTCTTTTCTGGATGATAAGACCTGTCCACCTATACACACTGCCTTGTCCCCTGGAATAACCTCCAGGCACCTATACTGAGGCATTAGATAGAGGTATTATTTTTCTTCCTTTTCTTTTTCTTTTTTCTGCCTTCTTCTTTTTAATTAATTTTTTGTTTATTTTTAGTTTACATAATTCATTTCCACGAGGTTTTGAGTTACAAATTTTCTCCCCATCTTTCCCCTACCCACCACCCCAAAACAGTGATCCCACTGTAGACCCCCTCCCCCAATCTGCGCTCTCCTATGTCCTCCCCCTCACCCCTCTGACTTTCTGGTAGAGTAAGATGGATCTCTCTATCCCAGTGCCTGTATATCTTATTTCCCAGTTGCATGTAAATAATAATAATAATAATAATAATAATAATAATTTTTTTATATATATATATACACCCCAATCTAACAATCTCAGCAGCAGTGGAAGTTAGTAATCGATAGGAATTAACAGCATTTGTATGTTGAGAACTCCATTAATTACAACACATCACTAAATCCCAATGGAAAACTCTGGGAAGTTGGCATTACTTCCCGAACTTTCTCCTCACAAACACTTCATCACAAAGGGCAGTGGAGAATTCTTGATAATTGCAGGCTTATTTCATAATCACTAAAAGCTTCAGAAAAGACAAGCCTCTCTGTTAATGCCCACTTGCACTGTGTCAAGTGTTATCATTCCTGGACCTTTTTATAAGAATGAAAGTATGTGGTTACTTCCTTGGGTACCATTCATATTTCTCATTCCAGTTGTTGATACTCATGTTCTTATGTGTAGATTTTTCTTCCTACTCTTTTCCCTGCTGGCTTGAGGTCATGCTGCCCTATGGCCCTTGGTGATGTTTTATTTGCTAAGACAAAGAAGAGACACAAGAGTATCATTTCTGATCTTGTTCATTTTGTCATTTCACAGTCTAATAAAGCACCAATGGTGGTGGGGTGGAGATCAGAAGAAGAAGGCCTATTGTACTAAGTGGTTGAGACATGCCCTGTTAAGTCTCCATTGACTGGGGATTTTTTAATGTTTCGCCTGGGACTGAGAAAACTGGGCACAGGGCTCAAAATTAGCTACATCATTGAGGAAGAGAAAAGAAGTTATAGTCCTGCTTGGGAGTAAGTCAGCAGTGAGAGGAAGCAAATTTCTTTGAAGACGTGTCCAGTCTAAGTTTCACTCAACTTGCCTAGAAGGCAGAGGGGGTGGGGGCAGGGAGCAAGGAAGGAGGGGCTAATGAAAGGAGGAAGGAGGAGGGTCAGCTTTACCATGACACAACACACTGTGCCTTTGCTGGGGTTTGAAATAGAGGAACTGAGAAGAAAAGTGTCCTGGGGGAGATTCAGCCCTTCAGAACACATGATGGACCGAGCTCGTCCTCCACGCCCCCTGTTTCATGTGTGGAAAAGGGTCAGTGAAGAATAGCCATTCGAGAAGGATGTGATATGGTCCAAAAACTTTTCCTGGATTTTTTCCGCAGGCGACTGAGTCAGAGGCCAACTGCTGAGGAGTTGGAGCAAAGGAACATTCTGAAACGTAAGTGACTTCTAGGGATCTCTGATCTTTGGGGGTTGTTGTAACCACTTTAGACACACACACACACACACACACACAGACTCTGTGTTTTCCTCTCTCTCTCTCTCTTTCTCTCCTTTCGTCTCTCTGTCTCACTGTCTCTGTCTCTCTGTCTCTGTCTCTCTCTGTCTCTCTCTGTGTCTTTCTGCCTTTCTCTCTCTCTCTTCCTGTCTTCCTCTCTCTGTTTTCCTCTTACTGCTTCTCTGTCTCTCTCTGTCTCTGTCTCTCTCTCTCTCTCTCTCTGTTTCTCTCTCTTCTTTTGTCTCTCTGTCTCTCTCTGTCTCTGTCTCTTTCTCTCTCTTCTTTTGTCTCTCTGTCTCACTCTGTCTCTGTCTCTCTCTGTCTCTCTCTTTGTCTCTCTGTCTCTGTCTCTCTGTCTCTTTCTGCCTCTCTCTCTCTCTCTCTTTGTGTGTGTCAGTCTCTACCCCCTCTCTCCTTCCCTCCCTCTTTCTCTTCTGGGTACAGCTCTGACTAGATAAGGCCAGTAGTGAAGAGTATTCACAAAATTAAGGGAAAATCTACTAAGATGAGCACACCAAAGACAAATTTCCAATAAACATAACAAGTCAGCAGTGCCTGTCTTCATGTACACCTTACAAAATGTGAACATTTACTTATCATAGTATGGTCTTATGGCCAGAAATACTATGTAAAATAGAAGAGGAAAATAAATCATCAGCAAGAGAATTTTGGTTTTCACAGGGCCACTTTGAAAAAATCAGTAATTGACTAAAAAGAAATCTGAGAACAGTGTTGATTACCAAGATGAGGGGACCACCTGCTGGGTTCTGCTGAACAGCTGGGAGAGAGTAAAGTTTGTTAAAACTTTGATACAGATAAAGTTTTTCATCCTTTTGACCATTCACATTGGAGCCTAAAACAGTATTACCAAATGTGTTCTGAAAGTACTTAATCTCTGTTTCTTTAAATTCCCACAACTTGGTTATTGTATTCCTGCTGAACTTCAGGAATAGCCCTACTTTCTCTGTAGTAGTGGCTTTTTAAAAATAAGTCCTAAAATTCAAGCAAAGAAATATGTGAAAATTTATTGAGAACAGTCGCTTAATATTAATTTTTTTTAAAAAATAAAGGAGGTGATTGCTTCATGAAACCCAATAGCCTTTATTGTAGTAATGTATAGGAAGCATTTAGAAAATCAAAATTTATTTCTGTCTCCACACATCCCCAACACTAAATACTACCAATCTCTTTGTCATAACAGCTATCTCAGTTCACACGACTCTTTTCTTCCTATGTGATCATATTTGTGAATAATCTATATATAATGAGCATATATGTGTATATTTATATGTGTATACATACATAGATACACACATACACATGTATGTCTATATATACATAGTCAGATAAATAATAAAATGTGTAAATAAATATAAAATATTTAAAATAATATAAACCATGTATATTTTAATATTTATATTTAAAATAAAATAAATAATATCTAAATAAATAAAAGTCAGATAAATAAATATACACATACACACATGCATATGCAGAATACTATATGTATATATAGCATATATGTACATGTGATAGTGGCTGAGACTATACATACCTACATGTGTGTATACATGTGTGTATATATGCAGTTATCTGAATTAGTGGTTCTATCCATATATAGAACACCAAGAATGGAAACCTCCTCTATGAATGCAAATCAATGGTTCATTTGTTATTTATATTCTTAGGGGTACTGAGAGGTTAAGTGACTTGTCTATGATACCACAGTTAGTAACTGCCTCAGAGACTGTGCTGAAACCCAGATCTGTCTTTCTGAGTCCTAGGTTCATTATCTATCCAAAGTGCCCTAGTGATTCACATAGAAATATGAGACAAGTTGCCCCATATACATACATACATACACACATACACACATACATACACACCTACACACATATGCATACGTGTGTGTTTATGTGTATGTGTGTAGACATATATACATGTATGTATATATTTATAAGTATATATTATACATGCACATTTATACACACATGCATATATACATTTATAAGTATATATTGTATAAGTATATATATTGATGTGTGCAAAATATGTATGTGTAGCAGTACTGATTGCTAAAGAACTACCTCATGGGTCAGAAAGTAGAGTAAAAGAAGATAAACTTTTTGTAGCTTTGCTATTAATGATATTTCTCATACATTCTAATTTCTTTTCTATATATATGAGTATGTGTACAGAGAGAGAACATGTGACCTACAATTTTAATAACTGGGAGTTCCCCCTCCCATTAACGTTGCAAATTCCTTGATTTTACTTTTTCCATCAGTCTCCTCATTGATCTAATGAAATAACTTGGTCAGTCCTGAGTTCTTTGAGGTGGGCTGGCACAGGAACATGACAGGGCAGGCTAGTATAAAGATCTTTTGCGCTAACTCTATCCCGGAGCATCATTTGTATGTTTTCTCTCTTTGCCCCCTTCTATGTGGTTTCTCCTCACCACCCCTTGCCTCCCTCTCAGATTATTCTGAAGATGGATTCAGTGCTTCCCACACTGCAAAGGAGTTGCTTCTGTTTTCCTGGGTTTCAAGAGTCCCCTTAGAAAGTTTCTTTCTGAATGGGAAATTAGAAGGCAAGAGGTAAATGCAGTGTTCCCTAAGAGAGAATTGGAATCTTTTCTAAGTGATTTTCATCGTCAGGGGGAAAATTCCATCAAGATGATGTCAGGCCCTTCTACTCCTATCTGATCTTCTCAGATATACATAAGTATAAGTATACTTATCTGTGTGTAAACTGGAGATAGGAAAAGACAGAGAAATAATGAACCTGCTTCCACTTATCTCAGAAATACAAGCACAAATATCAGCAAACCACCTTCATTTTCCTATTTTTTCTTCTTTTCCCTTGGCCTCCCAAAAGCTCCAACTCTAATGACCGTATTCATCTTTTGGCACATACTTAGAGATTTCAGAGTTTGCAATAAAAATGTTTAACTGGGGTGTCCCTATGGCAAGGCTTTCCCACCTGGGCCTATCCGAGCATCGTAGAGCCAAAGCTGGGAGAGATTTCTGAGGCCGTCTAGGGCAAGCATCTCCACTAATATATAAGGAACCTACAGCCCAAGGATGTTAAGGGTCATGCCAATGTCGTGGAAGTATTGTCAGAAACAGGAATTAAAACCAGGCCCTCTGTCCTCTTTCACCTTCGTCACGCCACCTCTGAGCAAACTGAGACGACCTTCGTGGAAATGCTTACTTTCCAAATGACAACGGTAATGACTCCTGGCATTTATACAGCAAGTAAATATTTACAAATTATTGTCTCATTTGACCTTCACAGGCCTGTGAGGTTAAAGCATGACAGATGTTATCCCCATTTTACAGAGGGAAAAAATGAGTCTGGCAGTTGTGAAGTGACTTGGTCAGAGTCACACACAGCTAAGTGTCTCAGATAGAATTCAAATCCTGGTATTCCTGATTTTGAGTCCAGCAGCCAAGTAGGCATTTTCTTTCACAAGCAGTGGAAAGGCTGTCTGGAAGAGGGGATGAAAAATCCCACAGCCCCCTCTAATTCCCAGCTTGACAGCAAGTCAGTCATACCTAGTTAAATGACTTGTCTGTGATACCACACTTAGTCCATGGTCTCGCATCCGTGTCTGTCTTCCTGATTCCAAGGCTCATTACCTATCTGAAACATTTCTTATCTAGGCTAGCCTGGCAGACTGGGCTTTGGGCAGCATGCATTCCTGAAGTAGGCAAAGATTTCACTATAGACTGAGAAAATCTAGGACTGAGGGGGAAAAGGGGGCTTGTTTTAACTTCTTTTTTCTCTGCTCCCTGCCCCACAGCTCAAAATGTTCTTCCACTCAAAAGCCTTGCTACTTTGGTCCTTTTGCTAAAATCCAGAGCTATTCTGAAAGTTACCCCCAAACAATGAGGGACAAAATTCTGGCAGAATTTTTTTAATTGATCATTTTTTTAAAAATATAGATAATTCTAGGTCTTTTAGATAGATTTTGTGGTGGGTGGTTGTTTTTATATGCTTTGGATCCTCTTCAGCCACACAGCAAAGAAGAAAAGGAATTGGATTGTAGTACCCAAAGTACAGGGTTTGAGCACTGACCCTGACTGACACTGTATTAATTGTGTGGTCTTAGGAGCAGCCAGGTGGCACAGTGAATAGAGTACCTGGTCTGAAGTCAGGAAAACTCATCATCCTGAATTCAAATCTGACCTCAGATACTTATCAGTTATATGACCCTGTGTAAGTCACTTAACCCTGTTTGTCTCAGTTTCCTCATCTGTAAAATGGACAGGAGAAGGATACAACAAACCACTCCAGTATCTTTACCAAGAAAAATCACAAATCGGGTCATGAACAGTCAGACATAACTGGAAAAAAAAATGCACAACAACAGCTTAAGAAACACTGCTATATTTCTCTGAATCTCAGTTTCTGAATCTGCAAAATGGTGATAATAATATTAGTACTATGTTGTTGTGAGGATCAGATGAGATGGTGCATCTGCACAAAGCACTTCATTAGCCTTGAAACATTGTGTAAATGTTGGCTAGCTCTATTATGGTAAAAAGAGAGGGAAAAAATGGGAATATGATCTAGTTTTAGAGCCTAGACTCATAAATTGGAATTTCCAGAACTTGAGTTGGAATTAGAAAGATCTGAATTTAAATCCTGCCTCAGTCATATCCTAGCTGTATAACCTTAGCTAAATCAGTTAATCTCTCACTGTACCTCAGTTTCCTCATCTGTAAAATGCGAGAATTGGGCTAGATGGCCTCTAGGGTCTCTTCCAGTTCTAAATCTATGAACCATGGGCAAGCAACAACCTTTCTGAGACTCAGTTTCATTATTCAGAAAATGGAGCTAATATCTGTAGACCAGTCTTCCCCAGACTGTTGTGAAGATCAAATGAGATAATGTGTTTGAAGAACTCATTGTTGTTCCATCACATCTGACTCTTTTTCTAACCCTGGTTGAGGTTATTTCCTTCTGCAGCTCATTTTACAGATGAGGAAACTGAGGCAAACAGGGTGAAGTGACTTTCCCAGGGTCACTCAGCTAGTAAGTGTTAGATTTGAACTGAGGTCTTCTTGACTCCTGACCCAGCTCTGTTTCCACTATGCTTCCTAGGTACCCTTTAAGAGATATTTATAAATAATGATTAACCCCAACCTGCTCAGTGATAAACCCCCTTTTCTTTCTTTTTGTACAGCAGCCTCCTAGGTATGTGAGCACATAATGAACACTCTTAACTGATACTGACCATAACAGTGAGGTCATTGACCCACCCTATGACAACCCCCTGTATTTATTACATTCCTCCAGGTTAGAAAGTGTTTTTATCTAGAGAGGTGGTTTTAGGCGATCTAGGTGAGCTTTTGGCCTTTATTTTGTTAGCTTTGTTAGTGGGCTAGCTAAGATTCCCAAGCCCACCATGCTATTCGTGGAATGTGTACCCTATGGCTTCTGGGCACTTGTCACTGGCAATCAGAGAGAGTTAACTTCTAGCCTGAGGTTTGTCCCATATAATCATTTGCAAGGTTAGTTAGTCCTCAGCAAAAATGCAAGGTTGGTGAAGGCAGTGTGGTGTATTAAAAATAATACTACTTGCCAGGACATCAGGAGACCTGAGTCCTGTCTTACCTATGTTTCCTAAAGCAAGTTATTTGACCTCTTTCTCACTCGTAAAATGAGAAGATTGGACAAGATTATCTTTAAGGTATCCAGCATTCTGTAATTCTTTGAAAATTGATTTTGACCATAACCTATAACCTCTAGGCCCGGGGATCCAGGAGCCCAGTGTTCTTGTGTTTCCACCGTATCTTTTCAGGAGTTCTCCTTCCTCCTACTCCAAACCCCCAACACCTCAGGGGACACCCTATCCATGCCTGACCTCTCCTAGAAGGTCAAAGTGCAGATCTCCCCTTCCATCCTTCTTCCTCACTCAGCATTTATCTCTCCAATGTCTCACCTTTCATGGCCACTCCTGCCTTTTGAAGTAATGCTAATTTCCAGCACAATAATTCATACAGAGTAAGTTATGTTAATGACTGGTAGTGGCTGAATGTATTTTCTTTCCAAGAAGCATATTACATTTTGAAAGGTGACTCATAGGTAATAATCTTCAAACCCAATATAATCCCTTAAATTGGTCATTTTAAACATTGTGTCAGGCTAGTCAGTTTGGTAATTATTCAGTTTGGTCAAAAAAATTGTGGGGGGAGTATATGCCTTTCGATGACATTCCTCAAATCATATAATGCAGACAACCAACCTCTTACTTTGTTTTCATGTAAGACTGGCTTTGATTAGGGAATTGCCCCTTCCTTGTGAGGTGAATCCAATCATCATAAATGTCATTGGTAATGATGGTGGCTTGGCTCTGTTCCTGGTTTCATTCTCTTAACTTTGTTACCTTGACCAAGCCAGTTTGTGATAGTAGAAAGAGTAGAGAATTAGGGTCAAAGGACCTGGGTTCAAATCTTAGTTCTAGGGCTCACTCTGACATGTATATCCTTAGGCAAATGACTTATCCTCCCTGTGCTGCAGTTTGCTCATCTGTAAAATAGAGATTGGACTAGATAATCTCCAACATCTCTCTCTCTCTTTCTTTATTTATATTTGTGTACATACATATACATATACATATGCATATACATGTGTGTGTCCTTCATATTTGTGGCTTATTTTTAGTTGTGTCTGCCTCTTCACAACCCGATTTGGGGTTTATCTTGGCAAAGATACTGGAATGGTTTGCCATTTCCTTCTCCAGCTTATTTTACAGATGAAGAAACTGAGGCAACAAGGTTAAGTGATTTGCCCAGGGTCATCAGCTAGAAAGTGTCTGAGTCCAGATATGAACTCAAGTCTTCCTGGCTCCAGGCCTAGCACTGTATCCTCTGTGCCTCCTAGCTGCCCTATTTTCCATATGCAAATGAAAAAAGATAAGCATCTTTTGTTTTTGCTCCCTTTTATAAGTTCAGTCAGTAAAAAAACCTCTTTGGAATGCTTCCCCATGCCACGATTAACTGTTTTATATCCTATAAATAAAAAGAAGTCTGTCAAATTAACAAGCACTTATTAAGCTCCTAGTATATACCAGGCTCTCTGAGGCATTGTCCTGTTACTTCTGTATCTCACTGTGGGAATACCAAATGATCATAGAATCTTAGTGCTAGAACTGGAAAGGACTGGGAAATCATCTAACACAACCCCCTCATTTCACGAGTGAGGAGACTGGGGCTCCAGGAGTTAAGGGACTTGCCCAAGGTCATACTGAAGCAGACAAACACAGGTGTTCTGACTTTAGAGCACTGACTTCTGAGACAAGATGATTTAGTAAGGGCCTTCAGCGAACCAGAGGGAAGGCTTACTGCCCTCCAAGCCCGGGCTTTCTTTCCTCAACCATGTTGCCTCTGGTTCTTGAAAAAGGAGCAAGTAATCCTTTTGCCTCACTGACCCTACAGCAGTACATTCAAAAACTAATTTCCTGACCTCTTGGGGCCCTTTATGTGAGATTGAAGAGAGCCACGTGCTACTGCATACATCCACGTAACAGCCTGGGCCCAGAAACACCACGTTGGTTATCTGGATAATTCTAAGGGTTTATTCAGGGAATTTCTGAAAATAGACATTTCCAGAATTTCTCCTGTCTGACCTCCACTGGGGTCATAGTGTCAATTTTCACTTTTTTGCTTTTGCCTTTTTTTTTCTGTAGCAGGTGGTCCCTTTTAGGTACCCTCAATTTTCCACGTGTTTCTTGTAACATCATGATTATTTTCATCTTCTGATACCCAGGCTAACACGCTTACTCATTGCATGGGGTCTGGTAACCAAAAGAAATAAAGAAACCACAATTTTAAGTTCAACCAGTAATGTTCAGACCACATTGAATGAGCACAGGCAATTTGGAAAGCTTTCCTAGCATATATGATGAAAGAAAGGCAAAAGACCAGAAGAGATTAGAGGCAGGGATCATCCTACTTGCAGAAGAACTTTTTCATGGACTGTGAAATACCCTGTAAGAGTAGTATATAAGAAATAAATATACAAATAAAAACTTCAATGGTGCACCTCTATTTTGGCCGCTTACAAAAAACCAAAAGAATCTTGTATATCTCTTCCAGCTCGGAATGAACAAGAAGAGCAAGAAGAAAAACGAGAAATCAAGAGGAGGCTAACCCGAAAGGTGAGAGGGGCCTGACTGGAGGACTTCATTGGTGATGCCAGGCCACCCCTTTCCTCCCTTTGTGTGACCTTGGCTTTGTTTCAATGGTCATTTGATGATCATTTTCCATCAGCAACCTGCTGCAATGTGACCTCAATGACATTAGTGAGGGTAGCCCTCGTTTCTGGCTAGACCCTGCACCCAACTTTTTAGGTTAGTGATTCTGAGTCCCCTGGAGGGTATGACACTTCCTGTCTATTTATTTTCAATTAAAGTAAAGTTTTAGAAATTTATTTTGAAATTTTCAACACACATTATGATCCCTTAACCCAATACAGTAGGGGTCTCTCAAAACTAACAATCTGGATAAAAAACTGAATTCTCCTGTAAACAGGGACTGTAGATTTCTCCATTCTTATGATATGATGTTTCTTGTCCTTCTAATAAATGTACTTCTATTGCCATCCAGACTGAATTACTCAAAGAGCACAATATTGAGATTATTCAGAATTTCAAAGGCCCCAATTTAAATCAATGGGGCTGAAGTTTTTAAAGAACTCAGTTCAAAAGTTTGGCAACTGAAGTATGACAATTCCCATAAAAATATAAGTTCTAGTTATAAAACCTCTTAAAAACCATCAGAGTGACCTCTTTAACAATAAGACCCTTCACTGAGTTATTCCGGATTAGTTGTTTGGTGATACTGACAAGAGTAATGAATCTATGAGACACGGAAGATTTTATAAAAACCACATTCATAGAGGATAGAAGCCAAACTTGGAGTCAGAAAGACCTGAGTTCAAATCCTTCCTCAGCCACTTAGCTATGACTCTGAGCAAGTCACTTAATCCCTATCTGCCTCAATTTCCTCATCTGTCAGATGAGGATAATAACAGCCCTGCCTTATGAGGTTGTTACCAGGATAAGATAACATTTAAAGTTTGTAAACCTTGAAGTGCCATATAAATGGCAGCTATTTTTAGTATTTTTATTATTAAACACAACATCTTTAGCCTTTTGCAGTCAATATTTTCAGAGAATCAATATTCAAATCTTGGAGACCGTTTAAAATTAATTTTTAATATTTATTAGTGGATCTTTACTTAAGGCAGTTTAGAGATCCTGTGAAAATTTCCTCACTAAAAAATTATGATTTGTGTTTACAAATCTTACCTTCCTAATGAAGAGGGTGAGAAAAGCTGGATGTTTGAGGGACCCCAAATGAATCCCTTGAGGGTTCTAGTCTGGAAAGAATTCTCCAGACTCAAGCAATCTTGTGAGTCAGGATTGTAAAAGTTTATTGTTATGCTTTACAGCGAGCAGGAGGTCTTAGGGAACCTGCAAAACTGAAAACTTAGAGGAGTCAGGGGTATAGATTATAAAGCCATAAAATCATAAATCAAGTATCAATTATGCTAACTAGGTGACTAAGGGTGGGATGAGGAAGGAGTTAAGGAGTGATCAGTGCTTAAAGGGACATGCACTTTTCATATCTACTGTGCATGTGTATTGCCCATAATTCACTGGGAAATGTCCCGTGGTGGGGGCTGCATGGAGGTGTGTTTTTAGGCCTGAAATGTCACTGGATCACCTTATGGTCAGAGCTGACTGAGAGGTGTCCAATCTGTTACCCATCAGTGTCCTGTTTGACAAGATGGATGTTGGGAAGCTAGGCTAATTGGGGATCCAGGATGTGCCTAATTGGAGAGGAGTTAGGTTACTGATAGTGCATTGAAGGATTCATAGGTACAACTGGCCATTAGAACAAGGGAGCTATACATTTCTCTAAGCTAAAGTGATTGTTTAGATGGTTTAGTGAAGGATTCATAGGTATAACTTATT
>CM053587.1:217667539-217683222 GCA_028646515.1 Pseudochirops corinnae | reverse complement strand
GCTAAAGTGATTGTTTAGATGGTTTAGTGAAGGATTCATAGGTATAACTTATTATTGTACCAAGCAGGGATAAACAGTTCATGAATTGTAGCTAGGCAGAGTGCTGGCCTAGGGAAGAGGCAGAGTTAATGCTTTTCGGCTGAGGGAAGTGTGATTTTACAACTTAATTTCACAAGCTGATATTACAAATATAGGTACCTGAACACAAGTGTGATTTTACAAACTGAAGTTACAACTGGATGTTACAAACATAGGCACCCGAGCACCCCATCATTAAGTGCTTTTCCAAACATATGTTTCAAGCCATCTTAACAGACAGAGAAGATGCATCCCCCAAAAGATCAAGTGACTTGCTTAGCATCACATATGTGGAAAGACCTTCAAACAGATCCTCAGTCCTTTAAATTCTCACCCATTGTTTTGAAGATCAGCTACTGCCAGATTTTCAAGCGAAGACTTTGGAAACATTTGCCATCCTCACATAGTACGAACCACAATTCCCTGTCCCATGAGTCTACAGGACACTACTTGGTTGTCAGTCCTTGTTGGAGAGACAGTGTGGTATATAGAGGAAAGAAAACTGAGCTTAGCTTCAGGGAACCTGGGTTTGAATCAACCTCCTCAGCTCTAATCCCATGACTTTGTGCTGTAGGCTGACTAGTGGATCTCATTCCTAATAAGGAGATCATAGATCCAATGAGTTTAAGGAATTGGTTGGTCCAGTACAAACATACTTTACAGTGTCCAATACAAGAATACAAGGAACTTTAGGCAAATCACTTAACCTTTTGGAGACTCAAATTCCTAATCATTAAAATGGGGATGGTAATATTTTTACTCCTTACCTCATAAAAGCTGTTGGGAGGGAAGTATTTTGCAAAAAAATGAAAGTGTTAACCAAGCATAAACTTTCCAGGGAGGTGTTTGGGCATTTCCCCCTGGGTTCTCTTATTCCACCCCTTCCTTGGCCTTTGTAGCAAATAAAACAAAATAAGTTGGCTTATGTCTCTAAAAGGGACAGTCTAACAGTTTAATTGAAATGATTGAAAATAACTAGTTACTCCCCTAAGATACTCCCAAAAATTTAGGAACTCAGAAAAAGTTTTAAAATTTGAAAGTCATGATTGGACCCACCAATTCCTTAAAATTTCAAGTTTGTTTGAAAAAGTGAGGTAAGCCTTACTCCACTTTACAGAATCTCAGGGAAAACCCACGGGCAATAAATTGCCATTGTCAGGGCCAACGAAGATGAATTCTTCATGGTGGACCAGTAAAATCGAAAGGAAACAATTCTAAAAGGAAATAGTTGGGTCATTTTCTCCGGTGCCTAAAGCAAGATTTAAACCCCCTCTCAACTTCCCAAAAGAAATCACTTCCTGCATCATCATTTCCTTTTTAGCCACCCACAATTGGTTATCAGTCTGGTGCCTGAGAACTAAATTGTGGGTGAGTGAAGGGACAACTTTGTACAGTGTAATGTGAGAGAGGGAAGGATGAGAAGGCAGCTTCCCTGAATATAGTGCGGTCACATATCTCCAACGGCAGCCCCAAACTGTGCAGAGGCTGAGCCGAGGTGAGGAAGTTGATGAGCAGGGTGGGGAATATACATTGCTTCCTGTCCCATAGTTCTATTTCTTTTCAGCCCTTATCACAGACAAGCCAGATGCTGGTCTTGCTGCTACTTATTAGATACCTTCCCCTTAACCCTCTGCTTTCCTCAATAAATCACCCCCACTTAATTTTAAGGCAGGAAAGCAAATGATGTAGCACCTGGAAGGCTTTTTGGTAGCAATGGCAGCTGCCTCTGTCATAACATACTGTGTAAGGTAGATTTTTAAGTTGTGTCCAAAGAGCAAACCTAGAGAGAAACAATGGTCCTTCCTTTCCTCCCTTCTCCCTACCTTGGTTTTGGCCTTTAGAAACTAGCAAAGTTTTGGTCTCAATGAATTTCCTGGCTTTGGCTGGTGTGAAATTATACATTTTTATTGTAAAGGCCCACAAGTTGAAAGAAATAACCTATTCCCACCCCCTGGCCCACTTCAAGCCAACACCATTCCATGCAAACCTAAGCTCAGAGGCAAATCTGATTCCCTGAGATGGCACAGAAAGTAGCTATGAATACTCCTTCCCTCCCACAGGTCCTCTTCCCAAGTCCTCCTTTCCCCCAACCTAACACCATGTGTGTACCCAACTGCAGACACATAGCTGTGCTTCCCCAGCTCTCATTCAGGCCCAGCAAAAAGATTCAGTGTTAATAACAATGGACTTTTTTATCCATTTGTTACATGGTGCTTTACACAGCAAGAGGCTTTTTTGTTCTGGCTTTTGTCTGACCTAAGGGCAGAGAACCCACTGCCCATTATCAGCTTTTAAACAGAGTTGGCTCTTCACGCCAAAAAGCCTGCACCAAGCACCTCAGTGGAATGCAACATTTTGGATTGCAGGGCAATTGGTCATGGAAAGCCTTACTAGTTTCATAAAGGCCAAGAGAGCTATGCTTACTTGCAGCCCTGATGACGACAAGGAGCTTATAACAGGAGGTGTACTCACTGCAAGCCTCTGCTTAGCTGTTTTAAGAGCGGTAGACCTTAATGAATGTTTTGCTTTATTGTTTTTATCATTATAATAGGAAACTGTTATAATTAGGGACACCCCAATGCCTCACCTTCCCTTTACAGCCTTCTGCTACAAGACAGGCCACATCCACTCATGCTACCTGCTTCGGCCCTACCCCCTAGTTACAGACTACACAGAATAGAGCTGATCTGAAGCTTCTTTAGAGAAATGGGTTTCAGTCTGATTGGGTGATCTCCAGGACCCTCTAGACCAGGAGTTCTTTTTTTTTTTTGCTTTTTGGAGGGCAACTGGGGTTAAGTGACTTGCCCAAAGTCACATGGCTAGTAAGTGTCAAGTGTCTGAGGTCACATTTGAACTCAGGTCCTCCTGACTCCAGGGCTGATGCTGTATTCACTGCGCCACCTAGCCGCCCCTAGACCAGGAATTCTTAACCTTTTTTGTGTCATAGGAGGAAGACAGGAAGGGAATAAGCATTTAACAAAGCATCTATGTGTGCCAGGCATTGTAATAAGCACTTCACAAATATAATCTCATTTGATCCTCTCAACAACCCTGGGAGGTAGATGCTATCATCATCCCCCTTTTACAAACTGAGGAAATGGGAAAGAGACAGGTTAAGTGACTTGTCCAGGGTCACACAGCTAGCAAGTATCTGAGGCCAGATTTGAACTCAGGTTTTCTTGACTCAGCCCAGTGCTCCATCCACTATGCCTCCCTAGCTCCCTCTCCTGGACCCCTTTGGCAGTCTGGTGAAGCCCATGTACATATGTACCCTTTTCAAAATAATATTATAAAATAACATGAAATAAAATGCATAGAATTACAAAGGAAGCCAATTATATTGAAATTTGGTTACCAAAAACTTTTTTTTCAAAGAAAAGAACCAAACTGACAGACCCCCAGATAAGGAAACTTTGCTATTTCTATGTATAATCTCCTGGTGTTCTAGGTCAGCTTTAGACTCCAGAGACCCCCGGTTTAGGGAACCTATGGCCTCAGTGCTACAGGTTCCCCACCCCTGTGACCTAGACCTATGCAGGTCCTAATGGCATAGGAACATTACACAAGCCTGTTACCCAATTTGGCTTCCATACAATGCCCGTTGCTTCCCCTGTGCCCTCCAACTGGCAGAAGGGAATGAACTTTCCAGATCTAGCCAAGAACCACAGGGTACCAGAATGGTGTTGAACAAGAACAGTCTCTGGAATGTATTTGTTTATTTTGCACAGTAAGTGTTCTGATTGCAACTAAGCCTGTGTCCATAGTTATGGAACCTGAAAAATAGCCTTAAGAAGGGAAAATGGCACTTATTGATAGCATAATGTAAAGAGCTCTAGATTATAAGTCAGGAGACCCAAATTTTGTACAAGAAGCTGGCCTGAATAAATTATGACCTTAGATAAGTCAGTATGATAGAGGAGGCATGGTATCAGGAAACAGCACTAACCCTGGTCACCACCAATGACTTCTCCCTTTGGGACTTTGAAGTCCCTTAACTTCCCAGAGCCTCAGTTTCCTCATCTGTAAAATGGGAGGATTGGACCAAAGGGCTTCTGAGGTCCCAGCCAGAGCTAGAAAGCACTGGATGCTGTACAGGACTATACATAGGTACCCAATCTCTCCCCCTCTCCCTTACAGCTCAGTCAGAGGCCCACGGTTGAAGAGCTCCGTGAAAGGAAGATACTCATTCGCTTCAGTGACTATGTGGAAGTCGCGGATGCTCAGGATTATGACAGGAGAGCAGACAAACCTTGGACTCGTCTCACTGCTGCAGACAAAGTAAGCAGAGCCATAAGGGAGAGAGAGGGAAAGAAAAGAGCTGGAGTCCAGAGTCTGGCTCCTGCCCTGGGGAGGATGGATTTGTTATTGTATTTCACACTTGGTGTGAGGGAGCTCTCTAATGAGACGGGCCCCAAAGTGTTAGTCACAATCTCAGCTGGCAGCTGAATACCGGTGGGGAGGTCCAACAGCTGGGAAAATAATAGAGCTATTTCCATTACACCTTCTCCCAGAGCTCCAAATAGCTTGTCACCATCACTGGAGTTAATTCTCACCACTCTAGGAAAGTCTTAGGCAAGGGATGAATACAATCACACCCACTTTACAGAAGGGAATAAAGGAGGCAAGAGGAGACTGATTCCATAGAAAAGAAGAAGGAGATGCCGAGGGTCACAGACCATTGCCCACTTCTTGTATTTACTTAACATTTAAGTATATGTAAGTACATATACTTATTCTATGCATCCTTATGTTTGTGGATGTTGTCTCCACCCAATAAACCACAAACTCCTTGAGAATTAGGCATTGTTTTCTTGTCTTTATATCCTCAGCACCCATCATTGTACCTGGCACATAGCAGGGAGGGGGAACCAGGAATTTCATGATTGTCGATTGATTGATTCACTCAGTTCAGTATAATTCGGCAAAAGTTCCTTAAATTGATTCGTTTTTGCAATTTGCCTGGCTGAGTGCTGGGAATACAAAAAAAAAAAAAAAAATAGAGTTCCAGTCCTCAGGGAGTTTATAATCTAATGGGAAGGTAAGATATTTATCCAAATAATTAGAGATGGGGAGGGAACCTCAAAGGGCATACTATCCAATCCCTTAAGTTTCCCCCAGAGATATTGTGACATTGCCCAAGGTCACACAGGCAGTAAGTATCTTTAGGTGTGATGTTAAAATAAGATTGAATCCATGGGAGAAATCATACAGGTCATGCATATAATCTCTTATAAGATTCAAGGAGGAGGCAATCAATCACTCCTAGGATTAGAGAAGGCTTCATGAAAGAGGAAGTACCTAAGCTAGTTCTTGAGGAGAGAGACAGAGATTTGTGGGGTAGAAAGGGGAGCCATTCTAAGCATGCAAAGACAGAGGCAGGAGGGGGTGGGGAAGAATTGGATGGGGATTGACAAGTCATCCAGTTTGGCCCAAAACTGTAGGGTACGTGAAAGAGAGAAGTGTGAAATAAGGCTGAAATGGGAAGCTAGAGCTAGATAGATTGAGGAGAGCCTCAAATGCTAGCATGTAGTAGAAGCATCATCTAGGGTTAGCTCAACTTGACTCCATGGTTTGCTATTTACTTGCTTTGGGAAGTACAAGTCCCTTCTCTTTCGATTTGATTTCCTCATTTGTAAAATGAAGGGAACCAACTAGATGGTCCCTAAGATTCCTTCCAGTGCTAAATTCTACAGCCTGTGTCACCTATCTGGTGGGCACTAGGGAGCTACTGAAGATGTTGGAGCAGAGCAGTAACATAGTTAAACCCGTCCATTAGAAATATTACTTTGCATAATTACAAAATACTCTTTACTCAAATAGAGACAGATCTAAACAATTGGAGAAATATTAATTGCTTGTGGGTAGGCCAAGTCAATATGAAAAAATATATACAACATACAAATAATAAAAATATAATTAAAATGAGAGTTCTACCTAAATTAATTTTTTGAGTGCCATACTAATCAAACTACCAAAAAGTTGTTTTATAGAACTAGGAAAAAATAATAACAAAGTTCATCTGAAAGAATAAAAAGTCAAGAATATCAAGGGAATTGATGAAAAAAAAAAAACTGTGAAGGAAGGCAACCTAGCAGTACTAAATCTCAAATTGTATTACAAAGCAGTAATCATCAAATAATATGGTACTGGCTAAGAAACGGAGTGGTGGATCAGTGGAATAGACACAGTACTTGATCATGGTAATCCAATGGTTTATAAATCCAAATACCAGTCTCTAAGAGCTCACTACTTAACAAAAATTGCTGGGAAAACTGGAAAACAGTTTGGCAGAAACTAGGTATAGACCAACATCTCACAACCTATGCCAAGATAATGAGTACATGATTTAGACATTAAGAGTGATATCATAAGCAAATTAGGGGAGCATGGAAAATTTTACCTATCCGATCTATGGATAATCAGGAAAGAATTTATGAGCAAACAAGAAAGAGAGAACATTATTAGATGTAAAATGCATAATTTCAATTACATTAAATTTGAAAAGTTTTGCACACACACACACACAAAAAAAAATCCAATGCAGTCAAGGTTAAGAGGAAAGCAGGAATCTGGGAGAAAAAAATTTACAGCAAGTTTCTCTGATAAAGGCCTCATTTCTCAAATATGTAGAGAATTGAGTCAAATTTATAAGAATACAAGTAATTCCCCAATTGATAAATGGTCAAAGGATATGAAAAGGCAGTTTTCAGAAGAAGAAATCGAAGCTATCTGTAGTCATATGAAAAAATGCTCTAAATTACTATTGATTAGAAAAATGAAAATTAAAACAACTCTGAGGTACCACTTCACACCTATCAGATTGGCTAATATAACAAAAAAGGGAAATGACAGAGGTTGGAAGGAATGTGAAAAAATTCAGACACTAATACACTGTTGGTGGAATTGTGAACTGATCTAACCATTCCGGAGAACAATTTAGAACTATAGTTAAAGAGCTACAAAACTGCATTCTCTGTGATCCAGCAATACAGTTACTAGATGTGTATCCCAAAGAGATTTTTTTTAAAAAGGGGGGGAAAGGATCTACATGTACAAAAATATTTATCACGGATCTTTTTGTGGTGACAAAGAATTGAAAAATTGAGGGGATGCCTCAATTTGGGGAATGGCTGAACAAGTTGTGGTATATGATTGTGATGGATTACTATTGTACTATAAAAAAAATAATGAGCAGGATGGTTTCAGAAAAAAACTGGGAAGATGGGAAGATGTATATGAACTGATGTAAAGTGAAGTGAGAAGAACCAGGAAAATATTGTACACAGTAATAGCAATATTGTATGATGATCAACCCTGAATGACTTAGTTGTTCTGATCGTACAATGACAGTTCAAAAGGACTTATAATGAAAAATGCTATACACCTCCAGAAAGAGAACTGATGGAATTTGAAGCATAATTTTTAAACTTTTTAAAATTTTTCTTGCTTTTTTTCCAACATGGCTAACATGGAAATATGTTTTAGATTATTTCACATGTATAACTAATATCATATTTTTTTTTACCTCAATGGGCAGGGAAGGAGTGGAAAGAAGGGAGAGAATTCAGAACTCAATTTTTTTTTAATTTAAAAATAATAGGGGTAGTTTTTTTTAAAAATTTCTTTGATAACAATATGAAGAATGAATTAGATAGGAGGAGATACTGGAGGCTGGGAGACCAGTTCAGAAATCTAGGTAAGTAGTTAAAGTCTGAACTAAGTTGGTAGCAATGGGAGATGGAAAGGATGATTCCTTGAGGGCAAAGACTATCTTTCTCCTCTTTTTGTATTCCAAGACTTAGCAGGGTGCCTGGCACATCATTATTGTTATTCAGTGGTTTCCATCATGTCTGACTCTTTGTGATCCCATTTGGGTTTTCTTGGCAAAGATACTGGAGTAATTTGCCATTTCCTTCTCCAGCTGATTCTAAGGATGAGGAAACTGAAACAAATAGGGTAAAGTGACTTGCTCAGGATCACACAACTAAGAAGTGTCTGAGGCCAGAGTGGAACTCAAGAGGATGTGTCTGGCACTCTATCCACCATGCCACCTAGCTGCCCTAATAGTATCAATAACAACAACAGCCACAATAATATTATCATGTACCCTGCTACATAATAGGCATTTGATTAATGTGTATTGACTCACTGACATATTATGAAGATTTTTGAGCTAAGACCAGATGACTACTCATCATTGTAATGCGATAGGGATTCCTTTGCTGGTGTGAATTGGACCAAGTAGCCCCTGAAGTTCCCTTTCCAACTCCCTAATTCTTTCATTTATCTGTGAGGTATAATTTTTAAAATGTAGCAAGCAACTGGGTGTGGAAATAAGGGAGCTGGAAGGATCAGAAATAAAAGGAAAGTTTTGAGTTTAGGTGACTGAGAAAAATTGGTTTCAGAAATATAAATAATATAAAATACATGACATAAATATAATGATAATATATAATAATATTAAAATATTGGTTCCAAAAATAACAGAAACAGGAAAAGTTAAGAAGGGATCAGTTGATGTTGAAGAAAAGATAATGATCCAAATTCATTTGACATTTCATGCTCCAGGTTGTAGCACCTGCTATGTTCGAAGGCAATATTTACCTCTTTGGAGACTTGGGAGGTAACTGATGGGTTACCTTCCTTTGTAGTTAAAGAAATGACAGGTCACAATAGATATGTAAGAAAATGTATAACAGTACATATAGCAGAAATGTGCACATAATTGCAGTTAAACTTCATTCTTTGGTATTAAGTAGAAAGAAAGGGAGAATTATACTTGGCACAAAAAAAATTAATATTATGAATCTAGGCACCCTTTTTAACAGTTGACAATTAACCAATCTAATATTTTAAGATTTTTATATGCATTATCTCAGTTGATCTTTATAATAATCCCATAAGGCAGTGATCAAGCATTATTATCCCCATTTTAGAGATGATAACATTGAGTCTTTGAAAGATTTAGGGACTTGCCCAAGATATACTCAGGGCTAGTTACTGCTAGGAACCAGAGGTCTTGGGGAACTTGCTTTAATAAAGAGGTAGGGATTACTTGGAATAAATTATATATATTAAAATACATATATCAAATATTAAAATATATTAAAGTTAAATAATTAAAATATATACTAAATTTATATATTCTAAATTAAACTATATTAAAAGTATAACTAAAATATATTAAAATTAGATATTAAATATATATTCTAAATGGTTATGGGTAGTAAAAACAAAAAACTAACATTCCTGTTGCCGTTTTATTTATCCTGCTGTTGCATTTAGCACACTCCTTTTTAAATAGAGTAATAATAATGGTAATAATAATAATTAGCATTTACATAGCACTTTTAGGTTTGCAAAACTTAAACTCATTTGAACAAAATGAGTTACAAAGTTAAACGGACTCTCATGCTCGAAACACATTCCTTTCTCCATTCTAACTAGTCACCTTCCAGGCTTTCCCAATTAAAATCTCACCTTCTATCAGAAGCAGTCCCTAACCGCCCCCCCCCCCACCTCCTCCCCATCCCCCCACCCCATCCCTAAAGCTTAATTCCTTTGCTTTCTTTTGTTTCCTCTTTATCCAATATATAATTTACTTTGTATATATTTGTCTGCATATTGTCTCCCCCATTAGACTGTAAACTCCTTGAGGGCAGGAACTTTTTTTTTTAATACTTTTTTATATTCCCTGAGCTTAGCACAGTGCCTGGCACATAGTAGGCCCTTAATGAATGTTTGATTGAAAACTTTATCCCATCCTCTGTCTTCATTAATGCTTGTTTTAATTAGTGGAATCTCAATTAATTTTTACTGTAATTTTAATAGTAATTATGTTTGCCCATGGTCAGATGAGCTTAGGATAGGACTCTGACTCATAGATTGCTTCTACTTTATGTAGTCTAACCAGTTAAAAATTCAACTAAACACCTATGTGTATATATAAGAAATCTCAAAAGTCTATGTATTTTTAAACTTTAAAGAATTTTTGATACACCTTATATAACACTAAGCCAGGTGTTGTACAAAAGTTGATCTTTAATGAAAGGATATACTGGCTAGGAGCTTACACTTTCCAAAGAAGGTAGACCTTCCTGCATCCTAATTCCTCATGACTGGTCACCAATAGTCCAGCACCACTCCTTGCATTCTGCCCTCCTCTCTTCTTGCCAGCCTTCTGAATAAAGTCAGTGACATATAATTACTTAGAGCACTTTTAACTTGAGGCAGTGGACCTCTTGGCCATACCCTTAACCCAACCCTCATTCTTAAAGGATAAAGCAAGTTAGAGTGACTTCTTCAGACAGCATACATTGTATGGTTGGTGCCAACTTCAATCTGTGCTCAACTTCAGGTGATCGGTGTTAGGTCCTTGAGAGTAGGGGATGTTTCATTCTCTTTATTTGCAGTTCTGGCACCTAATACAATACTTGACACCTATTAGATACTTAGTAAATTCTAAATAGATTGAATTATAAATAACTGCCTGAAAATTCAATATTTGTACAAGACTACCAATCATTTATTGCCCCACATACATCTGTCCTCATTCCAGCCCTCAGAAGCATCAATTAGCCCTGCAACACTTTTCTATCTGTGCTAAGTTTGCTCTGGTCCTTTTTCCTCACTGAGGCAGATAGGTGCTTTAATGGAAAAAGCATTGGGCCTGGAGTCAGGAAGACCTGAGTTCAAATCCAGCCCCAGACACCTACTAGTATGTAACCTTGGGCTCATCACTTAACCTCTGTCTGCCATCATTTCCTCAACTGTAAAATAAAGTTAATAATAGCTCCAACCTCCCAGGGCTATTGCAAGGATAAAATGAAATAACATTTGAAAAAACACTTAGCCCAGTACCTGGTACCTAGTAGGAGTTTAATAAAAGTTTCCTATTACCTTCTCTTTTAGCACCTACTTTCTCCATTAGATTGAAGGCAAGAGGAATAAAGTCCTAAAGAACAACCAAATGTTTCTAGCCTCAGGTACTGTGTAAGTGGGAACGCTCTTGCCAAGAACTGGGCTCCAGGTGCTGCCTTTAGTATATCCTGAACTTCCTGCATTTCATCCAACAAAAAGCGACAGAGATGGAGATAGAGACAGAGATAGAAAAGAGGGGGGGAGGGGAGGGAAGAGAGGGAGGAGACACTCACTATGTATCAGGTCCTGTTAAAAGACACTAGTTTAGGAGATACACTGATAAGAATGGCAGCATCTAAACCTTGTTTTTGTCTAGATCCTCTTGGGCCTTGCTAGAGAAAGAAGAACTTCCATATTTCAATTTGGCATTGTAGGGACTGAAGATTTAGGCAAATTGGACCGAGGCTTCTGAAAGTAGTTGCACATCATGAATCCTTGAAGCATACCTTATAGCAAATTCCTCAAGAGTAACTTCTTCATGATCATGGCAGTAGATTGGGCAACCAGTACTTTCTGCATGTACCTGTCTCTCCTGGTCCTAATCTATTGATTTCATTGTGTGGGACCAGAGTTATAACTAGGACAAGGGCTTTGTCTTAAAGCACCAACATTTAGAGTGTGCAAAAAAGTTAGCACATGCACTCCTTCAGTAGCATGGAAGCCAATATAGTGACTGACCCCACTTCTGACCCCAGCACACCCCACATACATACACATTCAGCTGAATTTATCTTAATTGATTTCCTTATTGTGAATTATAAGCTTTCATGAGGAGCCACCATTTTTGTTCCTTCTCCTAGGTGAATTTATTGATGCTTTTCCTAAGTGTAAAATTTCTAGTTATAGCTCTGTGTGGACAGTTATGAAAGCAGAACAGAATAACTCTTCCTTTCTGTGTAAGAGAAGAAATTTATATGGCCTATATCTCTTATCGGTAAGCTAGGTGGCTCACTAAATAGAGTGCTAGGCCTAGAGTCAAGAAGATCATCTTCCTGACCTCAAATCCAGCCTCAGGCTCTTACTAGTATGACCCAGGCAAGTCACTTTAATCCTGTTTTGCCTCAGTTCCTCAGCTACAGAAAATGGCAAACCATTCCAGTATCTTTGCCAAGAAAACCCCAGATGTGGTCACAGAGAGCCAGATTGAAATGATTGAACAACAGTAACAACAATCCTCTTACTATGGCACTTGGGCTTGGGGCAGGTATTGAAACACAGCTGCTCAGTGCTCACCTCTCCGTGTTCCTTCCCCTTGCTTCTCAATCAACACAGCAACTGCTAATTTACCAAGGGATACCAAGAGCTCACTAAGACAGGATCACATTTAGAAGTAGGAGGAACCTCAGAAGTCTGGTCCAACCCCTTCATTTTAAAAATAATGAAACAAAAGACTGCAGAGGTAACAGTCACATGGGTAATACGTAGCAGAATTGACATTTGAACTCATGTCGACCCCTGTCTCTAAATCTAGCACTGAAATTTTCTATTATTTCACTGACTATAATGTGTAATGCAAATATCAGCTCATTTGAACCTCACAACAACTTTGTAGGACACGTAGTATGAGGATTTACAAGCAAAGGAGCCAGCAAAAGGAGGAGGCAAGTGATTTACTAAACATCATATAGCTATTAGTAGGTGGTATAATCTAGACTCAAAATCAGACCATTAAATAACCCCAAGTCCAATATTCTTGCCACAGTATAACATGAGTAATCATTTCAAATCCAGGAAAATCACCCTTCAGGAACAGGTTTGATGTCACTGATGTTATCATATAGACGTGCACATTTCCATATGAATATGCAATGATAAGATGATGTGTAATTATTTAAGCAACAAGATAACCTACTTCCTCAAAAATGTGCCCATTTGGCTAGGGAGAGAAACATGAACAGGAAACAGAAGAGGAAACAGTAACACTCTGACAGATGAGCATGCATTTGTCATAATCAGTTTGCTAGGTAAAGATAATGCTCTCTCTCTGTCCCCACTTCCTTCCCCTCTCTGCCTCTTTCTCCTTCCCTGTGGGTCTGCTGTCATCGAGAGCCTGGTAATTTCCCAAACTTGAGCTTCCATGCCACTCAATCTGCCAATAAAATCAAACATGAAGGGCACATCTATTATAGTAGCATTTGTTTAAAATCTTGACTTGTTATCTCCCCCCCCTCAACCTCTCCCAGGCTCAACCCCATCCTCTCCCCCAACACCACCAGAACCTGAACACTCTCTGTTCTAACCTCACCATTAGACAGGGCAGTAGAAATGAATTCATCAAGAGTGGAGGAGAAATGATTGTGATTTATTCTTTTTTCCCCCAAAGATATACCTGCTTCCCAAAGGTGATGACAGTATATTACCTTGGAACTGATAAAAGAAGAGAGAATATGCATAAATAAAGAATTGGGGGAGGGGGAGGCAGTGGGAGACAGCTAGTGAGCTCTTGCTCTTCTCAATGTATTTTTATATTTTGTTTTTGAAGGAATCCTGGTAGCTGGCAACAACTTTGTTTATTCATCTCAGCAAAAAGAAAGGTTGACACTTGAGCCTGAGAATGGTCATGATTTATCTGTTGAGATGTACATCCATTATTGATTGGTTGGCTATATGTAGCAGGTCTGGAGACAGAGACATATATTCAGAGAGTGACAGAGCCAGAGATGGACAGAGACAGAAGGAGAGAGAAAAGCAGACAAGAGATAGAAAAAGAAAGAGAAGAGAAAAAGAGAAGATGGTAGAGGGGAAAGAAATGCATTTCCCTCCATATAACTTGCAATTTAGAGTCTAAGTGTTCTTTTGTAGATTCTAAAGGGACTTCTCGGGTATTGGGGGGTTTTTCTTCTCTATGTAAAGGAATCCATTATATGGCCCTTTTATTTCCATTGCTTATGAAAATTTGTTGTTTGAAATTAAAATAATGTATTTCTTTCCATCTTCCTTATTTACATATTTATGGGCCACTCTTCATTTCAGGCTGCCATTCGGAAGGAGCTCAATGAATTTAAAAGCACTGAAATGGAAGTTCATGAATTAAGTAGACATCTAACAAGGTAGGTGGATGCTTTTTAAGAACTTTTTAAAAATTACCAGTAAGTAATGTCAACTAGACATTTTTCTAGACAGTTTTCCTGCTTTGAAGATTGATGTCCTTGTGTGGTTATGAGGAACAATAATAATCATTGTTGTTATTAATAATAATAGCTGGTTATTTAAAGCATACAGCACTTTAAACTCTTTGGAGTTGACTGAAAAACATGACTGCCTTGGAGTCAGTCAGTCAACATGCACTTTTAACCTGTTAGATACTATGCTGAGCATCGGGGGTGCAAAGAAAGGCAAGGCAAGGGACCGCCCTCAGACATTCTAATGGGAGAGAAAACATGTGAATATACTGATACATACAAGATATAGTAAGTCTGAAAAGGGAAGCTGCCATTAGCAGGTGGAAGGATCAGAATAGGCCTCCTACAGAAGGTTGGATTTGAGCTGAGTCTGGAAAGAAGCCAAGAAAATAAAGAGGTGATGAAGGAACAAAGCATTCTGTGATGAGATATCTTTATCTCTAGTTTACAGGTGAGGAAACTGAGATTGAGTGAGTTGCTCATGGTTATATGACTAAAAAGTAATCAGTACTGGATTTGAACCCAGGTTTTTCTGGCTCCAAGCCCCGTGCTCTAGCCCCTATGCCAAGCTGCCTCACACAGACATGATTAGTTTAGTGCTTAAGAGTTTACAAAATGCTATGAAAATATCTTAATTCACTTTATCTTTACTAAAATCCTGTGGACAGGTACTCACTTTTCTTTTTAACAGATAATGATAAGGACTTACATTGTCTGTGAGGTTTATAACATAATCTCATCATAACAATCCTGTGAGGAAAGTAGGACAACTATTATTATCACCCATTTTACAGATGAGTAAACTGAGCCTTCGAAGAGGCCAAGTGACTTATCCATGGTCCCATTGCCAGAAAATGATGAATCCATGAATAGACACTGACCCACAGGGCTCCTGACTCCTAGGCCACTGTTCTGAACTAGGAATCAAAGGTCATAGGGGAAAAGTTTAATATTAGAATACTCTTTAGGGATATAAAATTAATTGTGTCATACTTTTCAGTGGAAAAAAGTCACATGTGAGCTAAAAGCAATTTTATGGGAATTCTGGATTTTCATTTACTTGGGTTCTAGTCCTAGAACTATACAGTTGACCACAGGCAAGTTGCTACCTCTGTGACCTTCAGCTTCTCTGCATGTCACACAGTGATGATAAACACCTACCAGGTCTTCATCAGAAGACTGTACACAACAAGCCTTCTACTCTTGGGCCATCATCTTCATTCCCTCCCCCTTGAAGGGGAGGCATAAACCCAAAATTCAAAAGCATGCTGGACTGCTACCAAAATACCTTAGAAATGTACATACCCAGCTTATTTAGTTTCCTGGCATCCCTGAGACTATTCTTATGAAAGGTAAAAGCAGGAAAAAAGAACCATCTCTACTCACTGGACACCTATCAGTCTCCCCCAGAAGGAAAGTCAAACACCAAAAAGGATCATGACTTTTGATTTGGCTTGCACATTACAGTTTCCAAAGTCTAATCTAATTTGACTTTCCCAATAGATGATACAGAGAGATAGACAGATAGATAGATAGATAGATAGATAGATAGATAGATAGATA
>CM053587.1:217640493-217660726 GCA_028646515.1 Pseudochirops corinnae | reverse complement strand
ATAATTAGTTTTCTTTGTAAATCTTATGTATTTTATTTTATTTATTTAAAAAAAGTTCTTTGAGAAGAGATCCACAGTCTTCACCAAACTGTCAAATGGGTCCATGACTCAAAAAATACCTCGTCTACAACGTTCCGGTCACTGTGTGTGGGACTGGGAAAACAGTCAAAGTGAAAAAGGTATCCTCAGGAAGCTTGGTCTACTGAGGCCAAGAACGTGACAGTCTTCGGATTAGTGGTTAGACTGATAATTGATGGGGAAACACCAAATCATGTGATTCAGAGGAGACTTCCTTAAACTTTTGTTACCTTCCTCTTGAAAGCATGCTCCCTTTATCTTCGATTGCTTAATGTTTCTCACATGCTGCTAAATTTATGCCATGTGGCATTTTTTTTCATAGGGTACTTACGTATATAAGTAGGTAGTATATATATTATTGTCATTTTACAGATGAGGAAACTGAGATTCAGAAAGATTAAATGACTCACCTGACAAAAGCTGGGACTAAAGTCCAAACTTTTTATTTTCATGTCTATAAAAAAATATAATTTTCTTGTACCCACTGTGATCATCTCCCAGTTTTCCCACCTCCCTTCCCATCCTCCCATAAACTCCAGCCTTGCAACAAGAACTATAGTTAAGCAAAATGAACCAATATATTATTTCTGACATTCTGCCCGTATGGTCCACTACCTCTCTGTAGAAGGGAGACCTGTGTTTCACAATATCTAGTTCTCTGAAGTCAAGATTGTTCATTGAATTCATCAAGTACCGATATTTTGCAATGGCTATTTTCCTTTATATTATTACAGTCATTGTATAAATTGTTTTCTTGGTTCTGTTTACTCCATTCATCATCAGTTCTTACAAGTTTTCCCAAGTTTCTTTGGATTCTTCATATTTGTTGTTATTTATGATATAATAATATTCCACTTCCAGTGTTCTTTCCACTAGGCCCATTTTTCATGATGTCATTATTTACTTTTTCTATTACTTTACTTGGCGTTTCTGGTTCAGCAACTGCTTATTAGATTCTGACTAGAGAAAATCTGAACAGTCCTGCCAAGAGCTACTACAAAGAAGAGATATGAGAAGATAAATCTTCTAACTCCTCTGCAAAGGTGGGGGTCCACAGGTATGGAACAATGTGCATAATGTCTGTTTTTTTAAAGTGTTTTTGGTTTTGATGAATTTTTTTCTGTTATTCTTTTTAATTTTTTTTTTTTTTGGTTAGAACAGCCAGCTTTTTGGGAGAAGAGGAGGGGAAAGGATATAGAGGGAAATGTAGAAAAAAACAAAAGATACCAATAAAAAACTATTTTAAAAAAGAGACTGGATGTTTACAAAGCTCTATGTTAGCTGACAACAGATTACAAAACAGGGTTTTTTGCAGAAGTTGTGGAATTATAAGATGCAATATTCAGGTTCGTGATAAATGTATTCCTTGTATTAGATGTTTGACTATTAAATGGTAGGGAAATCCCAAGTCATAACGTTAGACAAAGAATTACTTGAGCCTTTGTAACCCAGGGCTCACAGACCACTCCCTGTCTTTTATGATACATGTGCTGTCTCCTTACACAATGTAACCATCCTGTTTGTCCAGTTTATGTAACAGAATTTTGTTGCTGTCTATGAGGACCGTGCAAGTCGGAGAAAGTTTGTTGGAAGAACTACGTCTTCCTTGGTTGGAGCTTAAAACACGTCTATGATCCCCAGTGAGACAGCCACATATCTCATTAGGGTCCAAATCTATAACCACAGGCTGCTTCTCCTGGCCAACAGAGTCAGACTCAGCATTTGGCAATGCATAAAGTTCAGGTCCTATTAACTTCAGTAAGAGTTGCAGACAAAGGGGCAGGCACACACAGTCTGCTTCTGTGTTCTGTATCAGCCTTCCAGCATACAGTCTTTCAAGATTAAGAAGATTTTTTGGTATTCAAATAGAGATCTGCTTTTCTTTGTTTTCCTGGTTTCTAAAAAAAAAAAAATTTAAAAGAATTTTTTTTGTTGTTGTTGCAAATGTCACCTTTCTGCTCCTGGCATGTGAGAGATGAAGGGAATTTTTATAGTAGAGTTTAGGAGAATTCCTCTTGCTGGATGAAACAAAAAGCATTTGCTCCCTGGGACTCTTGGCCAATTGAAACTGGCCTGTGGCTGTTGGAACAAGCTATATCTTTCTAGATCAAATGTTACTTTGCCAAAGTTGATGCTTCTGTGGTTGGCTCAGAACATAACGAGAGAAGGAAAGGGACTCAATAGTTTTCTACTCTTTTACTGTGGGTTGCTTGGTATGGTTGAAAGATTCTGGAGCCAGAAGTACTAGGGTAACATCTCAACTCTGCCACTTACCAGTTGTGTGACTATGGGCAAATCACTTTATCATTCTTATTATTAGTATCTTCATCTGCAAAACAGGAATAATCAACTTATGATACCTTCCTCATGGGGTTGTATTAAAGAAAATATTTAGTGAACTCTAAAGATTATATACATATGTTATATATATATATAAAATCTAAAGATTATAATAAAACAATAGCTATTATTGTAATTATTTCTCTATAACTTTTAGTCAATCATGAAATGGTAAAGATGTGTGACATACAAAAGTTTAAAAGACAGTTTCTGGGTAATTAAACATTTTATTAATCATGCTAACAATAATTAATAGAAGGTGTTAGTGACACTCTTGAATGCCAAAGACTCCTCATGGAACCCACTCAATGCTCATATGCCCTTGGAAGAGTGGGTGTTCCTGAAGGTAGCAATTGAATCTGATTGGTTAACAATTAATGAGAAGAATGAACATTATAATGAGAAGTGGGCCTGTTACAATGAGGGGCTAAGGGACATGACTAATCACTCAGTCTTGGGCAAGGAGATTTCTATTATCCAAACTACCCCTATCTAAGGCCATATAGACAAAATGGGGTCCACCTCTGCTCAGACCTGGCTGAGTGGAACACAATGTGATGGAATTTACCTTAGATTAAATTATTTTTAAGGTTCTCTGGTTGGGTGGGGTCTTCCACCCAGAATGGAAAGACGTATACTCCATATGCCCTGGGGATTTGGATAATCTCATTAATCAACAATCCCCTTCAGTTCAATGCAATTCAATAATTGATTATTAATATATGAGAGAAATAATCATTTCTCTCAGATGTTGATTATGAGAAGTATTTGATTTGTTAGCATGAAATTGTCTTAAAAACTTTTACAATAAAGTATCTCTTGTCCATCCATCAAAATCATTCAAGATTCTTTAAAACTTATAATAACAGAAATAACCTTTCTCAATGACCCTGTGATCATACACAAATATTAGAGGAGGTATATAAAGAACAGGAAGAAACTGGTTCACCCAAAGTCTTGAAACTGTCTTTCCCTGTGTAGGTCCTTAAGAGGTTCCTGTTTGTGGATGACATTGTGTTATTGCATGAAGTCCTATAACATTGCAGAGCCCCCTGGAAAAGATTTGTAACATGTGAGAGATGAAGGGGACTTTTGGATTGTAGTCAACTAAATTCAAAAGAGTTTGGCCTGACTGCCCACCCAAGAAAACCCAAGTATATGAAGACTATTGCCCAAATTTTGACATGCATTTGGGTGAATAGCCTATAGTGTTTGTCAATTGTATTTCTACTGGCAATAGATAGTACAGATGGAAAATGATTTGGGCCCATAGCCGAATACAAAAGGGAGACTTTGCTAGATTGCCTTTGGAAAATTGCAAAGCTTCTTGAATGACCCCAAGTTCTCCATGAAAACAAAAACTCATCCTCTTAATACCAGCATTCTTCTGATTTTTCTGTATGGCAGGAAGAAAAGGAATATGATAGTCTCTGAAAAATTGAAAGATTGAAAAATAATCATACACTGGTCATTGGAGAAGAACATGGAATGTGGGGAATAGGATGCAATATATAACCAATGAGGCTCTTCAGAGAAGAATAGGAGTAAAGAATGTCTTTGGGGAGATATATAATAGGAAGAGAAGATAGTCCAGTTACATATTGAGGGCAATGGGAAGATGGCAGATTTTCTGAGTTTCAGACCATTCAGCTTTACTGGTACCTCTGCAATGTCAGGAGAAAGTGAGGAAGGCCTCCAGCACATCAGGTGGACTCCCTCTGACAAACTTATGGAAGAGCATGGACAAGCATTGTGCAGGAAATGTCAGGTGCAGAAGGGTTGCAATCTAAATTGTTGGCAGGAATTTCCAAATCAACAAAATCACAGATCCAGTTGAGTACTGTTGTTATTGTTGTGGTTATAGGCATTATAATTGCTACTATTATTATCATTAATAGTAGTAGTATTTTTTTATACTTGACCCATGGAGATGAATGTCAATGTACAATTGACAATGCAAACAATATTTTCCTAATTTTACTCCTTTAGGTTAGTTTGGTGTTAGATTAAGGCATGTCAGTTTGGTGTTGGATTAATGCATAATGAGAAGGGTAAGCAAGGGAAGGTGGTAGACAGAGGGAAAAGGTCCTTCTTTAGAGGGACAGACTCAAATTATCATTGATTTAGAGGATTTTCATGGGCCTAGGCTAAGAGTGATATTATTCTAGCACTTGACATACAACCAAATTGACTCTAAAGGGATGTAGATGTGGGTAGAAAAGGCAGGGAGGTGGTGGTGGTGAGGTATATTTATTGAAGTAAGTCTCTAGATGCTTCCAGAATTCAGAACAATATTGGCTTTTATCCCTCTACCTGAATTAGGTTCTCTCTCTATTCCCTAGATTCAGTCCCATGTTTTGACTTAAAGATGTATGTTATAGACTTAGATATAGAAGGTTATCTGATCCAAATTCTTCATTTAACATAAGAGAAAGAGGTTCCCAGAAGTGAAGAAATGATATCATAGAATCTCTGACTGGAAAGGTTTGCAGAGGCCATCAAATCTAAACCCTATAAGAACAAGAATATTACCTTCAACATCTCCAACAAGAAGTAAACTACCTTTGGTTTGAATATCTCTATATCAAGTCCCTTTCTCCTCTTTCCCACCCCCCAGCAAATTTCACTTCTCAACAATTTTAACTGGCCTGATCGGCCAATTCTAATTATTTTCTCAAAGAAGGCAATGAGATTAGTTTGGCATGACCTATTCTTGGTGAAGCCATGTTGTCTCATGGTGATCACTGCTTTCCTATTTGAGTACTTATTAAATGGTATGGGTTGGACTCAATGAGGCTTTCATTCCTGTCACTGTCCTAATTGTTTTCCTCTGAGTTCATGCTTCAGCTTGTCAGTGTCCTGTCTGAAGTGGGATGCCCTGAACTGAATACAATACTTCAAATGCAGTCTGGGTCTGACCAGTGCAGAGTACAAAGGGACTGTCACCTCCTTTATTCTGGATGTCTTGCCTCTTTTAATACAGTGTAAGATGGCATCCAAATCACATTGTTGACTCATTTTGAGCTTGTAGTCTACTAAAGTCCCCAGATTTTTAAATCTGGGACTAATCATATCACCTAAGGCCTCCCCCATCTTGTACATATGGGGTTGGTTTGTTGAATGTGAGTGAAGGACTTCACATTTATCTTAGTAAACTAATTCAATTCTGCCCATTGGTTTAAAATATTGGGATTTTTTTTTTTTGATCAGAACATGGTCATCTAAAACATAAGCGAATTTCTTCAGTTTTGTGTCATCTATAGGTTATATATATAATATGTGTATATGTATTTATGTATATGTACATATGTATGTATACCATATATATCTTTTTCCAAGTCATTGATAAAAGTATTGAATAGCAAAGAACCATCACCGTGAGTGATCACCCCACTTGAACACTCCACCAGAGACCTCCTTTCAAGTTCACATTGAACCATAGTTGACTATACTTTGGTTGCAGTCATTCCAGCCATTCTCAATCCACCTAACCCTACTATCAAAGAGCTTATATCTATTCATCTTGTTCACATAAATAGGATGAAGCAGGTTTTACTAGTGAAATATTGACATCCTGTGCCTATAACATTCCCTTGATCTTCTAGTCTAGTTATTCTACTCAAAAAGGTAATGAGGTGAGTTTGGCATGAAATCTTATTATCTATAGGGATCACTGCTTCCCATTTTAAATACTCATAAAATGACATGGATTGGATTCAATGGCCATTCTGAACTGTTCTGCCTCTGAAATTCTGTAGATTCTGTGAACCATCCCATTAATAATGTGTTACAGAATTTTGTTAGGGTCTGGAATCAATCTCTCTGGTCTTCTTAGTTTGAAGGCTCCATCCTCTTCACTTTTTGGGAAATTGGAATATTTCCCCTTTTCCAGTCCTATGTCACTGTCAGGATTGTCATTTGTCCTTCATTCTTAAAGAGGACCATGAAATCAGGGAAATGATACCATAACATGCAAGTGAATTGGATTTAAGTGAGGCAGGGCTATGCAAAGTCACCAGCCTCACCTCCTCCAGAGTGATCTGGGTCCAACAACAAGATAGTGATCAGGACAACTGGAGATGACCCTCTCTAGTCCTATTAGACTTTCTCTGTTCTCCCTGATTTTTCAGAGATCAGAGAGAGTGGTTATATAATCATACTGCCCAGTTTTCCTAGGATGTTGTTTGTCTGATCTGGTGAGTTGAACTATTGAGGGTAGCTAAGTGTATCTTGTCATCTTTATACCTATTGTGGTCTCACTTGCCAAAGATCACAAAAGAAAAAAGGCAGCAAAATGAGAATTTCCTATTCTCCAGACTTTTCCACCATGCCTCCTCCCCCTGGAATGTTCCCAAGTTTCCCTCTTCTTCTATTAGCGAGTTCCTCCTGGAGCCTTCATTTTGAGGAAAAAAGCCCTAGACCTGCTATCCCTTCATTCATCTACTGTCTCTACTTCTGACTCTCTGGACTGAATTCCCATGATTTCAAGTGGGATTTAAAATTGGAAGGAACCTTAATGATCATCTCGTCTAACCCTTTCACGGTAAAGATGAGAGACTCACAGACTTTGGGTCATTTGTCCAAGGTCACACAGGTAGTATTTAGCAGGATCAGGATTCTAATCCAGATCTTCTAACCTCAAATCCAGCATACTTTTCCCAATACTCTGGCTTTCAGTCATTGATATTAAGATGTGAATGACTGAGATCTGGTCCTTTGTCCAGAGCTGCTTTTCAGAGGATTTGAACTCTGGGCTCTTAGAAGGAGGCAGGTATACTCTAGAGTGGGGAAGGGGTGCAGAAACATGAAGGCAGAGGCAGCAGGCCTCACCAAGTTGGAAGTCCTGTCTTGTGGGTAATGTCTGTAATTTTTAAAGAAAGAAAGAAGTGACCAAATTGTCCTGTACACATTATTCTTGTTGAAGTCATTTCACTTCCCTGGGCTCATTTCCTCATTTCAAAATGGGCCTTATTTCTGAGAGAAGATGTGGGAATTGGTTAAGGATTCTAAAATAGCTCTATCAAAATAATGAGAGCTATCTTGAAGAGTAGTAGACCTTGGAGTCAGGACGACTTTGGTTCAAGTATATATATTTGTACACTGGCTGTTTGAGCTATAAGGGACCTCAGAGTTCCTGTAATCTAAACCCCTTGTATATAAGAAACTGAGGGTCAGAAGAGGAGGAGATTTCTCCAGGTCACATAGAAAATATATGGTCCGCTAGCTCTTAAAGTCTTCCCTACCTCCATTCCCCCCCCATGCCAGTTACCTTCTATCTGCTCTGTATGTGCATCGTAGCCTCCTGTATCTGTGTACACTTCCTCCCGCATTATAAAGTAAGTGCCTTGAGAACAGGACTTTTGCATTTCCCCATATCCCCTGCACCCTTCTCAGTGCCTAGCACATAGTAATTATCTAATAAAGGCTTGTTGATTGATCAACTGATTGGTTTGTGGCAGACTTGGAGCTCCAGTATCGCAAGCTGCCTAAGAATAGTAGAGGTTTCCTTATCTTGACTTCATTTCCCACTTGGCAATAGCACTTTGGACTTCTTCATCACACCCTGTGCTTGGTGCCTTGCAACCTCTCTCCTGCTTCAGCTGCCTTTTATGTGTTGTCTTATCTCATTAGACTGTTAGCTTCGTTCTTTCTCCCCACCACCCCCCGAATTTATTTATTTATTTTAGTTTTCAGCATTCATTTCCACAAGATTTTGAGTTACAAATTTTCTTCCCATCTCTCCCCTACCCCCACCCCAAGCATATTGAATGAATACCCCTTCCCCCAGTCTGCCCGCTCTCTCCCCCTTCCCCTTATGTTAGCTTCTTTCTTTAAAAAATGTTCATTTTTAACTTATGGAAGTTAAAGACAGAAACTGCCTTTCTTTTGCATATTTGTATCCCTAAAACTTAGTACAGTGCCTGACACATAATAGGCACTTAATCAATGTTTATCGAATATTGATTTTTTTTTTTTTGCTCCAATCAGTTGTCCATTCTGACTTTATAACATCTCTTGAGTAGGTCCCCTTCACTCTTCTGACACTGCCACACTATGGTGCAGGATCTCATCATCTCACATTTGGACTAATGCAATAACCTGCTGAATGGGCTCTTTGCCTCAAGTCTCTTCCCACTCCAGGACATCCTCCACTCAGCTGTCAAATCCATGTTCCTCAAGAGCAGGTCTGATCATGTCCCCCTCCCCCCCCTCAATAAACTGCACTGGCTCCCTACTACCTCTAAGACCATATACAAGATTCTATTCTTTACTTTTAAAGCCCTTTATAACCTAGTCCCATTCTACTTTTCCAGTCTTCTTATATTTCAATTCCATATGCATACTCTTTAGTCCAGTGACACTGGCTTTCTGTCTATTACCTTGAATGAGATGCTCCATCTCCTGTCTCCATGTCCTGTCCTGTATTTTTATTGACTGTTCCCCATGCCTGCAACTCTCTCCCTTCTCATCTCCACCTTCTTCCTTCTCTGGCTTCCTTCAGTTCCCAGCTAAAGTCTCACTTTTCTGTGAAAAAATAAAAAAAATAAAAATAAAAAAAGCCTTTCTCTGTCCCACTTGATGCTAGTGGCTTCTCCTTGAGATTATCTCCTATTTATCCTGCATATATCTTGTCTACACACAGTCCTTTGCATGTTATCTCCCTGGTTAGACTGAGCTCCTTGAGAGAAGGGACTGTTTGTCTTTCTGTGTATCTGTACCCTGTAGCTTGGCAAAAGTAGGTGCTTGATGTATAAACTATATTGGATTGCTTAATGTCTCAGGGAGGGAGAGAGGGATAGAATTTGGAACTCAAGACTTTTAAAAAGAGTTTAAAAATTATTTTACATGTAATTGAGGAAAATATGAAACATTATATATGTCCAATATCCCCTCAACAAAAAGTAGGTGCTTAATACATGTGTTTTACTTGACTGCCCAAAGTCACACAGTTACTTAGTATCACAGGGGAAATTTGAACTCCTATCCCTAATATTGGTCTTTAAATCCATTTCCTGATCTCTGGCTCCCACTTAGAGAACAGCCAGGCCTGACCTTTGCTCCTCTCTACCCTCTGACCTCCTTTCCCATTCTATTCCTGCTGTGACAATCCTTCCTTCGGGTTTCTGCTTTTTGGATGTCCTTGATGCACATAATCATTCAGTCCTCTTTGCCCCTCGTCTCTTCCTCCAAAAATAACCCTCTAAGAGTTTGCACATTAGACAGATCAGACACAGCCCTCAGAAAAGCCTCGGCCCCACTCTTCCATTATGGTGCTGTGGCTTCAGATAAAGGCCTGCTGTGTACAAGATGAATTTGTTGTGACCGATGGATGAACAACTGCCCTAGAATGGCTGTGTGGGAGCATTTTATTGTCTGGCTTATCACAGTTTGGTGCCCATGTTCATTTCTCTGGCCAGCTGTTGTCTGATCGGTTGTTACCTATGACATAGGGTAACAACCAGGGAACATGGTCATTTACCATGTGGAAGGAGGGTAGAGTCTGTATTCTGGGTGCTTTTCTATAGAGACAAAGGATAACGATGACCTGTTGCCTCTGGCATGCCAGCCCAGTAGCTTGGCATCCATCACTGGAATTGCCCCAGCCTGCTTTGGGGCAGTTGTCTTAACCATGCCAATGACACTGGAGTTAAAATGAAATAAAAACATGATAAACTGACAACAAGGAACCCTTGTTGCCAAAGTCAATGTGAAACTTCAGAGGATGGGGCTGGGTTGGCAGAGACCATTGCAAACATTTTAATGAAAGCTTGGAAAACTGGCCCCATCCCTGGGGCAATGCTCATTGGAGCCTCTGAATGAAGACTGTCTCTCCTGCAGCACTTAGGTCAGACTTAAACTTGCCATTGTAACCCCTGGGTCTCCTCCCCCAACATGGTGGGGCCTTTGTTTATGCTCCAGGGGCAATCCAGAAAGCCCAGGTGTTGCAGAAAGAGCAATGGAATCCCCCTAGTGCTTTGTGGTTCTCTAATAAGCACTGCTGGACAATCTGAAAAGAAAATATGTAGCTTAAAGGAACCAGGATTATCTACAGAACCTTTAGGAGAGAAGGGAAAATTTGACACTGGTTGAGGTTGGGAGCAGATTTTTTTTAGCCTAGATAAATTTGACAAATTTATAGCATGCTTAAGCCACATGGCTGAAAAGCTGCTGTTGGCCATTCATTATTAGAATGAATAGGATTAGGTTATACATGTTTGCCTTCTGTAAGTTGTTAGGATCTGAACACTGGCACTTTATGCAGCATTCTTCCTCTTCAGAGAAGACCCTGAAACACGAGAGCCCAGTTTCTAACATCATCCTCCGGGGTTAGAATTGGCTTTGGAGTTAGAGATCTGGGCCCAAATTTCCTCTGTGATGCTCAATAACTGTGTGACTTTGGGTGTATTCCATCATCTGTAAAATGATAGGGTTGGAGTAGATGGTATCTGTGATGTTTTGGGGTTCTAGATTTGTGATCCCAAACACATCCTAAGCTTCTTGCTACCTACCTGTTCTTTGTCTTTAAAAACAATGAGACTAAATTACTGAACTAGTCTCTAGTCCAAAGTGATTATTCTTATGTGTCAACTGTGGAGTCACAATAGGGCCCTGGTGTCCTCAATCCAGCACTGGTGTTAACTTATAAAAACTTTGGCAGGTCATCTAGCCCAAGAGCCTACTCAATGCAGTAGACCCTTCTGTAACACACTCGATAAGTGACCTGTGAGACTCTGTCTAAACGTTGCTAGAAATGATTCATAGACTTAGAGCTGAACGGACTTTAGAAGTCATCTAGTCTAATTTTCTGATTTCCCAAGGCAGTAAACTGCAGAGCTGAGATTTAAACCCAGGCCCTCTGTCTTTGCAAGAGATAGAGCACTAGGCTTGGAATCAGGATGATTCATCTTCATGAGTTCAAATCTAGCTTTAGACACTTACTAGCTGTGTGACCCTGGGCAAGTCACTTAATCTTGTTTATCTCAATTTCTCATCCATAAAATGAACTGGAGAAGGAAATGGCAAACTACTCTGGAATCTTTGCCATGAAAACCCCAGATGGGGTCACAGAGAGTCAGACATGACTGATATGACTGAACAGGAGCCTCTGACTTCAAATCTAACACACTTTCCATTGCACCAGATAAGGGGAAGCTCACAACCTTAAAAGCTAGTCTCTCCCATTGGACAGCACTAATTATTTGATAGTGCTCCATTATATCTCTATCTTCTTTCTTGACCAGTGTTCACAATGGGCAAGTTAAGTGAGTAAATTTGCCAGCTCTGTGCTCTGCTGTAAACCTTCAAAGACTAGTTTATTAGTTAATTTCATTGAAGTCCTTTGTCTTGGCAGTGTTACTTTATAAAAATATTTAATGATCCCGGCTCCTTGCTAGGAAATACAAACAGCTTTCATTTATACTAACAGCATATAGCCTGAATAAAATCTTGTATTTATGTGAGCAGACAAGTAGCTTTAAGAGTTTAAGTGAAAATAGAAACACAGTTGAACAATCAATGAGTTGTTCTTCCCTGTTGAACATTAGCCAACATGCCTTTCTTAGCCTCACTCCCTAAATAGCTCATTAGTGGGTTGCATGCAATTAAAAATCCCCGTGAATGCTTAATCTATACTTGTTGTTTGACATGAACAATTATGGAAGTTTCACAGCCTGTCCATATGTGTGCAGCTGGGGACATGGGTCAAGTGTTGGGTAAACTTTCAGAACCAGAGAATCTCAACATGGAGGCATCTTTGGAAGTCATTTCCACCATCTCCCACCTGAAGTATGAATCCCTTCTGTTACATCCCTGAAGCAAAGCCATCCAATCTTTTCTCAAACTCTTCCAGTAATGAGGAATTCAGTTCTCTGGAGGCATTTATTTCTCTTTGGAAGGAAAACATGAAGGCTTTCCTAGTATCAACGCAAACTTGGCATCACTACAAATTCAAACTTTCTTTTTTCTTTCTAGTTTTGTTTTCTGGGGCCAAGCAGAACAAGTCCAATCCCTTTGCCACAGAATGCAATTATATGAATAAAACTGCCAGGTGCTCTCTAATCCAAATACCCATGGTTTCTTTGAGCTTTCTATGACTTGCTTTAGTCTCCTTTCTGTTATGGCCACCTTCCTCTGGATACTCTCCAGCTTGTCCAAGTCCCTTCTAATAAGTAGCACTGAGAACTGGACGTAAGATTCCAAAGTGATCTGACAAAGGCAAGAATATAGTGAGTCTATAGCTACTTTCATTCAGAGCAGTATTCTTATTATAGCAAGGAAACCAAAGTTTGTAACTACATTTATCCTTTCCATTTCTTGGGGGCTGGAGGGTGGGGTGCAGTACCCCTGAGATCTGGAAAATCCACGTAAACTTTTTTGGCCCTCCCTTTGTACCAGAGAAGTCTCAATTTTTTCTTTTCCTTTTATGGGGTGTTTACAGTACCTTATAGTACAATTTGAGTTAAGTGTTTGGTCATATTCTCTATGGTGTCTTCTGGCCTTTATGTGTTGTCTTTGGCTTCCACAAAACTTGCCCCCAATTCCCATTTAGTTTCTTATGTCAACCCATGAGATATAGATATTGCAATGGGGAAATTTGTGATGTAGAAGGGTAGTTCTTTTGCCTGCCATATTGTGGTGTTAAATTATCTTGAACTTGCGATCTGCTAAAACCAGTAGGATGCAAACCTAGCAGGAACAGTATGATGGAAGGTACCGGTAGCCTTGCATCACTGAACACATGAGTTGTCTCTACACATATGTATTCTCACATAAGTTCCCTATTTATGTATCCCTTCATTTGGGCAACCAGATGGCAGAGTGGATAGAGTGTGCTGGACATGAGGGCAGGAAGACTCATCTTCCTGAGTGTAAATCTGGCCTCAGACACTGGACAAGTCACTTAGCCCTGTTTGTCTCAGTTTCCTCACCTGTAAAATGAGCTGGAGAAGGAGATGGCCAGCCCCTCCAGTAACTCTGCCAAGAAAACCCCAAATGGCTGAACAACAACAACAGTATCTATTTGTCTCCCCAGGATGTTCGTGCCTTCCCATTGCTGATAGAGGTATTTATAGGAGAGTAGGCCCTACGTTTATGGAGGAAATGCTGTATTATTACTTTTATTACTATGCTATTTCATTAAATGCTTTTCTTTTAAATTAGTTTTATGCTTTGCCTGACTAGTGAAGTAAGCACGTTTGTTGGGGGTTGGGACTGTGGTTCTGAGTGCATAGAAAGGCTCTATATGGAAGAAGGAGGTGCTCTTGGGCTGTAGAGATAAGGAAATGAAGCCAAGAAAGGAAAGGAACTTGTTCAGAGTCACAAGCTACATGTCAAGGGGCTGGTCTTGTTTGGATCAAGCCCATTGGACTGAAGATCTATTCCCCCCGAGTTAGTGATTAGTGGGAAAATGAAAAAACTTTTTTTTCTGAATTATTCACTAGTAAAGTATGCCTTCTCCCAGAGCAAGTTTCTGGTACAAAAATCTCATATATAACTAGTGACAGAATAAACAATGCATAGGAACATCCCCACTTACTTGGAAATCACCAATCCAATACCTTTATTTATTTGGAACATAGCAGGAAATGTCACCCCCCCCCCCCCAAAAAAAAAAAAGTATCTCAATAGCCAAAATAGTTATCACAAAGTCCAGGCACTTTACTGTATAGGCCAAACCCTCTGGCTTCCATTCAAAGAATTAAAATACTAACTTTAAGCTTAAATCTTAAATTTTAATTTAACAATTTAACTTAAATTTAAAATTTTTTTTAGTAATTTTATAATTTAAATAAGTTTATAAAATTTAATTTTATAATTTAAATAAATTTATAAAATTTAATTTTATAAAGAACTCAGATAAGTCTGTTTATTTGGTTCTCTAGCCTCTGCATGTAATACAGAAGTGAAAGGGGGCTGGTTGAGTAGTCAAGCAGTAAATATTGATAGCCTGACAGCAAGGGAGAAGGTTAAAAAAAAAAAAAGACCTTATAAAAACATAAAATTGGAAACACCTAGTAGTGTGGGGCCATATAGCCAAGTCCTTTCTAGCTCTAAAAGTAGAATTTTATGGTTCTGGAGTAAACAGCTCCATATGACTGAAGAGCTCCCAGGAGTATTGCTTGACACAGTAGGGAGAGAATAAAGGAATAAGCACTTGTTAAGTCCCTACTATGTGTTAGGCATTGTTCTAGGCACTTCACTGATACTATCATTTAGAATACATTATTTCAGTAAAAAGCAATTGCAAGAAAATGATGTACTGAAACTATCAAGAAAAGTTTGAATTATGTTCCCAATACTCAAAGATAGCAGGAAAGAATTATATTACATTTTAGAACAGTTTCTATCCTATATGGTATGAAATGAAAAATAGATTAAGGTGAGCTTCAGTTATTTGGAACCTGGGTCAATTCTTTCCCTGAGAATGTTAGATGAGTAATTTTCCTATATTTCTTTTTTTACCTATATCATTTCTCTACTAATGAGAGAGAGGAAACCCTGGGTTCAGATCTTCTGATGTTGACTTGTGTGACCATGGATCACTTAATCTTCCCAGGCCTGAGTTTCCTCCTCTGTGAAATGAAGGTCTGGTAGTTGATGGCCTTTGATGCCCTTTCTAGCTCTAGAGTTACTCTTTTCTCATCCTCAGGTTTCTTAACTGGGAGTGGGGTGGCACTTCTGTGAATTTGTTTTATTTTATGTATTTATTTGGCAAGGCAATTGGGGTTAAGTGTCTTGCCCAAGGTCACATGGCTAATAAGTGTGTCAAGTGTCTGAGGCTAATTTTGAACTCAGGTCCTCCTGACTTCAGGGTCGGTGCTCTATTCACTGTGCCACCTAGCCACCCCCTTTATTTAATATTTTGGTAGCTATATTTCATTAGAATTGGCTTCCTTTGTGATTCTGTGCATTCTATTTTATTCATTTACTACTATTATTCTGAGTAGGGGCCATAGATTTCCCAAGACTGTAAACAGTTAAGCATGCCTTCTTTAAGATGTCAAGTGCCCTGCTGCTATCTTCTGCTTAAGAATGAGCTCTGTAACTGAGGAAAACACAAGACAGGAGACTGAGACTTTTTTTTTTAAAACTTTTTGTTGTTGTTGTTGTTAAAGAAACTGCATACATCATCAGAGACAAACAATAATTTAAATACCATGCAGTTTCTGTATGTACAAAACTCAGGACACAGAGATCCAGTTTAATTGTTCTCCTATTTACAGATAATTTCTTGTTCGTGATCTGGTCAATTACAATACTTGAAGAGCACAGGATTGACAGCCACCACATTCACTCCTATACAAAGACAAGCTATGTACAGACACTGGGTTAGCAACTGGAAAATGCAGCTGGTTCTGGATTTAACAGACACATGGGAAAAAGCCATTTCAGGTGCCATTGGCTAACTCTCTGTGCATGAAGGAATGTTTAAGATACCATTCTTCTGAGTGTGTGCCACTATATTGGTTCTGCAGTTTGTAAATGCTACTTTCTCAAGAAGGGAAAAAAAAGAATGAAACCTTGACGGCTGTTTCTATTTAACTGACCGTCACTCTGTGCAATTTCTTTAATTGAATGGAAAACCCCAGGTTCAGGGGATCCACTATCCTTGGATGCAGAAAAAAATATCATTCGTGTGATGTAGTGGCATCAGACTTGGAAGTCAGGAGGCTTAGCTTCAAATCCTGGAGCTGCTACTTACTATTTGACCTAGGGAAAATCTTGACCTCTCTGAATTTCAAATTAAGAGGTGGATCTAGATGATATTAAAGGTCCGTTCTAATTCCAATCTGTTATAATTGAGGATGAACTGGCCTTATAATGAAAAAAAAAGAGAAATATACATAGTAATCTTTTTCTTCCAGCATTAAGGAAAGTTTAGTTTGATAAAGTTAACCTTAGCTGGAAATATCACATATTCTCCCCTCCCCCCTTCTTAAAATAATCCAGATGTTCAAATATTTGTTTTGAAATGGCAAATTTTTTTCTTATGATAATCCAGATGTCCAAATAGATTTTTGAGTACTGGGAATTCACATCACATAAAAGAAGGCTTCATTTAAAAACTACAGCTTCTTCAGACGAGGGTTGCAGTTTAAACAGAATCTAGGCCACTCCTCTTCTGTCTGAATTGGAATCAAAGTCTTCCACAGTAATACGTATTGGCTCAGTTGACATAGCAATGGGGTAAAAAAAAAAAAATGACAGATTTCCACAGAGAGCTCAAGGTATTGCAAAAACAGCAACAGATTAGAGGGCCTCAGTCTGCAATCTGTATTTGTTGGTGCTACCCATGGCAGATGGTGGGAGTCAGGTGGGCGTTAAGAGCCACATAAATGAAGCTGGAAATAGCCCACCTTGGCTCTGCAAGCACAGTTCCTATTGTTGTCAGAAGGCTGTGAGCATACACATCTGACCGTGCAAATGATGCCTGGGAAAAAGGTGCTTTGCAGGAAGGCAAAAATAAATTTGGTTAATCCTCCCGAGTATAAAGTAGACTGCAGCAGTTGGGCACTTTGTGGAGAAAATCCAGGTATTCTACTGGTTAGGTCCTTGTGAGAAAGAGGAATGTTGTTACATCAAGTGGAGGCATCAATAGGCCTTGGAGAGAGGGGTCTAGCTCGCAGAAGATGCCTCCCCCTACTTCAAGGAAAAACCAAGGGTATTGTATTTCATGAAGAAGTTATTGGAGACATGACTGGGGTAGGCAAATCCAACTCCCCTCAACCTGGAAACCAATACAACAGCAGCATTTTCAATACTGGGTATAGGAGTCAAATGATAGGGCCCTAAATTTTTCATCAAGCCATTTACACATTCACATGTCAGTAAGCCTTTTGGGAAGATCTTATTTACAGCAGTATTAAAATTCTGACACATTCTTCCTGAACAAAATGTCTCCCCAAGACAATAAATGGTGGAACTCAACATTTGAATAAAGATAAAAAGCCTCTGGAATAACATACATATCAAGTTGGACCCCTGGAATGTTCCTTCCTGATGATGTGGAGGAACTCATGGGTGAGGGTCCCCTAGCTGGTGAGCTCTGCCTGAGGAACTGTCCTCAGCTGGTCCAGATACATGCTGACCCCCTGAAAGCAGCATGACCCCAGCTGCTGGCAGGAATTCAGAGGAACTTCCTCCTGCCACCAAACAAGTATGGTGTGTATAGTGGTGGTGGTGGTTGGGGATGGTGATGGGATTCCCTCTTTTTTTGTTAGTGTGAAAGCCTAGTCAATTTACCTCTAAGCAAAATATACATGAGGTGGAGAATCCAAGGATTAAGTTATTAGGACAAGCAAATTTTCACAGATATCTGGGCAAAGCTTTGCCATTCAGGACTTATTGACTCTCTCAAAAACAAAACTAAACTAAATATAACTCCCTTGTGGACAGTAGATGTTATTTCCATTGTCAGGGAGAGTTGCCTTTTTTCATCATAATGCATCGAGAGATCCATATTCCCTCAAGATCAGTGCATTTTCTTTTTACTGCCCAGATATCAAGTCAACCATCTCATAGATAAGCTCATTCTTATGTGCATTATGAGATGAAAAAATATTCATGCTGGTTTTAAAGGATCAATAGGGTATACCATGGGATGGCTGGTGTTCATAGCTATATAGTTCTGATGCATGCTGAGCTCACATAGAATCACAAATGTTCTTCCAAGTGAACTCTTCAAAGCAAAAGATAAGGGAATGGAAAGTCATCGAGTGTTGTATCTTTGGAGGAGGGGCCCATCTGTTATTTAAGGACCAATGTCAGCGGCATGACTTCTTGTATCCAGCTTTCAAGCTTCGGTGCTGTGCCCAGTTCACTTCCAAGACATATATAACCTTAAAATGGTGCACTTGACAAAAACCAGCATTGGAGCATGTTAGGAAAATTAACATTAGCCAAGTGGAGTAGCTCCCTAGGCCATTGTGCTGGTAAAGCAGGTCTTACATGTATGTGCCATCGTCCCTTAATAACATTCAGGTGTGTATGTGTGTGTGTGTGTGTGTGTGTGTGTGTGTGTGTGTGTGTGTGAACACCAGTGACATTCCAATTTCTTAACACTTGTGGGTAATCCACTTTTCATTAAGAAATAAAAATGTTGACTTTATTCATTCTAATCACGTTTCATTGGAAGGAGATACAGCTTTGGTCTGAAGTGATTCTCTCAGTTACCCAAGATGAACTTTCTACTTCTCAAGGCGCACACACCTCTTGTGACCAATGATTGATTATAAACTCAGGTTAGAAAAGGGCTTTCCTTTGTGTTCAGTGTATGGAGGATGGAGACAGGGATGGAATGGAGGGAGTGTAGGGAAAGGGGTCGTTGAGAGCAGCACTCCCTGACTGCTTCCTCCTCCTAAGGTGCTCCCCAAAGCAGAAGCCATATTTGGTTTGAGTGCTTGGGACTTTACTTAAAAGGCCAGTCTGAACTTTTTTACTTTGTACAGTCATTCCCGGAAAGAAACCCATTGCCTCAGCTTTCTTTGGAGTTGAGTGATAGACGCTGCGAGGATGAGGGTGACTGAAGACAGAATGAATGCAGTTACCAGCTGGGCTTGGACAAATAGGACACATCCACATGCCAGAAAGTCTTAAAATGAGGACGCCAAGCTGTTGTCCTTGGCCCTGCCAGGGGTGGGGTGGGGGGGTATTTCACTGTCAGAAGTTAATGTCAGCAGGTCTGATGACTGAATGGTAACCATCAAGTTTACAGATATGTATAATATATATAATCCTCATTATGTTTATTTTTTCTTCTTTTCTCTTCTTTTAAAAAAAAGGCAGTTCAGAAGATTTACATGGTAATGGGAGAAGTGAATAATACCAGCACTTATGGTTCTTATAAATTCATGTTTTGAAGACAGCATAGCACTCAAGTGGAATTCAATTGCTATGGTCGATGAAACCTAAAGAAACAAAAGCCAAAAAAAACAGAGAATTGAGTGGACAGAAAGGTGATGACATGACCCCTCACCCCTCAAAATGGGACCCTCAGACACATTCGTCTTATTTATTATTCTGCCTTTACAACATCAATCTGGCAGTAAACATTTGTTAAATGCTTACCATGGTCCAGGCACTGGAAATATCAAGTCAAAAAAACCCAAACAACCAAATGGTCTTTGCACTCAGGGAGCTTACGGTTCTAAAATCTCAAAAAAGTGGTTATCCAGCCTCTCAGAGTCTCTAGTGATGAGAAATTTGTGGTAATTATATAGGACCATAAGCTTCTTGAGGATAAGTATTACACTTAAAAAAACTCAAAAAACTTTTTATGTGCAGTTTCCAGGGTAGTACCATGACATAAAGTGTTTAATTATCACTTGTCAAGTGTAACTGAATCTGATTTTCAGTTTTGTGTGTAAAAAAGAGGAAGGCACACACTGACCCTTTGTCTGAAACAAGGTCAAATACCCACAGGGAATGGCAAAGAAACTGATGGATGGCTCTCAAAGAACAAGGGCAGAGAACTCTTAACACTCTGAATACCTGAAAAAGGCATTTTTACTTTTTCTTCTCCTTTATAACTAAAGACCAAAGAAATGCACCAAATATCAATTTAGGTTCCAAATGACCACAGGAAAAGTTGCTACCTCTGTGGGTCTCAGCTTTTCTATATGTCACATGGCGATGATAAGCATCTACTAGCTCTACCTCAAAGAGCCCTCCACAAGCCTTCTGCTCCTCCACCATCTCCCAGCTGGAACCTTGGATTCTAATGTTGGCTCTCCCAGCTCTGGTAGATGGACTTTCATCTTATCTCGCTGGCAAGCAGGATTCCATACCTCTTCCCTGTTGTCTCCTCATCATGTCA
>CM053587.1:217620475-217639993 GCA_028646515.1 Pseudochirops corinnae | reverse complement strand
GGCTGTTTTGGGGTGGTGGGTGGGGGAAAGAGAGGGAGAAAATATGTAACTCAAAATCTTGTGGAAATGAATGATGCAAACTATAATAAAATTTTTTAAAAAACAAACAAAAATAAAAGTGAATGTTAAAAAACTATCTTTACATGTAATTGGAAAAAATAAAATAGTATTAAGTGGGGGGGGTGGAGAATACTCCTCCAACAATGAGCTTTCTCATGTTGCCTCTTAGTGAAAGTTAAGCTCCATGAGAGCAGGAACTATGTTCTTTTTGACCCTTTATTCCCAGTACCTAGAATAGTGCAGCTGCAAATCCTAGGCATTTGATAAATGACTGCCAGAGGGAGTTGAATTTGTATCTGAACTCCCCCAAAGCACCCTGATCCATATCACAGAAATAACAGGTGTTCTAATTAAATAGTTTTATTGAAAAAATATTTACATTTTCAACATTAGAGCATAAAAAAAAAAAAGCAAAAAATGAAAACAAATCCCAAAGCATCTGTAGTCAGCTCAGGAGAATGTTTACAGTAAACTGTAGTCAGCCTCTGAAAAGCATGTATTGAGTCAGAGTGCACCAGGTCAATGTTTAAAAGGTGGGGAAGGGCTCACATGGAATGCACTGGAGTCCCACAGTGTTTATGCCACAGATCAATGGCTTTGCTCACAATCGCATCTGAACTGTCCTGAGGGATCTGCGAAAAAGTAGAAAGAAAAAAAAGTCCTTGAGAAATCTGTAGTTTTGCAATCACAGTATTAAATATGAAAACATCCCATTCTCTGTGGTATGGAAAGTTCTTTCCAACAGGCTTTTAATTACTATTAAAGGGGGGGAAAGGGAAGTAGAACCAAAAAGATGATCCAAGAAATCCCCATGCAAAAAAGGGACTAGTTCCCAGATCCTTGTGAAGCCCCTTCTGCTATTCCACATAACTATAGGGGATTCTGAGGAACAGAGAGAAGGAACACCATGTGTTTATTTGGGACTCAGTAGCCCCTAGCTGCTGCTTGCTTTGGCTCATTAACAAGCTGGAAATAGTGAAGGATCTTAAGAACTCCCCCTCAAACTCTATCTAATCCCCAATGATTTCTGTCCCATTAGACTGTTTAGCCTCCAAGGATCCCTGTTCCATTAATGGAAATTATTTGTGCCAAGGCCCCTCAAGTTGTAAGCAAAGATTACACTAGGCAGACAGTCCCATTTTGCATGCCCCCAAATCCATGACTGCATACTGTTCAGTTCATCACCTCCAAAAGATGCCATGTATGATCTGATTCTAAGACATAGGTCAATTTTATACCAAGCTTCCTTTGGGGGAGGAGCAAGGAAGTCGAGGAAGAAATCACAGAATGTCAGAGTTGGAAACTTCCTCAGATGCCATCTAGTCACAACCATACCTGGAAACCCCCTCAAAATGTCCTCAAGAATAGACAATCCAGTATTTAAATGAAGGCCTCTAGAGCAAGGATCTTAACCTGGGGTCTGGAAACTTATTATTTTTTTTATTTTGTTTACTATTAAAATATAATTGGTTTCCGTGGTAATCTCATACATTTTTATCTCATGCATTTAAAACACTATTCTAAGAGGGCTGCACAGACTTCATTATACTGTTGAAAGGGTGTCCGTGACATAAAAATCATTAAGAACTCCTAGCCAAGAATGAAGGGGGATCCCACAGCTTCCTAAGGTAGGTCATTCCATTTGGGGACAATTCTAATGGTCAGAATTCTGTTTTTCCTTACCTGGAAGTGAAATCTGCCTCTCTACAATTTTCAACCAATGCTCCTAATTCTGCCTTTTTAGGTGAAGCAAAATAAATCTAATCTCCTTCCATCACAGCCCTTCAAATACTTGACAACAACTAGTATGCCCTCCACAAATCACCTCCTCTCCAGGTTGAACATCTCCAATTCATTCAATTGATGCTCCAATAGCATGACCTATATGCCCTTCACCATCCAGGATGGATGCTTAACGTCCTTCCTAAAAAGGGATACCTAGAGCTAAACATTATACTCCAGTGGGGACCTGCCTAGGGCAGAGTACAGTGAAACAATCACTTCCTTCTTTAAACCCTTTGCCTCTCAAGATAGCCAAAGACCAAATTAGGGTGGGGGGTTTTTTGTGGGGGGGAGGGAGTAGGTAGCTGTGGCACAGTACATAGAGTGCTGGACCTGGAGTCAGGAAGACTCATCTTCCTGAATTCAAATCTGGTCTCATACACTTACTAGCTGCGTGACCCTGGGCATGTCAATTAATTGGCTACTGTTAGCCTCAGTTTCCTCATCTGTAAAGTGAGCTGGAAAAGGAAATGGCAAATCACCCTAGTATCTCTGTCAAGAAAACCACAAATGGGGTCATGAAGAGTCAGTCACAACTGAAAAATGACTGAACAGCAAATCACAGCTAACTCACAGAAACACATTTAGGCCCCTATGTCTTTTTCCAAAGAACTGCTATCTAGCCATCTATGTCAGGGGTGGGGAGCCTGCAGCCTCGAGGCTACATGTAGCCCTGTAGGTCCTCAAATTCAGCCCTTTGACTGAATCCAAATTTTGCAGAACAAATCCCCTTAATAAAAGGATTTGTTCTATAAAACTTGGACTCAGTCAAAAAGCTGTGCTTGAGGATCCAATAGGCTACATGTGGCCTTGAGGCCACTGGTTCTCCACCCCTGTAACCCGGATCCTTGTGAAGCTGCTTTTGTTTGAACATTAGGAAATTTAATTTAATTTTATTTTACTTAATAATATGTTTTGAAGCTGCTTCTTTTAACCCAAGCAGAGGAGTTTACATTTACACAGATATGTCAAGCACTTGTGATTCCATCTAGGTGGGGAGGACTTCCATCCATCAAAGCAAAGACTTTGTTGATTAAAAGTGACTTGCTCCTGGTTGCACAGCTAGTAAAGACTGGAGGCAAGATTTCAGCCAGCATCTGAATGACTGCAAGTTCAGCCCTTTATTCATCCTTCATTCTAATGGCCAAGACTGCATTTATCTTTTATTATACTTCATATTATTAGATTCATCCCAATGTCCTGGCTTGTCAAGACCATATTGGATCCTCACTCTGTCATTTAACATGTTAACTATTTCTCTCATCTTTTTGACATCTGCAAATTTGATTAAAAATGTGATCTATGCCTTCTTCTAATAATTGATATAAACATTAAACAGTGCAGGGACAAGAATAGGGCACTGGGACAATACACTCATGATCCTTTATGAAACCAATAGTGACCCATAAAGCTAGTACTATACCTCAGGACTGGTCATTCAACCAATTTCAAATCCACCCAACTGTAGTATCATTTAGCCAACCTCTTGCCATCTCGTTCACAAGGATAACATGAGAAACTGTCACTTGCTTTGCCGAAATCCAGATTTTCAATATCTGTCGCCTTCCCCCAACGAGCTACTTTATCATTCAACATATACTATAATTTGTAATTGGGAGTAATAGTTTGTGTACTGGGAGAATCTACTTTGTTTTGTTGGTCAAATAAAACAAATTCCTCTATAAAACAAAAGGGTTGGACCAGAATATCTCTAAGTTCTTTCTAGTTCTCTGTCTTTTGTCATTCAGTCATGTCCAATCCTTGTGACCCCATGGGCCATGGCACACCAATACTATCAATGGGGTTTTCTTGGGAAAGATACTAGAGTGGTTTGCCATTTCCTTCTGCAGTGAATTAAGGCAAATAGAGGTTAAGTGACTTGCCCAGGGTCACACAGCTAGTAAGTGTCTAAGACCAAATTTGAACTCAAGTCTTCTTGTGTCCAAGGCCAATACTCTATTATTTGAGACACTGAGTTGCCTCCAACTCTCTATCTGTTCTCCTATAATTTTATGAAATAATTGCTGAATGAACAAATGAAGATAAAGTACACTTACATTTTCCAAAAACTTTGTGATTTTTTCAGCGTTGTTCAATGCCATTACTTTTATTTTAAAAGTTAATAAAATTTCCACAGCAACAAAAACTAGAATCTTGCAGGAACCACTTATAACTTTGTCCCAAACTCTACAAAAATAAAAATATTTAATTATGTGATATTGCTCAATTTTAAGCTATTGAAATTTCCTCAAAATACAAAATTATTCCTTGTTTTAACTATGAATTTTGTCAGAGAATCATCATTAAAATTGACATTCGTGAAGCATTTTAAGTTCAATTGAATTTATCTTAGATATGATTAGGAACTGGAAGGAAAAGAAGAAAAACACCATCTAGATATGCCAGTCTGCAATAAATCTAGTAAAAATCTCATCTCTCATTTTACCTTCCCCCATTTCTTTGCAGAAGTAGAGGACTGTAGGAGTGGTGAATTGTATATGTCAGAATTTTTTCCCATATGTTGGTTAGTTTTATAAAACAGGTTTTCCCCCCTCTTTTTTATTCTTCGTTATAAGGAATGGTTTTCTGCAATGGAGAAGGAAGATGGATACGTGGAGAAATATACGTAATGTAAGAACAAAAGACAACAATAAAATTTATTTTTTAAAATCTAATTAATGCAAAACAAAAGAAACTGATGCCTAAATTTATGCTATGAAAGGCAATAAGGAGGCCATATCCTTTGACTGAGAGCTTTCATTGCTAAATAGATAACCCAAAGAGGTCAATAATAGAAAGTTCCCATATAAACCAAAATATTCATAGCAACCCTTTCTATACAGCAGAGAACCAGGAACAATGTAGATGTTCAATTGGGGAATGGCTAAACAAGTGGTATGTGAATATAGTACAATGTTGCTGAACCATAAGAAATGAAGAATGATGATGATAGAGAAGCATCAGAAGACTTACAGACATTGATACATGGTGAAGTAGGCAGAACCAGCAAAACAATATACACATGTCTACAAGGTAAATAGAAGAAAAACAAAACTATTTGTATAATTATAATGACTTAGCCTTCCCTTGGAGAAGAGTTTAGAAAAAAACACACCATCCCTCTTTTCTTAGTAGAGATAGAAAAAATCATCCGATGTTGTTGATGTCTGGGTTAATTTTGTTGAAGTAATTTTTTAGAAAATCTTTCTTTTTTGATTCTTTGCTACAGAGAATGGGTCACTGAGTAGGAGAAGGGATATATCCAGAAATTAGAGTATTATAAAAACAAAAAAATAGCAATAAAAATTAGATGTATAGTTTAATACATGTTGATTGACTGGTATGGTGTTTGGAGGTGCATCCTCATATTCTGTTCATTTTCTTTATAAACCAGCTCATAGTGATACTGCAGTGAAGTTACATGTCTCTAAATCCATTCTCAGAACTGAGTTCTCCTACATACACCAGTAAGAAAAGCAGCTTTTCTATGTAAGTCAGAAATTGTGTCCATTGGGAGTTTTATCATTTGTTTGTCAGATGTTTCGATTGTGTTCAACTTTCCATGACCTCATTTGGGGTTTTCTTGGCAATTACTGGACTGGTTTGCCTTTTCTTTTTTCAGCTCTTTTTATAGATGAGGAAACTAACGCAAACACAGTTAAGTGACTTGTCTAGGGTCACACAGTAAGTGTCTGAGGCCAGATTTGAACTCATAAAGATGGCTCCTCTTGACTTCAGATCCAGCGCTCTATTTACTGTGCCACCTAGTGGCTCTTTTATGATTTGAGAGCCCTCAAATAAGAAACCAAAATAAATCATGCAATTTTATACTATTTTAATACTAAGCAGAAATAGAACCATTTTGTTGTTTGCAAAAGATGATGATTTTCAAATCATTCTTTTTCTCAAGAGGAAATTCACAATCTATTTGAGAAGCAGGAGAGTGTGGTTTATCCTCTTCTTATTCAATCTTTCTTTTATTCATTTAATAAACATTTACTAAGTGGCTATTGTGTTGAGGGCACTGTACCAGGTGATGAGGAAGATACAATGAGATATAAGAAACAGTCCTTTGAGGAGCTTATTCAATCAACCAATGAATTATTTATTAAGTACTTCCTATATGCTCGGTATTTCTGGACGCTGGGGCTATATATGCAGTGACTGATAATTATTACTGCTAATGATAATCATCTGGATGGCTATATTACTATTTTCTTATTTCATTATTTTATTAATAGCAATGTATCTACAATTTACATAATGCTTTAAAGTTTGCACAGTGCTTCACATACATTAATCTCCTTTGATGCTCACAACAAGCCTGTGAGATAACTGCTGTTATTATCACCCCCTTCTCACACAGGGGGTTACTGAAGACGAGAGATGTGACTTGCCCAGGGTCACATAGCTAGTTAGGAGCTGATACAGGATTTGAATGGGAAGTCTGAGTCCAGTGCTCTATCCACAGCGCCACCTAGTGGCCTACAAATGAAACAATCTTTATCTTCACTGGGCTTACATTGTAACAGAGCAAATAACGGATACCCATTAAATATATGCAGAATAAATACGAATAAATAAGTAGTAGCGAAATAAAAGGTAGTACAAGAGGGAGGGCAGCAGTAGTGAGGGAGCAATCAGGGAAGGTTTCCCATAGAAGGTGGGGCTTAGCTGTGGCTTAAAGGAAAAAGCTAGATCGTAGAGTAGAGCACAATGGACCTGGAATCAGGAAGAGCTGAGTTCAAATCTAGCCTCAGACACTTCCCAGCTGTGTGACCTTAGGCAAGTCGTTAAATCCTCTGTTTTCAGATGAGTTTTTTCATCTGTAAAATGGGGATCATAACACCCTGTTGTGAGGATAAGCGATATATTTATCAAGCATTTTGCAAATCTTAAAGTGCTCATGTAAATTCTGGCTGTTGTTATTATTAATATCATTGTCGAGGGTCTTTAGGAGGCAGGGGTGAGGAAACTGTGCATTCCAGGCATGGGAGGCAACCCAAGCAAAGGCAAAGAGATGAGAGATGGAGTTTGTACCAGAAGCAGAGAGAAGGCTCTCTGAGCTGGTTTCCAGAGGGTAGGATGGGGAGCAATGTCCAATGAGGCTGGAAAAGCAGACTGGAGCAAAGTTGTGAAAGTCTTAAAAAGCTAAGAATTTATATTTTATCCTAAAGGTGCTAGAGTTCATTGAGTAAGGAAATGACATGGTCAGATCTGCACTAAAGAAAAATCAACTTGGATTTCTCCCCCCATATCCAAGCTGCTGCCAAGGTCTGTCAATTTCAGTTTTGCAATATCTCTGTAATATGCCCCCTTTTCTCCTTTGACAAATAGCCACCACTGTGGCACAGACTCTCATCACCTCATGCCTTGATTATTGCAATAGCCTGCTAATGGGTCTCCAAACCATCCTCCATTCAGGCACCAAAGTGATCATGTCAATCCCCTACTCAGTAAACTCCAGTGGTTTCCTCTTGCCTCCAAGATCGAATAAAAACTGCTCCATGTGGCATTCAGAGCCCTTCATAACCAGCATCTACACCCTCCCATCTGCCCCCCATACCTTTCCAATCTTCTTACACCTTATTCCCCAAGAGGCACTCTTGTATCCAGTGACACTGGCCTCCTGGCTCTTTCACAAACAAGACACATCACCTCTCAGCTTGGGCATTCTCTCTGGCTGTCCCCCATGCCTGAAATGCTCTCCCTTCTCTGCTCTGACTCTGACCTCTATGTCTTCTTTTAAGGCCCAAATAAGATTCCACCTTCTACAGGAAGTCTTCCCCAAGCCCTCCTAATTCTTGTGCTTCCCCAATGTTAATTATTTCCTATTCATCCTGTATATAGTTTTCTTTGAATACATTTGTTTGCATGTTGTCTCCCTCCTCAGATAGAAAGCTCCTTAAGGGTAGGGAATATTATTTTCCTCTTAACACAATGCCTGACACATAGTAAGTGATTATTGAATGTTCATCGAATGATAAGTGTTTATTGACTGATTGACTAGAGTAGATAAAGACTGGAGGCAGGGAAACCAAATAGCAAGACATGTTGCAATTGTCCAGATGAGAGGTGATGTGGACCTGAGCTCAAAGGGGTCATTGTGTGAGCAGAGAGAAAGGGTTAGATCTGCAAGAGAAATGTGAAACTGGATAAATTCTGTAAGTGACTGAGTACATGGGTGAGGAAGAGTTGAGCAGTTGAAGATAATATGGGTTGTGGACTGAGGATATTGGAAGAAGCCTTTGCCAGAAAGAGAAATCCAAATGTGAGAAGGGCTTGAGAGAAGAGATGACGAGTTCTGTTCTGGACATGTCGACTTTGGGATGCCTAGTACAAGTTAGCAATGCTGATCATCAGCAGAAGCCAAGCTTTCAAGAGTTTCAAAAGAAATACTTGCCTCTGTAAACTGGATTCAGGTAAACAACCTGCAAAGCACTTCTGGAACCAGAGATCATAAGGCAGTTTGGTTACTGCTGAACACATCTTCATATGATTCAGGAGACGGCTATCTTCAAGATTCAAGTACTGTTCAAAAGCCTTTGGCTAAAGGAGGCAAAAAGAGATGGGAGAAATTTCCAATGATATAAAATATATCAGCTGATATATAGGACATGTTGAAAATCTTCTAAGTATTAAATAAAAGCAAGGGCTACAAATAGCTAAAAATCTAATATTATACGTACCTAGACCTAGACAGACATAGTCCCCTCAAGCAAAAATCTATCAATCAGACTAACCTGATTCAGCAGTCTTTTTTTTTAAGTTCTAAGAGTCAGGACTAGGGGAAGGATATGAACAGTACAGAAGAGAAAATAAGAAAGAAAAAGATAAAAAAAAAAATGGGACATAAGGAGGAAAGTCCAGGAATACTAGAAAAGAAGAAAGACATGTGGTAGGGAGAATCTTTTTTAGCCTCAGCATCATCATCTATAAGGTGAGATGGTTGGACCAGGTGACTTCTGAGATCCTTTTCAGCTTTAAATCTATAATACTAAAATCCTACTAGATCAAGAGCTAGGGTCACTGGTAACCTAGGTCCTTGTCCCAGTTCAGAAAGCAACTAAGTGACCTGACTTAACCTCTCAGATCTCCAGTTTCCCAGTCTACAAAATGATAGATCACTAAGTTATGAGATCATGGGTAGGTCATTTTAACCTTCTGAAGTTGTTTCTTCACTGACAAAATGGGGCTATATTTTTGTCCTCATATATCATGACAAAATGAAATTAAAATATGTAGAGTGCTTTGTAGACCTTAAAATGCTCTATAATTCTATGACCCCAATTTGTGTTTCTTAGTTATAATTAGTGCAAAGAAAACCACCAAAGGTTAGCAGAAGTCAGCAAGACTTGGAGGACGGAATTTTTAAAGTGCTATTACAGTTTTGAGAACAACACATTAAAATGCATTTTTTTAAAAAAGACATTAAATCAGCACCTCAAAAACATTAAAACTTATACATTTTAATATTCTAGCTTGGTCAATCAATGGAGAGTTGTTCCAAGGCTGTATTTACTATAGTCTTAATGACATCTCCTATGTTTTTGAAGATTTCCTGAGTTTGGGCACAGGTCACTGAGACTTCCACTGTTGGCCTTAGTCAATGGTTTCCTGAGATGCCACCAGCAAAATTTCGTCATCGAATTCTGGTGATAAGCACGGCCTTTGATAACCAAAGGCCAAATTCACATCACTTTGAAGTAGCAGAGTAAAACTTCAGTATAGGTTTTCAGTGTCATATGTCTGCAGTTTTAAGAAGGTGGAATGAGTACAATTTCAGAAAATAATTATAGCTGATACTTATCAAGTACTTTAAAGTTTTCAGGATGCTTTACAAAATTATCCTACTTCAGTCTTATAATACATCCATTAGGTATGTAAATAGTAATATTAATAACAGCAGTAATAATAATAATAATAAGCCAGGATTTATATAGCATTTCAAGGTCTACAAAGTTTTTAACATATTTTAATCTCATTTTGTCATGATATATGAGGACAAAAATTTAGCCCTGTTTTATTAATGAGGAAACCAAGTCTCAGAGGGATAAAATGACTTATGTATGATCACATAGACACTAGGTATCAGAAGCAAAATTTGAATCTAGAGCCTCTTTCCTTGAGATCTCTATCCATTATGCCATATTACCAGTGCCTGGGCTGGGGGCAAGGAACAAGGAAGAGGAAGGGGAGAAGAAAGGAAATAGTTTGAGTTGCCTTTAGGTTAACCTTTGACTTCTCTCTTGCCTACTTTATTATTTAACTTGTGCTACGTGTATTGGTGTACATGGTACATTTCCTAGTAGAATATAAACAGGAACTATTTCATTCATCTTTGTAGTCTCCCTGCATACCTAGCTTAGTATCATGAACAATGATGCTGACCTAATATTTACTGAATACAACCAGAAACATGTCAATAAACTTGTTTACAAGAAACTTTTTTTATCATGAGAATCTCTAAGGACTTAGCATAGCTTTTCCAAAAGGAAGGCAACCCCCTGACCATTATATAGTCTAAGATGGGATAGATCAAGGGTTCTTAACTCTTTTTGTTTCATGGATCCTTTTGGCGGTATGGTAAAGTTTGTGGGCCCCTTCTCAGAATAATACATGCATAATGCGAAAATGAGGAAAATAAAATACATAGAATTTCATCCATCCTGCCCTATTGGAAAGTTAGAGGAGTGATAGGGAAGGACGTAGGAGAGATTAGATTGGGGGAGGGGTTATATAAGGGGATGGCTGTTTTGAGGGGAGGGGAGGGGAAAGATGGGGAGAAAATTTGTAACTCAAAATCTCATGGAAATGAATGATGTAAACTAAAAATAAATAAAAGAAAATATAAAGAAAAAAATACATAGAATTTCAAAGGAAATTAGTTATATTGAAGTAAAATTATCAAAATATGAAGGGGAAAAATTAACAGGTCATAGGTTAAGATCCTCTTTAAGGGTCATAGGTTAAGCTCCCTTGAGCTAGATTACCTATGAAATCCTTTTGTGCCTTATAATTTTATTCAATTTTGACAAAGTCCTTTTGTATGTAACAGTGAGTTCATCTATGAGAGAACAAGATTTCAGTAAACCCTTTGAAGGGGAGAGAAGGTTGGTAGCATCTAGTGAATCAGAACATTGAAATATACTTAGGGTGTTCATTACCCAGGTGTGTACTGTCCTTTTTCTGATGCCAAACGTCCTTGTTCTATCCATCATGTGCCTAAGATTTTAGAATGATCTTTGCTTTGTGATTGCAATTTTGTTTGTCAAGGCTTTAAAAATCTGAGAAGATGACAGGATAATGATAACTCTGCACTTGTAAGAGGATGGATGGGAAAAATACATATTATGAGTTTAAAAAAGAAAAGAAACTCACACTGTTTAACCAAACAGAAAAGTTTAAATAAATGAATTTAGGACAAAGACAAACATCAGCACAATCACTGGTTAGCTTTTCTTTGTGCTTAGCAAAGATTTTTCTAAAAACCTAATAACTATTTAGTTCTACTGATATTGGATTCCACAGGAGATTTGAAACCGGTAAAATGCCTTGAACAAAAAATGAAATTGCCATTGATTACAAGTGCACTACCTTTCTGATGACACACTTTGCCCTGTTCTTCCTTTAAAAGTGCTGACTATACCATTATTACAAGAATCTAAAAGAATAAGCATCTCAAATATGGTCATCCCAGCAACCCAGTGTTTCACGTTGAGTTAACAGAGAACTGTCCAAAATCACTGGAGTACACAGAGAGAGTAGCTAAGGAAGCCTTGGCAAATTCTGGAGATTATAATTGAATTAAGAAGTAAGAATTACATCATGGCAATACTTAATAAAGTTTTATTTTAATCAAACCAATAAATGCTCTCATCCTTATTTGTTATCCTTATACATATATTTCCTGATACAGAGTGATCATGTCACTCCTCAAAGGCTGTCAGAATAAATGGAGAAAATGACAGGAGTAAGAACAGGAAGAGATGGGGAGGCACCATGGTGCAGAGAAAAGAGTAATGGCTCTTGAGTCAGAAGACCTGGGTTCAGATCCTGGCTCTGCTCTTACTACTTATATCATCACCCTGAGCAAGTCACTTAACATCTCTGGGTCTCAGTTTCCTCAGCTGTAAAACAAGTGGGTTGGTTTAGCAGTGGAATGATTTGTTGTTGTTGTTGAGTCATTTTCAGTTGTGTCTAACTCTTTGTAAACCAATTTTGGGTTTTGCTGGCAGAGATACTAGAGTAGGTTGCCATTTCCTTTTCCAGCTCATTTGACAGATAAGGAAACTGAGGCAAACAGGGTTAAGTGACTTGTCCAGGGTCACACAGCTAGTAAGTATCTAAGGCAGGTTCTCCATCCCTGAATTCTAAGGTCATATTTGAACTCATGAAGATGGTTCTTCCTGATTCTAAGCCCAGTACTCTCTCCACTGCATCACCTAGCCACCACAGTGGAATGACTTAGAAAACCACAAATGAACATTACCTATGTTGCATTTTTATTTATTTTGTTAAACATTTCCCAATTATATTTTAATCTGGTTCAGCCTATACTTGGGTGTTTTTCAGGCATCAGTCAACCTGATTCTGGTTCAGATGACCTCAAAGTCCCTTCCAACTCTACACCTAAGATACTATGATATTATTAAAAAAAAAAAAAAAGGTAAAGAACCATTCCTCATCCTGAGCTATATAAAGGCAGCCATTCAGCTGTATGTCTAGGGCTAGTCTCCTTCTATAGGCACTTGGATGTGGGCGACAAATAATGGTTATTGAGGGGAATCAACTCTCCCCAACAGCAGCCCTAATGGGTCTCAGTCACTCTAGGACACCTGATAACCCCAGTGTTCCCCTTTCACTTTCCCCTCCAAGACCAAAATACACTTCTCACCAGCTGCGGTAAGGAATCCCGGAACTTGTTATTGAACTGGTTCACAAAGCATCTGATAAGCCAATAACAGTCAACATTATCTTCCACCATCTCTTCCATAGCTTTGGCAATGGCAAGAAATACTTCATCTTCTGGTTCCTGAAAGAAAAAGAACAAATTAATTCAGGGGTCCATGAGAAGGAGAGAGAGAATATATTTTCTTTAATGAAAATGCATTTTCTTTAAGTTGACTGATTGGGTCTCTCAGGTTGTATGTTTAGAGCATGCTTTCCCTTGGTATTGAGTTTCCATCCTCACTCTCTTCCTGTCAAGGCTTCTACTTTCTACCTCCAAATCCCTATCCCACATTCCCTCCTTATGCTCTTAACAAAACGGAGGCCATTCCTGCCATTGCACTGAAACAGCTTTTTCTAATGTGATAAATGCCCTCTTTCCTGCAAAATCTAAAAGCTTCTTTTCAGTCTTCACGCTATTTGACCTCACTGTAGCTGACGATAAAGATGCTGATAATGCTAGCTAACATTTATATAGTATGGATGATGTGCCAGGTATTCTGCTAAGCATTTTACAAATATTGTCTCATTTCATCCTCAACAAATGATATGTGTATATGTGTAAATGTATATGTGTGTGCATGTGTATTTGCATAAGCATGCAGGCTGCATGAACACAAGTATACCGTGCAATGTGTGCACCATGCATATATGCACATGCATGTGTGCACACATGCAGTGTAAGCATGTATGTGCTGTGTATGGCTTGGTGTATTGTGTGTATTATATACGTGTGCATATATGAACAGGCACATTGTGTGTATACACCTGTACACATATATGTATATATACAACCATGCATGCACGTGTATACACAATGCACGCACATATATACACATGTTTTGTGTGCGTATATGTATCATATGTGCACACATGCATGCATTTGTATGCCTGTGTATACACATATTATATGTGTGTGCAGATATGTACATATACACATATTATATATTATCTATGTGTGTGTATATTAATACATGTCTGCATGTGCACATGTGTACCAGTCGTGTGTGTGTGTGTATGTATAAGCACATGCATGGATGTGGATATATGTGTATATTATATATAAGTACCTTTTATTGAGAGGTAAGACAATTGTATATACATTGTTCAATAGCTTAGATGATATAATCTGTGAGAATTTTTAAAGCAGCAATATTTTAAGAATTATAATTTCTAAGGAGAAAGACAAACATTACAAATGTGTTTCTGTTACAGAAAATACACTTTGAGCAATGACAGAAACACTCAAAGTCAGGAAGCATTTGACCTCTTTGGAAATCAAATTACACTTTAGGGGCAAAAATGGAAAACCAGTTTAAGAGAGTGATATTATTATCCCCATTTGACAGATGAGGAAGCTGAGGCAAACAGCTCATAAGTGTCTGAGGCTGCATCTGAACTTGGGCACCGTGACAGCATCCACTGCACCACCTCGCTGCCCCCGCAGCAAAACCCAAATCACATCTGATACCTCTGACAGTGCCTTCTGTTCCTTGAACATCTGTGATAGTATATAGTATCATGAGTCTCCTAATTCTCTACCTACCCCTTTTCTGTCTCCTTTGCTGGCTCTTCATCTTCCCCCGACCCATAAATATGGAAGCTCCCTAAAGGTATGCCTTTGGTCTTCTGTCCAAAAGAAAAAAAAAAATCTATGGCTATTTTTCTCATAGAGCTGAAAAACTTAACAACCAATATGTCCAACAATTAAAGGATGGTAAGAATAAATCATGGTATATTAATGTAATGCAATAATATGCTGCCACAAAATGTATATGAATAAAGAATACAAAAAAAATAGAAAGACTTGAAGAAAATTTATCAGCAAATAAACAAACAAACAGAAAACCATGGGACAGCTAGGTGGCACAGTGAATAGAGCACTGGCCCTGGAATCAGGAGAGCCTGAGTTCAAATTTAGCCTCAGACACTTAACACTAGCTGTGTGACCTTGGGCAAGTCACTTAATCCCAATTGCCCTGCCTTCTCCCCTCCAAAAGGAGACAAAAAAAAAAACCCACCACCATTAAAAAAAAAGATAACAGAGTACAAAAAAATAGCACTTGAGATGGATTTGAAGGGAACACAAGTTAAACCAATTTTCTACTTGTTTGTTTCATTGTAGGATCACAGAATTATGGGTGGATGAAAGTTGAAATGGCACTTTTCTACAAGACTGACCCCGACAGGGGAGTGTGAGGATGAAAACTCAACCCCAAGGAAAGGTACAACTTGAGAGGCAGGGATGAGAGGTCCATAAAGGTTAGGTGACTTGCCCAACATCATATCAGTAGTAAATGGAAAAGAGGTAGAATTTGAATCCAGGTCCTCTGACTCTTTAATCCAGGAGTCTTCCCGTAGCTCCACACTTTTTCATTGACTGTATTTTGTTAAAATGAATAGCTCAAATTATCATCAGCTAAATGAAAGGCATATTTACATAATATTGATCTATGCACAATTAATCCCAATTGAGTTAAATACCTCTCCCACCTTATAGAACAGCTGTTACAAATATGTGTAACATTCAGTAAAAGGATAAAAATGCAAAAGATGGTATGACATCAATATTTTCTTCCTCCCCATCTGATTGGTATAGAAATGTTTCCAATCAGAGGGCTTTGGTTGGAAGTTGAGCCAGTTTGGAGTATGGTCATTAGTTGATTGGTATTTGTTATAGTTGGGTTTATAGTGTTAATAATAAATTCTTCACATCAAATTCAATATTAAAAAGAGAGAAGAGGGAGTGGGTAAGAAGGATTAGGAGGTACGGGAGTCTAAGACAGCCTTGTAAATAGCTGAAGCAAGAGGCTGGGTACTCAGTGAGACTAGCACACGTTCTATGGCAGGTCTACCGCAGAGAAATCATCTGCAGTTCATTTATGTTTCAAAGACCACCTGAATTCCTCTTTTCTTTGTATATATTTTCATTATGTCTACCTATGTACACATTCTTGCCCACAACAGAATGTAGGATGCTTGAGGAGAAAGACATTCAGGGTTTTGGGGGGAAGGTTTTGTATCCCCAATACAGTGCCTGCTGTTGTTCAATTATTTTTCAGTCACATTCAACCCTTCGTGACCCCATTTAGGTTTTTCTTGGCAAAGACATTGAAGTTAATTTGCCATTTCCTTCTTGAGTTCATTTTACAGATGATGAAACTGAGGTAAACAGAGTTAAGTGACTTGTCTGAGGCTACACAGCCAGATTTGAACTCAGGGAGATAAGTCTTCCTGACTCCTGGCCCAGCACTCTATCCACTGAGCCCCCAGCAGCATCTGACATGAAGCAAGTCCCTAATAAATGCTTACTGTTGGGGGGTAGGGGAAAGATGGGGAGAAAATTTGTAACTCAAAAATCTTGTGGAAATGAATGTTGAAAACTAAAAATAAAAATAAGTAAAATGTAGGGAAAAAATAAATGCTTACTGATTGAGTCCTCTGGTATAAATTTTGAATTACACTATACCAGGGGTTTTAACCTAGAGTCTGTAAATTTGATTGATTAAAAATTTCGATAACCATATTTCAACATAGTTTCCTTGGTAATCCTATGTGTTTTATTTTATGCACTTAAAATCATTGTTCTGAGAAGGCTTTACCAGATTGCCAAAGGGGTCCACAACGCAAAAAAGAGTTAAGAACCTGTGGACTATAGATTTTAATCAAAAGGGATGTGAAAATGACAATTGGAAGTATTTTTACCTGTCGTATATGTATACAATAAGGATCTGTGATTTTTTTTTTAAGCATGTAGAACTCCATTCACCAATGCAGATTGCAATCAGTCTGTAAGTCAGCAAATAAGTCCTAGGGTGATACATCAATCATATAAAGACTAAAGGACTCAATTTGCTAATAAATGTCAGTGAAGTCACCAAATAGGATGTGCCATGAACTTGGAGAGAGGAATTCAAGGGCCATCTCGGACACTTATTAGGTATGTGATCTCTGGCAACTCATTCAACCTCTTATGCTTTAGCTTACTCATCTGTAAAGTGAGGGCAATGGCCCTGATGGCTTCTAAGGTCCCTTCCAACCTATGATCTGATGAATTCAGGTCTTTCTGATTCTAGGTCAGCACTCCATTCCCTATACCAAACTATCCCTGTTATCAACACTCTACTCAATAGATACTACATACTGTTAAGAGAACAAGTAATATTTTAAAAGCTCTACTTCCAAGTATTGGTAAAGACTTTCAATATTTTATTCTATCTTTAAGAACCAACATAAAGTGACTTTGATCTGATATGCCCTAGAACCAAGATTATACAGATCAAAGGAACGACCATTTCAAAATCTTGCAAACATGGAGCTAAATTCCGCAAGTATATTTCACCAAAAGACTTCTGAGGGGATTGGAAGAGCGCAGGAAAGTCTTTTGTTCTCAAATATTATCCCTTGCTGAAAGCGCTTTGGAATCTTATCTGGGTTAAGCAGCGGTAATACTTCAAAGTTAAAACCAAACCAAATAGTATCTTCTTACTCTGGAAAATATTAAGTCCTTTAAAAATTCCAGCTCTTTCATTCTTTCATCTATAGGCCTCCTTTTAATGTGCTTCCGACTTGTATACAAATTTAGGTGCATATAACAAAGAGTCATAACCAGAAAAAGAAAACTTTCCTTAGTCCTTAATAACATGTCCATAAGACAGTTTTTCACTTTCAAAAAGGGGAGGAGGGGCCTGTTACTGACAGGATTCTGTGTAAAAGTAGAGAGTACTCTGTGCTGGAGGCCCATAGGACCATTTAAGTCCAAAGGAATTTTGAGTGGGGATAGATCAAAAATTGTAACAAGTCTATCCAGTACTAAATATGCACTACTCATAATAAATTAATCTTAAGAATTTATGCAATGGTATCAACTTTATTTTACTAATGCTAAGTGAAATTTAATGGAGATTGCTGAGCATTCCTGTTATTTCCAAAGAAACCCTGTGGCCCCTTACGAAAATAATAAAGATGGGCAACTGTCATTAGCTGTAAGGTCTATCAGCAGCCCTTAATCATTAACTTTCCAAATAAAGAACAAGTTAAATATCAAACATTCAGGGGCAGCTAGGTGGCACAATGGGTAGAGCACCGGTTCTGAAGTCAAGAGGACCTGAGTTTGATCTGGTCTCAGACACTGGATACCTTACTAGCTGTGTGACCCTGGGCAAGTCACTTTACCCCAACTGCCTGGCCAAAAAAACCAAAGAGTATATGTCCAATAAGTTAATGAACATGGTAAATTGATTTTAATGTTTAATTTTTTAATTTAAATTTTAAATTAAATAAATTTAAATGTTAAATTAAACAAAATTAATATTAATATAAATTTGAATTTCAAATTTAAATATTTAAGATCTTAAAATTTTAAATAAATCCTGGAGAACATTACAACTGATAGTCAAATCACTGCATTTAGTGGCCCTGAACTACTCCTCTCCTAGTGATTATGCAATTCAATCTGTGAGAGGAAGGAAAAAAATATTTATATGTTTTGAGAGAATTATATTTTAATGGTCAAATAAAAAAAAACTTCCTGTCATTATTCCCTTACCTGGGTTCTCTTTTCTTCCCTCTCCTGCTCTTTCACTCCCCACAGAGGGAAAAAGAAAGAAAACTCTAACCTTAAAAAGACTTCCTGTGCAAATATGGATACAAATATCTGAGGAAAAGATTAATCTGCATTCCCATTACAATCTAATCATTGTAGACTTTCACAATTGTGCCTCTACTCCATTAGGAAATTGGCATGGTAATGCCTTTGCTACTTAGTGACTTTAGTTCTGTGGTGGCCTTAAGACTGGTGCTGGTTGTTTATAAACATCAAGGGGACCGCAGAGAGCAAAACTAAGTATCACAGCAAAGCAGCCACCAACCAGAGGAAAGGAAGGACTTCGAGGTAACTTTCCAGATTCTAGCTGATACATGCGCAAGTAGACGTCCACCTGTGGAGTGGAGTCACTGACAAAACGGATGACTTTCAGGGCGTGCAGGACATCTGTGTACTGCTCTTTCCGGCACATCATGACCTGAGCATGAGATTCATGGTGAGGAGGCAGGATTCCTAGGAAAGAGGAGAAAGTCAGGCACTGAGTTGGAGTCAGTAATTCAAACCTTCCTCATCTAATAAAGGCACTGCTAGGAGAAGAAATCCATGAAAACAAGAGCGAGCTTGGTCCATACAAAAGATCTAACAACCACATTTATTAACTGTGGAGAATCACTCTTAGGAAGTTATCTATGAGAACCTATTTTTCATATCCTTAAAGTAGTAGGCATTAGTTAATAATATCATTTCTGGTATGAGCTTGAAATTACATGACACCAAAAAGGTCACATACAATTCCTTGAGGGCAGAGACTGCCTTTTGGCTCCTTTTGTATTCCCAGTGCTTATGTTCCTGGCACATAGTAGGCATTTAATAAATGCTAATTGATTGACATATTCATAGGATTATAGGTTTAGAGTTGGAAGGAGTTCTAGAGGCTATCTAACCCAATCCCATCATTTAACAGGTGGAGAGTCTAAGGTATTGATAGGTTCAAGTGGTTTGCTGAAGACCCCGTAGGTCAAAAGTAGTAGAGCCCTGGGAAGGAGATGGACTTCATAATTACCTGGAGAGGCTTATACAGACTGATGCTAAGTGAGAAGAGCAGAACCAGGCAAAACCTGTACACAATCACAGACACATCGTACATATGATGACTAACCTTGATAAACTGGACTATCCTC
>CM053587.1:217595932-217619975 GCA_028646515.1 Pseudochirops corinnae | reverse complement strand
GGGATTTTCTTGGCAAAGATACCAGAGTGGTTCGCCATTTCCTCCTCCAGTGAATTAAAGCAAACAGAGGTTAAGTGACTTGCCCAGGGTCACAAAGCTAGTAAATGTCTGAGGTCAGATTTGAACTTAGGTTTTCCTGACTCCTTAACTTCTATTTTAACTAGTTTAATCTCTGTTTGCCTTGGAGGCAGTGAGGTGCCACAGTGGATAGAGTACTGGACTTGGAGTCAGGAAGAATACCCTTCAATGAGTTCAAATCCAGTCTCAGATACTTATTAGCTATGTGACCCTAGGCAAACTTAACCTATTTGCCTCAGTTTCCTCATCTGTAAAACGAGCTGGAGAAAGAAAGGGCAAACCGCTACAGTATCTTCACCAAGAAAACCCAAATGGGACCACAACTGAAAAGGCTGAACAATAAGAACAACAATTTTCTGACTCTAAGATCAGCCCTCTATCCACTGGCTGCTTCAAAGGCAAATAGAGGTTAAGTGACTTACCCAGAGTCACACAGCTAGTAAGTGCCTGAAGCTGAATTTAAACTCAGGTCTTCTTGACTCCAGGCCCAGTGAAAAACCATCTGTGTACCCAAGGCCCTCAGTTTCTTGCCTACAATTTCATAATCCCTAGCAAAGTCATGTAGGTTCTCTTCTAACAATAGCGCTTGCTTTCACATAAATCAACAGGTAGTGAGTGATTCATGGCTAAATGGAACCTCAGAGTCTAACCTCCTTGTTTTATAGATAAGGAAACAGAACACAGGTCAGGTGATGTTACTTTTAGGAAGGAAGACAGGGAATCTTAGGCACAGCCTGGATTCTAACCTAGGTCCTTTGACTCCAAATATTTTTCCACTAAGCCATGACGTCTTGTCTGAGAAGTCAAGGCAGATTCTCTGCTACGTCCTGGATACAATCCCTAAGAAGACAATAGTTTTCCTTCTTACTATTAGGTTAACAAATAGTCATCTCATTTCCTCTACTATTCATTCTTCCAATCATTATCGGGAGGCTTCTTTCCTGATGATTTCTGTGGGTCCAGAGCATTATCTTTAATCCTTAGAGTATAGAAAGCTACTTTCTTCCAAGATGTTTCAGGTGTCCCCAATACAGAAAGAGCATCAGACCTAATACTTAGCTTCAATGTTCTTCTGACCTTTCTTCTCTTCTACCTTCTAACCACCTGATTCAGGTTACTCAGGATTCTCCTCAGCTTCTTCTAATCCTTTTTCTTCCTGGTTACTTCCTTGAAGATGACAAATGGCAACACCAAAGCTTGAACACAGGTCTTCGAATTCCCAAGTCCTCTATGCTTTTTGCTGCCAGGAGGGATATAAAAAGGGAGAGAAGGATGACCGAGACAACATAAAGGAAGACTCAATGACACTTGGTGACTGATTGGATGTTGGAGAAAGCAGAGCAGTGGAAAAAGTCAAAAGCCACCTTGAAGTTTGGGACCTGGGTGACTGAGAGAATAGCAATCATGTCAATAGAAATGGGAAAATCTATAGAATGAACCACTTGGGAGAACGAACAAGGATGATTGGTTTAATTATAGATGAACAGAGTTTGAGGTGATGTTAAAACTTTAAACTGAAGTCTCATTGAACTCCATGAAGGTGTAAATTGCAATATTACAGAAAGTGAGTTGGAATAAACCTCAGTGGTCAGCTACATGGATGGTGTCAAACTCAGATAGAAAAGAAGGCTAGTAAATGTACATAAAGTTCTCTTGCAGGCTGCAGATTAATTTAGATAATCACATATTAACACTATCTGCATTCTATTGTATTTTTGCTTATTTTGTAAAGTATTTCCCAGTTACATTTTAATTGAATTAGGCTGCACTTCAGGAGTATTGCCAGCCCCTGGCCATGTGTTTGACATCTCCCATCTAGTCCAGCCTGTATCTGAATAGATCATCCTTTCTGCAGCGTCCTTGTCCAATAGTCATCTAGAGTGTGTTTGAAGACCTCAGTGATAGGGAATCTACCAGATCCTTTGGCAACCCATTCCACTGCTGCAAAGTCCTTTTTTTTTTTTCTTTTTAAGAGTAGGTGTCCCTCTCTTGCCTAGGATGGAAGTACAGCAGACAGTCACTACTGGTCAGTATGTGATCTTTGACCTGCTCTGTTTCTGACCTGGGCTAGTTTGTCCCTTTTTAGGCAGCCTGGTGGTCCCCTGTTCTCAGGGGCTCACTATATTGGTACTGGGCTTAGCAAAGGCACCCATTTATCTTAGCCCACTGCAGCTCAGAACTCCAGTGACCCACTAGCCTTGGCCTTCCCAGTAGCAGGAATTGTACGTATACATATCCAATTGACTTGCAAGTCATGGCATCCTCTTCCTAATGTCACGGTCCTCTTTGAGAATGAAAGACAAACAGCAACAACCACACCCAGCCAAAAGTTAAAATTTTGGAAATTTTCTCCTTCCAAAAAAGCTAAAACTCTGCTTCATTGCTTTTGGTTCTACCCTTGGGGCTAAACAGAAAATGCCCAATCCCTGTTGCACATGAAAGCCTATCAAATGTTCAGCAGTTATAAATTTAGGTACCCATTAATGCTAAAGAGATTTGAAAAACTATGATGGTTCAAACAACATGTATTTATTAAGTACCTGGACTAGGATGGCCTCTGAGAATCCTCTGACTCCAGATCTATGACCCTACTGTGTGTCAGGATACAAAGACAAAAAATGAAATGGTCTTTGCCCTCTGAGAGCTTATATTTGATCCATAGAGACATCGTATATACAAGGAAATATATAAAAATGTTTTGGAGGTACTATGAGAATAAAATAGAGAATATTAACTATAATTATTAACAAATTATTTAGGAATTTTTCTCCCACTTCCCGGGACTGGATTGTGCCAACCTCGACTAGAGGTCTAAACTCTGTGATGCAATTCTTGACAAAAACAGCAGAGGGCAGGTTGGTATTTTGGATACCTTCTTGTAAATCACATGCCAACAATGGAAACAACTTACCAAAAGATGGCGTCTGTGCCTGCTTGGTGGCCATAAGTGTCTGGGAGAGCTATTAGTTCTGACTATAAAGCCCTTCTGAGTTTGTTTGGTTTTTTTTTTTTGCTGTTTCTGGGATGCAAAAGGAAATTCCATTTTCATCACTTAGAAGCAAAAGGGGAAGAGAGGACATTGGGATTTTTAGGTTATCATTGGTGGCTAATTTTTAAAAGGAGATCAACTAAGGCAGGAAGAGTTGGGTAGAATAATATAATTACAAGATTTTTAATGAAATAACCCAGGTCTGTTTCCCAGCTTTGCTAGTTACTACCTATGAGAACTTGGGCAGGTCATCATCTATCTGGACGAAGTTTCCTTATCTATAAAATTTAGTGGTTGGACTATATTTATGTATAAGTTTTATATTCTTTTTGTTCTGAGCTTTTACATTTTACTTTTGTGTTTACAAAGCACTTTCCCCACAAAAACGCTATGAAGATGGTTGTATAAGTATTCCTCCCTAATAGGAGCCTCTTCTATAAAATCACTGAATATCAGAATTATAGAGAACCTCGAAGACCATTTAATCTGACCTATACTTGGGGGTGGGGAGTCCCCCACAACATATCTAAAAAGTGGTCGTCTAGTTTCTGCCTCAAAACTTCTAATAAGAGGGAATCTACTACACTCCCTACCCACTCCTGAATAAATGAGCACACGTACACACACACTTTTTTGTGTGTGTGGATAGGTGGAAGACAGGGCAATTGGGGTTAAGTGACTTGCCCAAGGTCACCCAGCCAGTAAGTGTCAAGTGTCTGAGGCCTGATTTGAACTCAGGTCCTCCTAACTCCAGAGCCCATGCTCTATTCACTGCACCACCTAGCTTTACACACACACACACACACACACACACACACACACACACACACACACACACACACACACAGACACTTTTAAAAAGTCTAATTGCTAGACAGTTTTCCCTAATACCTAAGCCTAAATCTAAATCTACCTCTTTTGATTCTACCTCACCAGGACAAACTTAATCTCTTTTACACATAAGAGCCCTTCAAATACTTGAAAAGAGCTTTGAAATCTTTCCCATCCTCTACCTTCTCTCCAAGCCAAAAGTTCCTGCTTCCTTCAACTGATTCTCCCCAGTTAGGCAGCAACTAGGTGGTGCACTGAATACAGCAAAGCTCCTGAGTCAGGAAGACCTGAGCTCAAATTTGACCTCAAACACTTGTTAACTAGATGATCTTAAGCATGTCACTCAACCCCCAATTGCCTTCTGTAAAACAGGAATAATAATAGCTCCTACCTCCCAGGGTTTTTGTAAAGATAAATGAGACTTTATCTGTAAAATACTTTCCAAACCTGAAAGCTCTATAAAAATAGCTATTAGCTATTACATCCCAAGAACTCGAAGCCCTTCATCATCCTGGTTGCCCTCCTCTGTATGCTCTCTATATTATATCCTAAATGTGAAGTAAGTCCAGTACTGAACACAGTACTTCAGGCCTAGTCTCACAAGGGCAGAGCTCTTACAATACGAATGCTTCTCTCAATGCAGCCTGAGATATCATTAGCTTTCTTGGCTGATGAATCACACAGTTGATCACTACTAAATTTATGGGCCACTGAAAGCTCCAGATCTTTTTCAGGCTAGCCAAACTAGCTTTACCTACCCATCTTCAAATTCATTTATTATTCCCTTGAACCACATCAAAGAATTTAGAGATAAAAGTGCTCTTTGGGATGTGAGGTGGTGGTATGAACAGCAGGCATAAAGTCAGAAGACTAGGTCTTTGAGTCTCAGCTCTACCACTTGACTAGTCAATGGGACTTGACTACCTTCACCCCTCTTTGAGTTCCTGATCTTAGAGGTAAGGCTACATCATCATTGACCTCACAGAGCTGTTAGGAGAGAGGTGTCCTTCTCCCTCCCTGTCCTACCCTCAGCTCTCAACCCCTGTCTCCCATATATTTGTCTCTTCTCTCCCCACAGCATTCAAAACATTGCACCCCCAGTCACCAAAGTCTCTGCCTCCCAACCTCACTACTTCCCCTGATGCCATCGCCGTCATTGCCCGGGACCTTCATATTGCCTGGGAGTTTCTACTCCACTTTGCTCTCACCCCACTCTTCAGTTTTTCATCTTCCCCAGAGCCCCCTCCCTGTCAGCCTGCTTGTCTTCCCATTGATCCAGGCCTTCTTTCCCCTTCTTTTCACTTCAGAGGTTATGAAAGAAGTTCCCCTGCAAAAGGAGAGTGTTCTCAGGAAGAAAAGAAAAGGCCTCGCTAGAGCACATGAAGAGCCTAGAGAGGTATATGGTAAGGAAAAGGGGAAGAGAGCCAAGGTCCTCAACTGCAAAAGACGTCCTTCCTGCAGGAAGTCAAATCTGAATTGTTCTAGTCAGATCTGACTCAGATTGATAGGAGCCCAAGGCTGGCCTTACATGAACACATATTGGGCAGCCACCCTAGAGGTCTAGTTCTCAAGGAAGGCACACTGATCCAAAAACAACCCCACTAGTTAATTCCTGAAATTCCACAATTAGGGATCCGTTCCTTTGGCTGAAACCTTTATCCCCTGGGATACATTGGAAGGTTAATACTTTAAACCTCACTGGTTATTAGCATCTCAGTATGAATCAAGTTCAACAATGTCAAAAATTCAACAAACATTTAGATTTCTACTTTGTTCTGGGTTCTGGGGATTCAAAGGCAAAAAAGCAGAACAGATTCTGCCCTCAAAGGGCTTATAATTTATTGGGGCAAGGGGTGTCCTATTATTTTGCATATATTATGAAGTTAGAAGAAAGACAAAAGTGTATAGGAGAAAAAGTGCATAGAAAAAAAGTGCATGGGAGAAAGGGGTGAGAGATGGAGTAGGGCAGGCTCTTCTCAGGCTGCAGAGGGAGGCTTCATGGAAGAGTTGGCACCTGGATTGGGCCTTGAAGGAAGAGAAGGATTTCAAAAGGGAAGAACGTGGAAGGAAATCATTCCAGAGATAGGAAAATACACAGAAGCAAGAGATAGCCATGTGATTGTGAAAGAACAGCTACTACTCCAATCTGGCTAGAACGTAGAGTGAATAAAGAATTTCTATTTTGCTCTTCAATTACTAGGGAACCACTGGAAGTTTTTCAATTCAATTGAATCCAATAACATTTATTAAGTACCTCCTCTGTGCCAAATACTATGCTAAGCACATCAAGGAAATGATGTGACCAGACCCATATATTAGGACACCTACTTTGGGAGCTTTGTGAAGGATGGATTGGGGAGGAGAGAGATCAGAGGAAGAGGCTGGAGAGGAAGGCACTTCAGAAGTTGGTAGGATAGTTCAGGAACCGAATTAGGGTGATGGCATCACTGAATGAAGTGAATAGATGGTATTTTCCTCAAAATAAATTTGAAAGGGCAGAAAAACAAAAATTAGTCCTGAGGGGAGACAAGGGATGAGAGATCCTTTGCAAGTGGAAAACTTCTAAGGGTACAAACACTCCATGGACAGACAGACAACAGAGCTACAAATACATTTTTCCATTGAGGTGCAAAGAGGGTTCAGGATGGGGAGTTTGGGAACACTGAAGACAAAATTCAAAGACTCCACAATTTTGTCTAAGGTCAGCCTTGAGTCTATCTGTAATTCAATTCCAATTCAAGCCAGTAGTGAGGGATTCATACCCATAAAAGCAAGCTCTTATTGAAAAATACTAGTGTTTGGGAGAGGGGAGTTAGTATGTTGGATTCATCACTGCTCTGAGTTGGTCCAAACCAGCTTTCAATTCATTCTCTGGTTTGATTTGACTTATTTTCTTCGAATTACAAGAGAGATCATTTCTGTACTAGAGAGCCATATTGCTTTGTTAATGAAAGGAGGGCCTCCCTCTCACTTTGCCTTTGTCTGAGGCCTTGGGGATCAGCAAAAAAGGCATCCACAATAATATTCAAGCCAATTGTCTTGAGCAAAATGAAAGTTACTTTACTAACCAAGGATTCCTAAGAATATAAACACAATATAGATAGGCAATTTCTTTGTTGTTGTTGCTGTTCCTGAACTGGAATTGCACAGGGAGTTCCCGGTATTGATACTCCCTCTGCTGATGTATACTGGCAAATCATCAGCAATTTAGAGTCTTCAATATTTGCCTGGGTCACATAGCTGTTATCTATCTGAGGCATATATGACCAGGTAATTATAGCTATAAATAATAATTGCCTTAGGCCAGGTGCAGGGTGATCCCAAATGCAAGTTCAGGATCTGTAGAGGGTGAAGCAATGAAGCAGATGATTTTCAAAACCCTTTCACTAAATACAAACATTCAGTATTGACAAGGATAGCTCTCCAGGTCCTCATTCAAGGGTATGCACCCAGGTCAATAACTATATGGGCAGTTATGTGTCACAGTAGATAGAGTGTGAGTCTGGAGTCAAGAAAATTCATTTTCCTGAGTTCAGATCTAACCTCAGAAACATACTAGCTGTGTGAACCTGGGCAAGTCATTTAACCCTGTTTGCTTCAGTTTCCTCATCTAAAAAAGGAGCTGAAGAAGGAAGTGGCAAACCACTCCAGTATCTCTACCAAGAAAACCCCAAATGGGGTCACAAAGAGTTGAATGTGACTGAACAAAAACAACCACCACCATAACTATAACAACATCCACAGGGAATAAATGGTCCATGAGGTCAGAAGAGCTTCACCTCCTTCAAAAAAACCCAGCTTATGTAGTGTAAAGTGTTTGGTGATGCCAAGATTATCTAAGATGAAGAGTATCCACATGGGAGGTGCCAGTAACCTGCTTGTGGGAGGCAGGAGGACTGATGTAAGACTGTCTTCTACTTTGGTCTACCACATGTTTGGGGGCAGCCTCTTTTCACTGGCTATATTGCTGGATATACCTGTGTCTTTAAATCTACCGAACTGAGGACAGTCTATGACTCTCTGTCTCTGTCTCTGTCTCTGTCTTTGTCTCTCTCTGTCGTCTTTGTCTCTCTCTGTCGTCTTTGTCTCTCTCTCTCTCTCTCTCTCTCTCTCTCTCTCTCTCTCTCTCTCTCTCTCTCTCTTTCCTGCTGTGTGCAGAGATGGAGGACTCATTCATTCACAGTTGGGACATCATATTATCACAATGAGAAAGGGCCACCTCCACTTCCCTTTAGGTCCCTATAACTACGAGAAATAGGCTTGGAGTTTTCATCTTGTTTCATTTGCCCTCTTCAGTTCTAGGTGCAGGAAGGGGAGTCCCTGAGCCCAGGGACTCAAGCTTTGTGGTTCTTGGACTCCAGAACTCCTGGCCAGATGTTACAATCAGCTCAGCAAAGAAGCCCTGAGAAGCCAGTGTCCCAGAAATCAAGTGCAGAAGGAGCATTGGACTTGGAACTTGATAAGACTAATGTTAATGTAAATATAATTTCCTTCCTTTGCCCAGAGAAGAGAGAGAACAGGAGGGATTATGCCCTCTCAGCTGTTGGGGAAATAATTTTGTATTGTGTTCTTATTATATTTTTGAAGTAAATGTCCCTTTGTAAAAGCTATACCGTGACAGTTAAGTGGTTAGATGGAATGAGGTGATTGGTTCCCTAAAATTAGAGTTACAATTGGTGAGTGCTTGAGCCAATGGCAGAGACTGAGAGACTGTCCCCTCCCAAACTCCCTAAGAGTGCCAGGGAGAGTGAAATGGACCACACGGACTTTCAGTTAGTGGCAGCTTAGAGAGTCACTGTTAAACAAGGATTCACCAAAAAGACCTTAATTCATTTAGCCATCTGGATTCAAAGTGCCAAAACAAAAGGCTACATGCCCTTTCAGTCACTAACTCCAAGCCTTCCAATCAAGCCCAAGGTTGGAGAAGAACAAATAACACCTAAAACAAAAGAATTTCGCTCTGCCTGAGTTAGGAAATGTCTTGTTTAGCAATTCTTCTGTTCTGGGTACCTATGGCCAGTCCCCTTGGTGGTTCATTCATGGCCCAATTGCTGCTCTCCCTGGCTATCCCTGAGAAATCGGTTCTCTCTTCCAAATTCCACATTCTGTGCCAGGGATGGGGAGCCTGCAGCCTCAAGGCCACATGTGACCCTCTACGTCCTCACGTGTGGCCCTTTGACTGCCACACTTAAGGACCTAAAGGGCTACATGTGGCCTTGAAGCTACAAGTTCCCCACCCCTGGTCTAGCCCATACAAGTTACATTTGAAATATATAGCACTTAGATTATTCTCTAGCCTAGTGGTTCTCAACCTGTGGGTTATGTTCAGTTTGTCACAATGAAAATACATCCTGCATATCAGATAGTTACATTACAATTCATAACAGTAGCAAAATTACAGTTATAAAGTAGCAACAAAAATAATTTTATGGTTGGGGGTCACCACAACATGAGGAACTGTGAAGGTTGAGAACCACGTCTAGCCCCTTCTCAAGGCCTATTCTTTTGAGTCTGAACAGAAGGATTCTATTCTGGTGACTAGGTCTCAACTAATTCACTGTTTTCTGACTCCTAGGAGATTTGGTGTTCACTTGGGACTGGCACCTTTCCAACAGCCCAGAGGATTTACACTTATTCTCCATTAGCAGTCAATCCATTCTTTGAGCATATATACATAAAAAGTTTTCTGATAAAACCCTCCTCCTCCATCCCTCATCATGGTGTGGAGGTCACTCTAGAATCTCAAACACTACACCAGCAGAGTAAAAGTTTTGAGCACAATCTCTGCAACAATCTGAAGCACCAACCCAAGGACCAATCTTGGAAGATTTAGAGAGACTCATCACCAAGCAGTAATATAATTATTTTCAGCCACAACAGTTCTGGAGACAGACTACTGAGATATAAAGGGGTTATCTATTGAGCTATCGTGGGATTATCAGCTGCCTTGGTGGAAGGAGAAAATACATGAATCTTTGAAGTAGGGAAGTACATGAAAGATAACTGTGTTTCTGGCAATATCTATGAAATCAATGTAAGTAAATGTGAGCTTTAATTCACAGGATACAAGTGGAAAATCCAATACAAAAGAAAAAGAATTTTTTTTCCTGAGCTGTCCATTGATGATCAACCATAAAAGGTAAATATAGGGCTTAGAACATTTCTAGAAACCTTTAAGTACACTACACTACACAACCGTTATTCTGAAGGCTAATTTATATCCCTTTTTTCAGAACTCACTGACATCAGCTCAAGTTAAAAATCTGTTGACTTACCAGAACAAAGCCAAAATGATATGATTAATTATTTTATTGAACCATATAGAACTACAGTATAGACACAGCAGCTCCTAGAGAATACTGGACTCTCCTATGGACCACTGATGTAAGTGTTAAGCTTCTTTGGTCTCTCAAGCCCCAACAGAGAATTCTAAAAGTATCTCGTGTTTCCTAGTTCACTTTTTTTTACTGGAGATGATATCAAAAGTCTCTACCCACTGCAGCATGACCACGAATAAAGCCCTGGATCTGGACTCAGGAAGGCTTACATTCAAACCCTGCCTCTGACACTGACTACTTGTGTCACCTCTCTGAACCTCACCTCTACTCACCTAAATGAGAAAATTCATATAAAATATTTTGCAGAGCTCAAAGATTGAGACACTTTCTATTTAGAGAAATGGTCAAAAAATATGAACAGGCAGGTTTTTTTGTTTGTTTTTTAATTTTTTTTATTTTAAGCCTAAAGATTAATAACTAAATATAGAATAAGAAAAATGAAACATATTAAAAACTTAAATATTGAAACTTAAATACAAAATAAGAAAAGAAAAAAAAGCATTGCCATGTGCACAGCAGAAAGTAAGAGAGGATTTAAAATATACAATAATAAATTTCCATTCCAAGAAAGCCTTTATAGGTAATAGGCAGTTTTTAAAGGAAGAAATTAAAAATATTAACAAGCATATGAAAAAAAAGCTCCAAATCACTAATAACAGCTTCCTTTTATATGTTGTCATCCTCCATTAAAATATAGACTTCTTGAGGGCAGGCACTGTTTTTCTTTCTTTGTTCAGTCTTTGTGTTCCCAGCATTCAGCAAGGCATTTTGTATATAGTAACTGCTTAATAAATTATTGCTGTCTGTCCACCTAATTATAAAAATAGAAATTAAAGCAACCGTGGCATTCTATTTTGCACTTATCAGATTGGTAAAGAAGACCGAAAAAAGAGGAAATCACAATTATTAGAGGGACTAAGGGGGAAATAGACATAGTGATACAATGTTAGTGGAACTGTGAATTGGTCCAGATGTTCTGGAAAGCAATTTGAACTATGCCCCAAAAGTCACTAAACTGAGCATTTGACACCATGATCCTACAAGGTATCACTACCTAGTAGATATACTACTAAATTTATAGCACAAAGAGATAAGAAAGAAAGAAAGAAAGAAAGAAAGAAAGAAAGAAAGAAAGAAAGAAAGAAAATGGCCTCCATTTTATTTGGTGTTTAAGTTCATATATACATATATAATATAGTTGTATATATCTACATGTATATATATACATTTTATATACATACATATGTGACATATGAAAAGTTTGAGAGGCAACATTTCTGAAAATTAGTCATTTTATTAATCATGCTAGCAATAATTAATAAAAGGGGTCAGTGACACTCTTGAATGTCAAAGACACATCATGGAACCCTTCAATGCTTACATGCCCTTGGAAGAGTGGGTGTTCCTGAGAGTGGCAATCAACTCTGATTGGTTAACAAGATAGAATTAATATTATAATGAGAGGTGGACCTATTCTAATAAGGGGCTAGAGGATGTGACTTTGATCATGATATTTACTTCTGAATCATTCTCATCCTTGAGCAATCTAATCAAAGAATTTATCCCCACCCAAACCTGAGGAAAATAGAATGACTTTTCTCCCCCACCCCCAATAAGATTGAAGAGAAAGTTGATCAAATCTCATTATCAGCAATGTCCTTCAGATGCTGGCTTGGCCAAGTAGAGAATAAGGTTTCAGCAAAGGATAAATCCTGAGTCTTCCCAATATTAACAGTTAGTTATTTAATAATCATCTCTCTCACACTCTCTCTCTCCCCCCTTCCCTTCTCCCCTTCTTCCCTCCCTCTCCCCCCTTTTCTCTCTCTCATCTCTCTCTCTGTCTCTCCCTCTCTCCTCTCTCTCTCCCTCTCCTTTCCTCTTTCTCTTTCTCACCCCCCCACCCCAAACACATGCACATAAAATCTTAAAGAGCTATTTCAAAGTGAGCTATTGTAATTTCTCTGGTTCATTTAATGCTTTGACGATTCCAATGTACCATTTAGGCTTTCCAGATAGAGGTTTCAGTATAAAGTTATAAGGGTTTTACCTCTATCCATCACAGGGCAAGACTGTAAAATATTATTCAAACTTACTCAGACTTACTGACATTTGTTTTTGGTGCTCTCTCACCTCCCCCCCCCCCCTTCTCTTATCCTACTGTATGGCACTGTGCCAAGGTGTCCAGTGCTCTCATGCTTCTCTTGGTTGACTCAAAGACTGGAAGACTTAATACCTTAAGCTTTGCTGATCATCAACACCTTGACTTCATTCATTAATTAGATATTCTTCCAGGAGACATTGAACTGAGAGTAGTTTTTGATACAGGAGAGGCTGAAGAAATAGGTCAAGACCAGGAAGCATTAGGATAGATACTGAGAGAATTAGAAAGAGAAATAAGATATGGCTCTTGCTCATAAGGAAGTTATCTACAATCTAGCAGACAAGGTAAAACTATTATGAAAGAGAAGATAAGATGTGCATTAAAAAAAAACAAAGTATTATGTGAACCTAGAAGAGGGAAAGAACTCTGGGAGTGGAGGGGAGGAGCAGGGAGGAACACTGGGGACTCAGAAAGGGCTCCAGGAGCTGTCATCATGCTGAAGAGGTTACCCATAAAGAGGTTAGGGGTGCTCAAGACCCCAAAATACCAACATACCGGGTCCTGCCGAAAGAATTTGACTCAAGTCTTCTCTCAGTCAAAGAAAAATAAAGCTTATTGAAAGTTCATTAAAAGTTCGCCATATGGGCAGACTCTTAAGGAACCTACATATCTGTGATGCTTGCATTGAGCAAGCAGGACAGAGTAAGTCTGTCACAGAATAAGTCTGTGCTAGGTCATCCTATGGTGCTCTCACACCACATGGAGGGAAGATGGGATCTTATGTACAGAGGAATCCAAGAGTGGTCTAGAGGAAAAGTTTGGGGAGGGTCTTCAGGAGGAGTCAATGAGGTCAGACTCTAGTAATGAGTTTGAGGAGGGTCTTCAGGAGGAGTTAATGAGGTCAGTGCAAGGGTGGATTGATATTTTGATAGGATCAAGGGTGGGAAGTAGATGGACAATGGAGGGCTAGGCTAGTAACAGAAGCCCAGCCACAATGAAATACTTATGGCCTCTGCAAATGCCTCAGGAAGTGGGAAGATTCAATCAGACTTCAAGGGGTTTCCCAGAGCCTGTACCTCAAAGATTCAGGGAGAGCTCAAGGGGGCTCCCAGAGCCTGCACCTCATCAATGCTATTGTCACATTGGAAAGAATGGATCATCGTATTAGGGCAGCTAGGTGGCCCAAGTGGATAGAATGCTGGCCCTGGAGTCAGGAGGACCTGAGTTCTAATCCAGCCTTAGACACTTACTTGGCTGTGTGACCTTGAGCAAGTCATTTAACTCTGCCTCAGTTCCTTATGTATAAAAATAAGCTGGGGAAGGAAATGACAAGCTCATATGGTATCTCATGGAGAGTCAGACATGACTTAACTGGTTTGTCTCAGTTCCTCATCTATAAAAATGAACTGGAAAAGGAAATGGCAAACCTCTCCAGTATCTTTGCCAAGAAAACACCAAATGGGGTCACAGAGAATCAGACACAACTGAAGTGACCTAATGATGGATCATGGTATTTATATTAAGATGCCAATGACTGGCTGGTAAGACTTTTCATGTTGCCTCTCCCAGGGGCATTTGTATTTTCACAGATGGCAGTATATTAATCAAAAGAATGAAGCTCCAGTGGTGGAATTTTAGCTATCTGCAAGGGTGGGAAGACATTGAATGAATGAATGAATGAATGAAGCATTTATTAAATGCTTACAATAGGCAAAGTACTATGCTAGATGGGGGCACACATAGAAAAATGGGACTGGCACTGCTCTCAATTCACATTCTTGTGGAACAGACAATATATGTGGAAAGTTTTAGCTATAAATCAAATGGAAAGGTCTGATGGTCCTTATGGTTCTGTAGGAAGCAGGTGGTAATACCTCTTCTTTAATCAGTTTTTGACATTGAACAATTTGACTATGCAAAAGTCATTGGTGGCAAGAGCTTTTTTTTCCATGTCTTTAGTATTAGTGACTGCAGCAAGTGCAGGAGCAGTTGTGAGGCTACATTGCCACACAAGTTGCTTCACAGGATGAGGGCTAAGAGGACTGGGCTGTAATCTCTGCTATCCCATGGTTCTTCTTTTTTTTTTTTTTTTGGAGAGGCGAAAGCTGGGCAGTTGGGGTTAAGTGACTTGCCCAAGGTCACATGGCTGGTAAGTGTTAAGTATCTGAGTCCACATTTGAACTCAGGCCCTCCTGACTCCAGGGCTGGTGCTCTATTCACTGCGCTACCTAACCACCCCAATCCCATGGTTCTTGAGTTAAGACTGCAGTGCTGTCTCCTTTTGGTAAGGTATTGGAATAAAGTTCCTTGATGATGTTCCTCAAATCCCACAATTTTTGCATCAGCCTTTTCTCCACATATACAAAAGGATGGCTTTATTTTAATATTGACCTTATGCCCTACACTGCCTTATCAACACAGAGCTGTTTCCATATTTGTTATTAATTTTTAAAAATCAGGGATATTTATTATGGGCCATAACCAATTCCATATAACATTTTTTTTGTTTAAAACCAAATTTAGACCCAAAAAAATTTAGACATAAAAGATTTATTGCATTGGGAAGTACTAGACAAAATATTAAGATGGAAAATTCTATCCACATCCAGGAAAAGAACTTTGGAATCTGAATGAAGGTGTCTCCTTTTCTTTTGTTGTTTTGTTTCTTCTTTCTCATGGTTCTTCCCATTGGTTCTAATTCTTCTTTACATAATGACTAATGTGAAAATATGTTTAATATGAATGTATAAGTAGAGCCTATATCAGATTGTACACCGTGTTGGGGAAGGGAAGCAAATTTAAAACTCAAAATCTCATGGAAGCGAATGTTGAAAGCTAAAAATAAATAAGTTATGTTTTTAAAACAGGAAAAGAAAAAGTAGCACCAATACTAATAATAATTGTCTGTAATACCAAGAACCCAATCTTGAAGTATATATTACTTGGGAACCTGCCTAAGTCCTGAGAAACCTTCTGAATGGCACCAGGTGAACTCAAGAGGTTGATTCCTTAGCTACAGTACCATCTCCAGCAAGTGGATAGATAACATGTTGAACAAAATAAAAGACCTTAATCTTGATAAGGGTCCCTAATCTCCTCCAGACAGAAACCAAGATTTCAGTTTCTTGCCAGCTACCCTTACAGACTTGAGCCAAGGAGGGGAATGAATGGGTGGCTAGTTAAATCTAGTTAGATCCTGTGCTGATGAGTGACTGATAAAAGTTTTGTCCCCAAGAGTTTCCTCCAGAGAAGGGATGTTTCTTTGGTTATAGAAATAAAGAAGGGGTAGGGCAGGGAGGTGAGGGAAGGAAGTGGAGAAAGTCAGTAGGTGGGGACTAGAGGGTGAAACATAATGTCCTGTGTTCTCAGCTGTCTCTATGGTGACTTAAAACAGGACTGAGAAAGCTTGGTTCTCCTCCCTGGCTGTGTTCCCATTCGTCTTCTTTTCTTTCTTTTTGAAGGGAATTCTTGGATATGACAGGTTCACTTTACCACTTATTAACTACCCCTGATAAGGAGTCATTCTCAAATGCTTTGTCATCTTTCTTTTCTAGAACAAACCCTTCACTTACACTTTGTGTGTGTGTGTGTGTGTGTGTGTGTGTGTGTGTGTGTGTGTGTGAGTGAGTGTTTGGGAGGGGCAAACAGAAGGGGCACAGCCAAACCTTAATTTTCAGAATATTTTAAAGATTACATCATATTCAGAGCACTGGCATTTTCTTCTTTTTTCAAACATTTAATAATATTTTATTTTTTCCAATTACATGTAAAGATAGTTTTGAACATTCACTTTTATAAAATTTTGAATTCAAAATTTTTCTCCCTCCTTTCCATGCCCCTCCCTCCCCAAGACAGTAAGTAACCTGATATAGATTATACGTGTATAATTATGTAAACATATTTCCGCATTACTCATGTTGTGAAAGAAGAATCAGAACAAAAGGGAAAAACTACAAGAAAGAAAAGAAAAAAACACGAAAAAAAGTGAAAATAGTCTGCTTCGATCTGCATTCAGACTCCATAGTTCTTATCTGGATGCAGATAGCACTTTCCATCCTGAGTCCTTTGGAGTTGCCTTAGATCATTGTATTACTGAGAAGTTGATCATAGTTGATCATTGCACCATGTTGCTGTTACTGGAACATTGGCATTTTCTAGTTCCTCAGAATCACAAACAGAATTGATAAGTCAGTGAACTTTCTGCCAGTCCATCCCACAGGTGGTAAAACAAATACAGTGAACATTCTGACCAAGGAGCATGCTCAGTAAGCACTTAGAATCATGGATTACAGAACTAGAAAGAATTTGAACACACTATGTTCTCCTACATCCAAGTTAGGTAATCATTGTTATATAAACACAACCGAGACTCAGAGAATGTGAGTGACTTTTCCGAGGCCATAAAGCAGGTGATTAGACAAAGAGGGACACTAACCCCAGTCTGTTGTCTCATAGGGCAGTGTTCTGTAACCTGTAATACCTTGCTGCTGATTAATTAATCTTTATTAATTACCCCGAAGAGAGTGCCATGGGAACTGGGAAAATAAGAGAGTGGCTATTACTAAGGCCATGTTAGCCCATCTACAGTTATCTTAATATGATAATAATCATACATGGGTATAATAAATAATAATGGTTCCTTCATTTCAGACATGTGGAGACTGGAATTAAGAACTAAATGTTCACTTTTCCTATGCTAAAGTGAGAGCCCCACTCTCACCCCTAGTTGCAAAGGCTTAACTTTTTCTGCTTGGAATTCCACCCCTGGGGACCCAGTGTCATGACTGGGGATTTCTTCAGACACTCAGGAGCTCCAGCCAAGCTTTATTTCTCTCCCCTACCATTTCTTCACCAACTGACATATTGCCCCAACCATGGCTCTTTCTCTTCCTGTTCCTCCTCTCCCTAACCCTTACAGTTCTGGAGCCTTAATCAATTCAACTCTGTCTCCCTTATTGTTCCTCTTGCCATCTCTGTAACTTTCTAAATCAAAATATCCCTCCCTTGCCCCCGCTTTCTTTTGTATGTTGGCTTCCCCTGTTAGACTATAATCTCCTTTGTGGGCAGGGACTGTCTTTGCTTTTGTATTTTTATCCCCAGGATTTATCTGCTTCATAAAATGCTTTTCAATGCATTCATTCTAGTCTGCATTGATTGAGACATAGTGTACAGAACAAAGAAGGTGATGATCCGATGTTCTCTACCCTGATTGGAACAAATCTGTATCACTCTGCTCAGTTCTGGGAGCCACAGATTTGGAAGGATATTTACAGGCTGATGCATGTAATGGGGAGAGGGGAACGGGAGTGGAGCGGAGGACATATATGCCGTAATGAGGTTCATTTGAAGGACCTGGGGTTGTTTAGACTAGAGAAGAGGGAACTTAGAGAAGGAAATAGGAGTGCTACATTCAAGTATTTGCAGGGCTATCACATGGAAGATTAATTAAACTTGTTATGCTTGGCTTCAAAGGATAGAACTAGGAACAATGGGTGGAAATTTCAGAGAGGCCAATTTCGACTCTACGTAGGGAAAAAAATAATTCTTAGAACTGTGCCCTGCAGAATGGGCTGTCTCATGTTCCCTTCCACTGGAGTTTCCAGACAGGAGCTGAACCACCTGTTCATAGGGACTAGTATAGAGAAAATTCTTGGTCAGGTACAAGTTGGATTGGATTCCCTCAGGTCACTTTCACTCTAAGAGTCTTGGAATTTGTGAAATTCACACCAGATTAGGATACTATCTGGGACATTTGATTACAAAACCAATGCTTATTCCATTGCAGCAGTCTTTTGTGGTTAGAGCAGTTGGGTGTACAATCAGGTACAAGCAAGTTACAAGATATAACCAATGAGGAATCCCAAAGAAGAACAGAAATAAAGCAGAAGGAGGAGATCTGCTCACAGATCTGCTTGAGTATTTAAGTAAACTTGATTTAGTCTTGGAATGAGTCTCTAAGGGACTTCAAATAATTTCTTGCGGGTATCATATAAGAGAAAATCATGAAATTCAAAGGCTTCAGCTAGTGCTGGAAGAGATTTCAGAGGCCATCTAATCCAGACCCCTCACTTTATAGATGAGGAAACTGAGGTTCGAGGATGTTAAGTGACTTGCTCAAGGTCTCTCAGATAATAAGCATCAGAAGTGGGATCTGAAACCATGTTCTTGGACTCAAGAATTTATCCTTTGTCCACCATACCATGAAGCACAGTTCTCAAGTTTATCAGGGGCTACATCAACCTCCACCCTTTAGCATCATTTATCTCACACTCATTGCTGCATAAAGAAGTTGCCAGAATTTTACTTATGAAATGACATTTGGAAAGATGATTTTATTTAATCAGCAAAATGAAAGAGACTCTGATGACCCATGTACAAGGTGATAATAGATCTTTTGGCAGAAGACAGCCATAAGGGCAAACCTGTTAGCCCTCATCCATAGCTAACTTTTGACTATTTCTTAAAGATGACCCAAAGCAGAGACAACCATGGACAAAGCAGTTTGTTTTAAAAAAAAAAAAAAAAAAAAAAGGAGGCTTTTGTAATAGAAGAAACAGTTTGTGAGCGGATGAAAAATCTGAACTCCAGGACAAGATGAGAGGTAGGTTACAGAAGCATAGGTGTATAATTCATGAAAAGGCAACAGTCAATAAGCCAGAAGAAAAAACAATGAGCAACCCCAGAGACATAACTCAGAGAAGTGGGGGCTACTATCTGCTCAGAGTATAGAAAGTCGATCAAGGAAGCAAGATGAATTGACTGACATGCCCCTCTGATCCAAAGGATGTAATCTTTCTTAATTCTTTTGTTGTCTCTAACTCTATGAAACTTTCCCCCAGGAAAAGGAATCTAGCTCATTAAAGGCAGATAGGTGGTACAGTGGCTAGAGCGCTAGACTAAGAGTCAGGGAGATCTGAGTTCAAATTTGACTTTAGATACTTATAAGCTGTGTCACTTTGGGCAAAACACTCACTAGCCCAACTTTTCCCTTTTGTAAATAGGGATGATAATAGCACATCCCTTTTAATGGTCTTGTGAGAATAAAATAACATATATAAAGTACTTTGTAAACCTTAAGGTGCTATATACATGCTAGCTATTAAGATTATGAAGCAACCAGGTGGAGTAGTGGATAGAGCGCTAAGCCTAGAGTCAGGAAGACCTGCCTTCAGATCCAGCCTCAGACACTTATTAGTTGTGTGACCTTGGGCAAGTCATTTAATCCTGTTTGCTTCAGTTACCTCATCTGTAAAATGAGCTAGAGAAGGAAATGGCAGACCACTCCAATATCTCTGTCAAGAAAACCCCAAATGGGACCATGAAAAATTGAACATTACTAAATAACAACACTATTATTATCTCCTTGGGGCAGGAGGCTAAATCTCCTGAATGTTTAACTAGTTCACAAGGAGAATGAGTCTATTCTTTAAAATCTAAAAAGCTTATCATGATGGTTATTGGATAGCTTGCATTACTAACACTTCTCCACCTTTATTGATTATTAAATAGGAACACATTGTCAAGTCCCAAAAAGCAAACTTCAAAGTTCTGTCATTGTGAATTTGGGAAAGTTTCTGTGTTTGAAAAATTCATCACCCAGCCTGCTGTCTACAGTGATAAGATTCTCCAAATTTAGCTAGATTTATACTTAGATAACAGACCAACACTCTATCTCCAGATTCTTACTTGATGCCACAAAATAGTGTAGTAGGAAGAGCAGTAGATTGGTCATTGTGAGTCAAAATTTCAACTCTCCTCCTTGTTGCTTGTGGGACATTGGATAAGTCACTTAACAACCACTTCCACTTGGCCCGAGATTTTCATGTGTATACAATAATGCTCTGGGAAGGCTTGGGTTGGCCGCAAGGACCCTGGAAAGAAATATAATTCCCAGGGTCTTTGTGGCCAGCTCCAGTGTTGCTAGGGGGTTATTCCCTATAAGTCAGTCAATCAGCAAACATTTATTGAGTATCTACCTATGGGCCAGGTACTGTGCTTGGAACTGGGAGATTGTTATTTAGTTATTTCAGCCATGTCTGACTCTTTGTGACTCCATTTTGGACTGTTTTGGCAAAGATACTGGAGTGGTCTGCTGTTTCCTTCTCCAGCTCATTTTACCAGTGAAGAAACTGAAGCAAACAGGGTTAAGTGACTTGCACAGGGTCACGCAGCTACTAAGTGTCTAAAGCCAGATTTGAAATCAGGTCTTCCTGACTCCGCTGGAGATATAAAGACAAAAATTAAATAGTCCATGCTCTCAAGGAGCTTATATTCTATTGGTGGAAGAAACAGCAAAAGAAAACAAATTACGTTGTTTTGTAATTTGGTTGGGGGAGAGATTCACAACAGAAGGTACTAAAATAGATAAACCTTTGGAAATGAGGTTGGTCTAAAGGACCTTTAAGATCCAATCTCAGCTCTAAATCTATTATCCTTAGTACTAATTACAGGGAAATCTTGCTAAGATTTGGAGTAGTATATGTAAAGCACTTTGCAAGCCTTAAATCACTATAAAAATGCTGGTGGTGATGGTGGTGATGATGATAATGGTGATGATGATGATGACTATGGTGATGGTGATGAGGATGATGATGAGGATGAGGATGATAATGGTGATGATGATGATGACTATGGTGATGGTGATGAGGATGATGATAAGGATGATGATGGTGATGATGAGGAGGAGGAATTTTCCTTCTACTCTGATAGAACTCAAAAGCAAAGATGTTTTTGAGCATCTGAGGTGACCTCCAAGTCACCATAGAACCTTAGTGCAAGTACAGACAGATCTAGATGACCTCTAAGGTCACTGCCAACTCAGACACTGTGATTCTGAGCTACTTTTCCTGAAACACTGATACCCAGCAATGAGAGGGTATATTCTGAGGGATATGACCAAATACCAGGCAGATATCAGGTTTCAAAAAAAAAAATTAACACTAAATTTGACCTCACCACCACCACCAAGAATACTGGCCGGCAGGGATCACACACATTCATTTTTCAAAAGCTACTTGAACTACAAGATGCACTGGATGAGTTTCCCTTAAACAAATAAACACCTCAAGTTGGCAAGTTTGACATGTGATATACCTGAGACCATGTTAAGCATTTGTGAGAACAGTAGTACCTTTCAGACTATATCAGGATATACCATCAGACATGTAATCATGTGAGATCATAGATTTAGAGCTGAACTGGACAATAGAGATCATCTAGCAAAATTTTTCTCATTTTACAGATGAGGAAACTGAGGCTCAGAGATGAAGGTTACACAAATAGGAAAGAGAAGAGTTGAGATTCTAAATCAGTTTTTCTGGTTCCAAATCCAGCTCGCTTTCCCAAATACACTATATCACCTATTCTATGGCAACTTCCCAAGATAATCTAATTTACAACCCAGATCCAGAACAAATGCTGAGGCAATCTATCTCTATTTAAGATTTTACAATTATATACTCTAGAAATGTTTTCTTCCTCTCTTAGATCTCTGAGCTGCTAAAGAATCAATGAATCAATAAAACTACTATTAGCCTATAAAGAGAAAGCTTACTGTGTTGAATTTCAGAGAATTTAACTCATGTAAAAATGTTGCATGGGAAATTGTTAATTTGCATAGACCTTGGTTGGGTACAGAAAACAAATGTCTAATGCAAGAAAACACATGGGTGTTGTAGTGAAGGAGCTGGAGTTGGAGGAGTTGATTTCTTCCATTTTTTTTTTCTACTCTAGCTATATTGGGAGGAGGGGCAGTCTGTGAACAGTCCTGAAATGAATGTAATTCGATCTTTCTTCTTTTAGGGTACATGCTGCCGAAGTGAAAACCCAAATCCATTCACTTCCAGAGGCCAAGATGAAAGGCAGCATAGTATGACTCTGGCAGTATGACGGCCAGAGAATGCTGTACTTAAGACGTGACAGATGTGAGTTTGAGTCCTGCTCTGACACAGACAGCACTATGACCATGGACAGCTCATTTAACCCCTCTGAAATCGGTTATCTTCTGCAAAAAAGGGATGGCACCTGTTGGACCCATGTGAGATAATATATGTAAATTGCTCTGATAACCTTTAAGCCCCTACAAATGTCTGTCGTTATTTATTATTGAGGACATTCCAGAATTGAAAAAGATTCGTTATCATGACTATGTTCTCTTTGGCAATGCTATCCAACTACTCACTGCCAATGTGATCAGAGGAAAAGACAGACCCTTTCTAATCACTAGAATTCTTTTAATAGCTTCTGAGATAACAAAAAGGCGACTTGTTTTCATAAAGAAATATTAAGTAGTCTTTTTTTTTTCCTCCATAGCCTCTCCAAGATGGCAGGCAGGGATCAGATTCAATCAATTTTCTTTTTTTTTTTTTTTTTACATTCTTCTCATTTTTATTATTTCTTCTCATTTGGAATTGATTTTGATCTTTGTTCTAACAAGCCAGGGATCTGTCTATACACACACAAGCTGATTCTGAAAAAACATCCACATAACTACCCATTTCCTCTCAGTTCAAATGCAATCAATCTAATTTTTCATGATGTTACTTGGTGCTTTCCTTGTCCAATAATTCCCTTCTCCTATTTTTTTTTCAATAGGATGATCCTGACAAGAGGCAATTTGTTTTGTTTTGACTGATGCTTTAAAACACACACACATATAGGTCATTTGCAATTTTGCTCCCTGCTCTGAACTAAACCTTCCCTTATAACAAAGAAAAAACAATTCAGCATAACCAACTGACAAAGCAACCACATTTGATGGTGTGTGCAGTTTTTTTTTTCAGTCACAGACCCATACTTTTTCAAGAGGAGGGATCTCTGTTTTATCTTCCATTCTCCAGAACTAAGATTATGCATTGCTGTTCAACTGACTTATGTTGCCCTTACTGTTGTTTTCTTTCCTCTCCTGTTTCTTCTTCTTTCACTCTGCATAGCTTCATGAAAATCTTCCCATGTTTCCCAGAATGTCCCATAATTCTTGTTTTTTTATAGTACAATAATATTCCATTACATCCATAGACTATCATTTGTTTAGCCATTCCTTCATCAATGGAGTCTTTGTTTTCAGCTTTTTCTTCTTTGGCATATAAAAATGTATAAATAAATAGGACCTTTCCTTCTGTTATTGACCCCCATGGCTGACCCATTCAAAGCTCCACCAACAACGTATCTGCCTGTCTATCTTCCAACAGCTGGGCCCCACAGGAAGAGAGAAGGAAATCAAGGCAGATGACGTGAATGAGGTGTGGCAAGGCCAGAAGATGTGATAGTTGTGACCCAGATGGCATTTGGATAACAGAAAAGGAGTCAGAAGAAGAATTTAGGAAGATGGATGCAGAGTGGATGGAAAGGCAGGGATACTGGGGAATTACCTTTCCTCCAGCTCTCAGTTCTTCAGAATCTCAGGGTTGGAGGGACAAGAGAGGCTATCTGACTAAGACAGCCCATATCTGACTAAAAAGTCCCTCTTCATCAATGATTCTTAAGCTTCTTTTGTATCTTAGACCTCTTTGGCAGTCTGGCGATGATGTTATGGACCCTTTTTAAGTCACAGCATCATCTTCCTGATGTCATGGTCCTCTTCAAGAACAAAAGACAAACAACAATGGTTCAAGATATGCTCAGAACATTATCTTCATACGTGGGGCTCCTGGCCACCACACTCATCACCTCCAGGCAGAAGAAAACAAAGGGCAGGCAGCTCCCTCC
>CM053587.1:217558762-217595832 GCA_028646515.1 Pseudochirops corinnae | reverse complement strand
CCCCCCCCCCCCCCCCCCCCCCCCCCCCGCTCCCGGAAGGGAACCACTCAATTTTCAAAAGCTACTTGAACTACAGTATACTCTGAGCCAGGGGTCCTTGGGCCATCAAGATGAGGCAAAAGAAAAACTTAGCAGCCCAGAATCTGAGAGTGCTAGAGATGAATGGGTCATTGCGGATTGTCCAGCTCAACCTCTCCATTTTACAGATGAGGAACCTGAGACCCAGGAAAATGAAGCAACTTGATTAAGGGCATACAGGGTAATGAGTATGGAGGTAGAAGAATATATCAAGGACTTCACACTCTAGCAGTTCCACCTGCACTTACATTAGAAAGAGGGTGTTTCTATAAGGTCCGTGTTGCAGTTGGCACTGGTATGTACATGTCAGGCTTGCTGGTTTGGTGTGTTTATTCACCATCTTATCTATGTGAGAGTGTGGGAGCTAACGTCCTGGTAAGACCTAGATGCAGCAATTTCTTATGCTCTTTTATATTCCTCCCCCACTCCAATCTTTGTATTGCTGGTCACTGCTCTTCTAGGGGGAGCAGTCAGGAGTTTGTGAGCTGCGTCTTTGTCTCCCTCCGCCCCTACACACACGTGCACATGTGATTCAGCAGGACTCCTCCAGTGCATCCAAACAGTACAACAACAAAGAGAAGGGATGGGAGCAAGGATGATGTATCTCATAGATTAGCACAGAGCTGCATTTCTGATCTTCAGATACGAAATGGGCACGAATATAGATCACAGAGCCAGAACTGAAAGAAACCTCAGAGGTCATCTAGTCCAACACCATCGTTTTATTTTATTTTTTTATATGTCTATGTATATACAGAACCATACTCCAACACCATTTTATTTTACTTATTTATGTCTATGTATATATGGATATGGAATTATACAATGTATACCTTCATTTATTAGCTCTTTCTCTGGAGGTAGATAGCATTTTCATTCCTAAATCCTTTATAGTTGATTTGAACGATCATATTCCTCAAAATAGCTTAGTCATTCATAGTTATTCTTCGAATAATATTATCTACCTTTATACAATGATTTCTTGGTTCTGCTCTTTCCACTCTGCATTACTTCATTCAAACTTTTCCGTGTTTTTCTAAAACCCACTTGGTCATCATTTCTTACAACACATTAGTATTCCATCACAGTCATATACCACAACTTATGCAGCCATTCCCTAATTGATGGGCATCATCTCACTTTCCAGTTCTTTGTCACCACAATCATCATTTTACAGATCAAGAAACTGAGTGTCATGTGACTTGCCCAACATCAGTCATACAGGTAGTAAATATTAGAGGCAAGATTTGATCTAAAGTCCTCTGGCTCTAAAGCAGGGTTGTTTTTTTTTTTTTTTCTTTAACCTGGGCTCCACAAATCTCTAAGGGTTCTATGGAAAGATTTCGGAGGTCTGTGAACTTGGATGAGAAAAAAAGTGACATTTTTATTCTCTCTAACCTCTAACTTATATTTAACATTTTTTTTCCAATTATGAATGTAGAAAACAAATATCAATTTGAGACACGCACAAGGTTAAGGATACCTACTTTAGAGCCAGTGCTCTTTCCATCTGTGTCACTTTGTCTCCAAGTGGGAGAGCAGAAGATAAGGAGAAGGGACCAGATTGAAGAAGAACCAACAAACACCTTATAATGAGTTGGGAATACTGATGAGGAGGTCAATTCAAATTTCAGAATATTTGTTTCATATTAAATGCACACCACCGATGTGGTCAAAATTGTATTATATAAGCCTTTCACATCTTAATACCATTGAGATGGGGGTTAGGAGGAAGTCCCTCTGATTGGAGAAGCCTCAAGGGGAGTTAGCAGCAGCTGGGTTATGCAGCTACTTTCTGCAATAGCAGAATTGAAGTGTCCACACTACCCTTAAGCTGGGCAAGGAGCAGAGAAAGTGAAAACAGGGTGTCATTGTTGTTGTGGTGTTAATACTGAGCAGTTTACATACCCTGATTCTTTAACAAGGAATTGCCAGTTTTCTTTCCTTCTGTTTCAGAAAGGGTTTGTTTATTCATCTAAGGCTAATTTTCTTCAAAGTGAATAGGCTTTTTCCACTTCTATTGGTTGGTTGCAAGCAATCATTTCTGTGCTTCATATATAATCTATATCAAAAATGCTTATCATCTTAGAGAGCAGGGAAGGGATGGTGAGAGGGAAAAAAATTGGAACTCAAAATTTTATTTTAAAAATGAATGTTAAAAATTGTCTTTACATGTAATTAGAAAACATAAAATACTATTTAAAAGAAAAAAATCATTTTTGTGCTTTTAAAAATCAATAAGGAAGGGGTGTGTTGGTAAATGTTTAATGACCAACTCTATGAAAAAAAATATGCACAACACACTGAGTTTAATTTGCATGAACATTTTCTATACTACTTTCTTCAGTCTAGAATGATAATCTGCAAAATGGAAAATCAAGCTCTGATTTGTAGCGTTTGCTGATTTCCAAAGTGTAAATGCTCACTTTAAAAATCAATTGGCTCTTCCTAATCAGTTTGAGTGGGCTCCAATACATCCCCTCCAAGGATGCTCAGACACAACATTCAAGCAGGTGGGCAATTTTCTTTTTGTCCAGACTAGTTAAAGATTTATGTGTATGGGATACAGTGTGAACACTCTCTCCACAAATACAAATAGGCAATTCATTTGCAACTGGTAATATTAGAAAGTTTCCTGGAGCACTGACAGGGCAAATGCCTGTGGTCTTACTCATGGTTATCATATACTTATAGCATATGGCAGAGACTGGGTTTGAGCACAGACCTTTCTGACATCTAAACTTCTCTTCTATGCAATAGTCTGGTCTGCATTCCCACTGTTAGGCAATGTCATAGCTTGTGTGAATTAATATTCTTTATCTTCTGATAATCAAGAGAATAAAGGTTTATTATCTTCTCTCCCACTCTCTCCACCTTCCTTCTCCCCTATAAAATGTTAAGCCCTTTAAGTCTAGGACTCTTTCATTCTTTGATTTGAATTCCCAGAATATAGAACATTTCTTGAAATGCAACAGGTGCTTCATAAAGGCTTGCTAATGGATTGATTTTTTTTTCTTTTTAAATTTAGTTTTTGGTTCTGCAAGAACCACAGACTGAAATCTCTTTCGTCTACTGTTTCCCTAGTCATTGGATAAGCAAACATCTCATCTTTTCCATAGCCTCTGACCAAGCCTAAATTGAACCCAAATTAGCTAGGCAGAGATGGCTAGGTTGCTCAGTGGATAGAGTACTGCGCTTAGTGTCAGGAAGACCTGAGTTCAATTGCAGTCTTGGATGTTTACTAGCTGTGTAACTGGACAAATCATTGAATCTCTGTTTACTTCAGCTTCTCCAATCACAAAATGGGGATGATTAGTACTACCTACCTCAACAGTGTTGTTGTTAGGGATAATAATAGTTGTACTACTTCCCTCATAGGCTTGTTCCAAAGGCATTTTGCTAACCTTAAACCACTATGCAAATGATAACAATTAATAATAATAATAACAATAGTTATCATTACAGCTAGCATTTGCTAGAACTTTAAAGTTTACAAACCACTTTCTAAATATTATCTCATTTGTCCTTGCAACAACCCTTAGAGATATGTGCTATTATTATCCCCATTTTACAGATAAAGAAACTAAAACAGAAATACAAATTGTAATGTGAGTGTCACATGTGATGGTTCAGTTGTTTCAGTCATGTCCGACACTCCATGACCCCATTTGGAGTTTTCTTGGCAAAGACACTGGGATGATTGGCCATTTTCTTCTCCAGCTCATTTTACAGATGAGATGTTTGACACATAGTAGCTGTTATATACATGTGTATTCCCTTTCCTGAATTAATGCTGAAAAATGTTGTTCTTGTTTGTCATTTATTCTTGAAGAGGACCATGACATCAGGAAGATGATGCCATGACTTGTAAGTGAATTGGATTTAAGTTAGGGAGTGCTGCGCAAAGTCACTAGCTTCACTTTCTCCTCCAAAGCCATATGGGTCCAGTGGCCAGATATAGATCAAGATGATTGGAGATGGCTCAGGATGCAGTGGGATACTTGGTCTTTTCAAGATAAGATCTTTAATAGGTCTCAGTCTGACTGAGGCAATGCCCATAAAGTGATTGGGAATGTGACGATCTTCCAAGTCCCTTAATAAGCCTAAGGGAATTTAAAGACCTTCCCTGCTTGGAAGATTTTCTCTACCCTCTAATAGGCTGAATGTAATCACATGGAGCCTGTGAGGGGAGGAGCTTGCTGAAGGGTGGAGCAGAGCCCACAGGAAACTGGGAGTCAGAGCAGTTAAAGAAGGAGGGAGGAGAGGACACAACCAAGTAGACAGACTTGTGAATAAATGTTTGTGGGAAGGCTAAGAGATGGTGTGGCTTTCTGCTACATTGTGGTGTATTAACTTCTATGTTGCTATGATGTATTTGGTTTCCTGGTATTGGGATTTGGTTTTTCTGGTGTCTGAATAAATGTTTTGCTTCAGTCTTCTATATGGAGAGTCTGTTATATATTGCAATTGAGCACATGCCAGGATATTCACGGTCGCCATTGGCAGTGACCTATTTAATATTTCAAAAACAGACCTAATAGCCAAAGACCTATTAAATCTGGCCAACATCATACCTATATTTTTATTGCTCATTAGCCTTTTCTTGATTTTGCATATTCCCAGGTTTCTTCAACGAATCTTCATATAATATGGTTTTAAGTTCTTTCCCTATTCTCTTTGCTATCCTCTGGATATATTCCAGTTTGGCAATATCCTTAAATATGTTATATTTATGAGCAGGTAGAAAACATTAATTCACATAATCTGTGCCATTATCTAACAATGGAAATGTAGACAGGAGTATTAGATAGAGGGGAAGCATAGACTTCAGAAAGATCTATGTTCAAGTCTTATCTCTGACATATGCTATAGCTGACAACCATCAGAACTAACCAAAATATTCTGATTGTGCTTTAACTAGCATAAATTGAATTCATTTCCTCCCTCATCCCAGATATTATATTTTTATCAATATAAAGCCTAATTTTGCATTAGGTTTGAAGAGGGTTGGTTTTTCCTTGTTTTTGTGGGTTTTTTGGCCTGCCACTCTAAGCTGTTGACTCATATTGATCTTGTGACACACTTAAAAAACAATTTTAATCCAGTCTTTTTCACAAGAACTACAATGTCAAATCTTCCTCAATGTGTACTTCTGTTTCAGGTTCCTTATCTGTAAAATGGGGCTAATAATAGCTCATATCTCTAAGGGCTGTTGTGAGGACCAAATGGGATAATGTTTATAAAGTGGTTTGCAAACTTTAAAGTGATATATAAATGCTAGCTGTGATGATAATAACCATTGCTATTATGATTAATTATTAGCATTTGCATAATGGTTTAAGGCTAGCGAAGTGTCTTTGGAACAAGGCTATGAGAAAAGTAGTGCAAGTATCATTGTCTCCCTTTGACAGATAATAGCTGACATTTGCAAGGCTCTCAATTTACATCATCTCATTTGATTCCTAATAAGCAAGTGAAGTACATGTTATTATTATCTCTATTTTATAGATGAAGAAATTAAGAGATCAAATGACTTACCCAGGGTCATACAACTACTAAATTTTTTCATTCAAATTTAGCATCATACAGCTACTAAGTATATAAGGCACCTCTGAATTTACAGTCACACACCTACTAGGTATGTGAGGAAGTGTTTGAACAAGATATTTCTGATTCTAAATGTAGTACTGTATCTGTGAGTCAGACTGCCTTTAAAACAGAGCACCTTAACCTGGGTCTGTGATTATTTTTTAATTTGAAAACCATATTTTCATATAATTGGTTTCCTTCACAATCTTATGTATTTAAAAACATTATTTTGAGGATTTCATAGGCTTTATCACACTGCCCAAGGGGTCCAGGACACATAAAAAGATAAAGAATCCCTGCTGGAAGATGAGGAAACTGATGAGAGGTGAGATCACTTGCCCATCACTACATAGCTAGTATCTCCAGTGACATCTGAACCCGCCTCCCAACTCCAAGCTCTCTTATCAATTACAGTACATTGCCTAGCTGACATTGATCCATTATACAACATACTGGTTTCAGTTGTTTAACTAGTTCCAAAACCAACTAGCTGACCCATATTTCACCATCTTATCTACTGGGCCATTGTGAGACATGGTTCAATTCCTTCCTGAAGTACAGGTCTTTGGCATTTCCCTGATCAACCAGTTTAATGACTTTTCACAGAAGAAAATGAGGTTAGTCTAAGTTGACTTGTCTTTGAGGAATCCTAAAATGGCTCATACTGATGCCATTTCTTTTTCTCATAAACCATCTGTCTAACAAGCCATTCTTGTTTTGTACTGAATGAGAGCCAAATGGATGGTAATGTCAAGGGAAAGGTTTTTGGGTGCATATCTGAAGGCTGAATGGAAGGAGCTAGGGAAGGGAAAATGACTGAAAACATGAAGAAAGGTAAAAATGGTATAGATGGACCCTATCAGGACCAAGGTCCCTTAAACTAGAAAGTAATGGAAACTGAGCCCACAGGGAGAGGAGTTCTTTTTAGAAAGGAGGAAAAACAACTTTCCCTCTGAAATGTTGTAGAAGGAGAAGAAGTCGAAAGAAGTGCTGGATGCTGGATGAAAAGGAGTATAAGGTGATAGGATTAAGAGCTGGATCACTTCAATGACCTTCTATTTTATAGATGAGGAAACTGAGGCCCAAAGAGGTAAGACAATTAGCCCAAGGTCTCCAAGAAAAAAAGGAACATATGAGGGAAAAGATGTAAGGAAGTACTTGAAGTAAAAATGAGGGTCTGTAATAATAGTATTTACATAGTATTAAAGTTACAAAGTGCTTTACAATATTATTTTATTCTCACAACAACCCTGGGAGGTAGATATTATTATTATTCCTGTTTTACACATGAGGAAATTGAGGCATACAGAGATTTTGCATTTTTCCCAGAATCAAACAACTAGTAAGTATTGGAGCCTGAATTTTAACTCAGATCTTCCTCACTCCAGGTCCAGTATTCTCCATCATGACTCCTAACTACCTCTAAGATGATAAAAGCTAGCATTTATATAGCTCTTTAAGGTTTGGAGTTACTTTATATAAGTTATATCGTTTGATCCTCACCACAAACCAGTGAGATAGGAGTTAATATGATCTCCATTTAACAGATAAGGGCATTGAGGGGTTAAGTGACTTGCCCAAGGTCACAGAAATAATAAAGGTCTGTGGCAGGACTTGAATTCTGAGTTGAGCTGGACTGCTTCATCCCCTCTCTGTGGCTCTTGGAGACCCAAGGAAAACTTCCTTTCCAACGTCTAAGAGACATTCCCCCTTAACTGGTTAGCTGAGGTGCTGCTTGTGACAACTTGCAAGTGCCCATGTCAAAGAAGGTGCTGTGCTCTATGAGCAAAGCAAAACTGAAACAGCTCAAAGGAAATGCAGGATGCAAAAATTTGGAGAATCTGCTCCAAATGTTCACACCAACTATTTGTGCCCAACCTGTAGTAGAACATTCTGAGTTTGTAGTGGTCTCATCAGCCATAGTCCAACACATAGAAATTTGGCTCTGGCATGGTAAGGAGGAAGAAGGGAGTGGAATGTTCACATTATGAAAAATGACAAATTCTACCCCTTTCTTCCTTCTTGTTATACTAGTATTTACTATACTACACATACTATACTATACTATACTTATACTATACTATAATATACTTAAACTATACTATACCATACTTATACTATACTATACTATACTAATAATTCCTCTTATCCTCCCATTTTCCTCTCTTCAAACATTTAGAACAGAATGAATACACCACCAAAATCTCATTTTCCTTATGTACTCCTTAACTGAAGACATTAAGGTTCTGAAGAGACATATTTCTTCTCCCCCCTTAGGATGTTGACTCTACCTATCCCATCAGACAGCTCCTTCCAGGTGCTCAAATAAGTTTACCTTTCTAGATTTCTCTGAATTTTTATGCATTTCTCTGGACTCTCTTTGCCCTTCAAAGTTCCTACTCAGCTTTATTCTTTTCATTAGGAATGCTTAAAAGTCCTTTGTTTCATTAAAGACCCATTTTTTTCCCTTATAGGATTTCGCGTTTTAAGGCAAGTTATTCTTGGTGGTAAGTCTACATATATTTATGTATATTTGCCTTTTGGAATGTTGTATTTATAGAAGTTACCAGGTCTTGTATGATCCTTGTTGGCAGTTCTTTGGCTTTTGAGTTGCTTCTATCTGGATGTTGGAGTTAATTTTTTTTTCTTTAATGTGGAAGCTTTAAATTCTGTCTATGACTTTACTAGGACTTTTGGGGCTCCTTTTAGGAGGTGATTGGTGGATTCAATATGTACTGCCATTACCAGTCTCTATTACTACCAGTTCCTATCTCTCTAGGCCCCTTCCAAGGTCATCATTATGGATTTCCAACAACTATGGGACTTGCTCAGAGAAGTTGTCACTTATTACTGCTTTGGGATGCAGAGTTTTACAGACTATCAATTAATAAACATTTATTAATCACCTACTATGTTCTAGGCACTGTGCTAAACACTGGAAGACTATGAGTGTCTTTGGTTGTTCTGGGAATCCTCCTGCCTTTTTGTCTTAGTATGATTACTGGTTTTTCTAATGGCCCCCTCTCTTATTACCTATGGGCTTCTAGCTGATTTGGGGGGGGGAGGCAATTATGGAGCCCATGAAATCATATAGTATAGTTTCTTATTGGATTTTCTGAATATTATCTTGATACATTTTTTCAGGTTTTTTAGATTTTTTTCCTTGTAGATGTGGGAGAGTTGAACTGCTTATCTCTCTTCTGGTGGACATTTAGTCCGTAAGTCAATTATTATGGGATTTTCTCTAGCTATGCTCTACTATTTAGGTATAGGAAAGAAGAAAAGAGAGGGTAGGGAGACATCCAGTTCATTGTAAGGTTGTTGGTGTAGCTGAGGGAATCCAGGCTGTGGGGAAAGCCTACAGTGAAGTTGCTGAGCTCAGCATCCAGTGACCCCAGCAGGGACCAGCAGAGCAGAGCACTTGGTGACCACCTCTCCTTCTCCCTATCTTACTCCATTTTTTCTCACAATTGTTTGTGCACGTCTTTTTCTTTCTATTAAACTTTCAATTCCTTGAGAAGAAGGTATGTGTTGGACCTGCTTTTTGTGTCCCCAGTGCTTAGCTCAGTACTTTACAGATAGAAACCTCTTAAGTTTGTTGAATTAGATAAACTTGAAGAGGGTGAGCTTGATGATCAGGGTAGAGTAGCAGGGGGTCTATTCTGAAAAGGCCCCATTAAGCAGGTTTTTGAGGTGGGGAAAGGTGGGAAGTTGACAGTAAAGTAAGAAGACTGTGGTTCTTCAGTTGGAAATATTGGGAACCAAGAATACAAAATACTGCATATGTGGTCACCTGTGGCAGTTGTCACTGTGTGGATGGTTTGGCTTAACTGTATTTCCTTATTACATAGTAGACTCATTGATGGGGAGTAGGGTGGAGGATGTATCAGGAAGTGGATACAATGTTTAAAAAAATAATAAGGATACTGTTAGGCAAGGTGGGGCACACCCAAACTCAACTACCAAGAAGCTGAGACTGGTTGATTGCTCAAGTTCAGGATAGGCCTAGGCTTGTTGGGTGTCTACACTAAGTCTGGCACCAATGTGGTGAACCCCCAGGAACAGAGGGTTACCAGTCACCTAAGGAGAGGGTGAACTAGCCCAGGTCAGATACAGAGCAGGTCAAATTTCCTGTGTTAATCAGAGTCAGACCTGTCCCATGAATGGTCCAGAGTGAGAGAGGGAGATGCAGTCTATAAAACAAAATGAAACCAAAAAAAAGGCACTAAAAAAAACTTTTAAAAATAAGAAGGATGTGGTCAGAGAGAGGAAGCCTTGAGCTGGAACTCCTAGAGGGAGAACAGTGAGGGTTTTGAGCAGTTAATAAAAATATTTCAGCAAATAACTTGTTTTGAAGAAATATTAAACTCAGTTACAAAAGTGAATGAGTCAAATCTTTAAAAGCTCCTCTAAGGTCCCACCACCACTACCATTTCTCTTCATTTGTTGCCCTCTTTCTTTTCTTCCTCAGAGATTAGGGTCTAACAGCCACAGAAGAATCAGAGTACCAAGCTCTCCTCTAATATTTACTCATCTCCACAACCTTTCACATCAAGCAGCTTTCCTCCTCACCTCTCTTCACTCTTGGCATAAGCTTCCCCTCTCTCTCCTGTTCCTCTCCTCCCCCTTCTTCCACATTACATCTTCAGGGACACACAGAAATGGGACACCTTGCAGGCTCATTCACACCAACCTGCTCTTCCAGTCTGGTTCCTTTTGGCAGCCAGAACATCAGCAGCATGCAGTAGAGAGAAGCCTGTAGGTAAAGCTCCAAAATGCCTCAGCCCTTAATCAGCTGCCCTGACCTGCTCCCCTCCCCTCCAATACCACCATCACCACTTTGTTCACTCAGCCACTGTACCACAGTCAAGCCAAGCTGACTGCTGCCCCAGACTTGCTCACTGTGACTTTTTTGTGCCTTTGCTCAGGGCATTCCACCATACTGAAAATGTCCTCTAGGCTTACCTTTGCTAACTCACATCTATCACCTCCTTCAAGACCCTTCTGAGCTTACTTAGAAAGGCAATATAGTACCTTGGAAAGGGTACTGACTCTGGTCCCAGAGAACCTGAGCTCAAATCCTTTCTCTGATACGACATCATTTATATCCACATAATATTTTAAGGTTTGCAAAATGCTTGCATATTATCTCATATGTATCTCATGTGTGTGGTAGGTGTTACTATTACCCCCATTTTACAGATGAGCAAAGTCCTTAGAAGCATCAACTCTTGACCAGGGTTGGGACTAGCAGTCTAGGCAGCCGCATCTACCTCTTAAGTCACTGCTAAGTGAATGTAGAACATAAGGGCTGAACTGGGAACCTTGTGCCTTGACAGTAAGGCCTATCCCTTCTAGAGGACTAGAGGACTTCTCTTAGCTATGTTCCCCTTGGGCTTTTTCTCTAGCAACATAATTGATGCCCCTTGAGAAAGACTGCTGCCTTTCCTTATCCTTCACTTTGTAATCCTGAATCTCATTTAAACTACATTAAGACAGACCACTCTGCTAGTCGTCCTTTAACATTATTTTAATTACGTCACAAAACCCAGGTTTATAGTCAAATCTGGGGCATTTTGAATGAAACTCTCCTCTCTGGTGGAGAGAATGCTGACATAACATAGTGTGACTGCATGAGAGGAGAAATTAATGTGAGATCTCCTGGAGAAGAGAGACATTCTTCATGTAATCTTCAAGAGAACCTACATGGTGCCAGGCTTTCTTGGGAACCAATTCTATACATGAGGGGAGAGAGAAACAGGTTTTGGAAACTATAGACAGGTATGGGGAGATGATTCCTCCACATGCCCCTGATTTCCAGCTTACTTCCTTGGAGGCTTTAGGGAATTTCCTCTTAGGTGAGATCAGAGACTCTTGCTTGGTATGACCTGCTATATCTTGCTCCCGACAGGAAAGCTCATTCACTCTTCATATTTTCTAGTATAATTCCAGTCTCCATTATTCTCTGATTTCTGTATGCTGTTTGCTTGGGTAAATGCTATGCATTATTTGTGATAGGCTTTTGTGTAGCCAGCATTTGGTGGGAAGTAGACATACAGGCAAATTTAAGCTAGAGGTTACTTTCCCCCAGGAAAGCTAGTAACTTATTGTTCTACTAATTATTTCCCTAGACCAGCAATAGAAAATAATAAATGAAATAGTCATAGTATTCCATGTTGGTATGAAGCAACTGTGTTAAGCAACAGCCTGTTGGCAACCTGACGGTGGTTCCATTTTTACCTGGAGCCTTTTAGCTTGGCATCATATTACTTCAAACACAAAAAAGCAGACTTCCTGTCTCTTCTTATTTTAAAAGCCATACTCCCCACCAATCTTGATCCTTGAAAAACAGATGATAAAACACATTTCCCTCTTCTTGGTAGAGATGCGGGAAATTATGGGTACAAAATGTTACATAAGCTATCAGGGATATTTGTTTGATAGATTTTACTGAATTGTTTTTCTTTGACACATGAGATGTGTATAATACCAGAGAAAGACTGGTATTTTTAAAAATGGGCATCAATATGATTTTAATGGAAAAAAATCCTTGTTTGCTTTTGGTCCATATACTAAACTTACCAGCTTCCTCCTAGGAAAGACCTTCAACTCTCCTCATGTTTTCAGGATAGAGATGATTGGTCTAGTCTGGTCACAATAAATGGTTAAGAATTTCTGGTATAAGTTACTAGGTTCTGTTCCATTACTCATCAGTCAGACCTGCTCCTGACCCTACCAAGGGTGGTCCATAGTCCTAACATTACTGTTTCAAAAAGATCAAAAACATTTCAAGCTTATACTGAGTGACATCATTCCCATTCAGGTAAGGGAGTGTTTTGCCATAGGCACATAATGAGTACTCAATGTGATGACTACCTAAAGCTGTCTCATATTGTTTCATGGGCATGTGCTGTCTTCTCTACCAGAATCATAGAACTAGAGGGGAAGGGACCTTAGAGGTCATTGAATTCAACCCCATCTCTTTAGAAGTGAGGAAACTAAGCCCCAAAGAGGTTAAATGACTTGCCCAAGGTCACACAGGTAGGAAACATTTGTTGTTCTGTCATTTTCAGTTGTGTCAGACTCTTGGGGACTCAATAAGAACCATATTTATTTTGTTTTTTCCAATAACCCCCAGTACAGACATTCCCACATAGTAGGAGTTCAATAAATGCTTGCAGAACCACAGAGATGACTGAGTTTAATTCCTCATTTACAGGTAGGGAAACAAGAGGGTATACAAATAGTAAGCAGCCAAGGTGAGATTTGAACCCAAGTCCTCAGATTCCAAAACAAGTGCTCTTTAAAAGAAAAAAAAAAGCCACATGGCCTAACAAGGCAGCCACTGATCATTTATGTGGCAACTCGAATTCTTTGACTCCTGATATTACATTTGCAGAAATAATTTTTTAAAAATAACATTTCTAAAGCATTTAAAGTTTTTATGAATCATTTTCCTAACACTCTTCTGTGATAGGAAGTACAGGTATTTTTCTCCTTATTTCACCTGAGGTGAAATATTTCAACCCTCAATTGAGGGTTCAGAGATTTAAAAAAAAAAAAAAAAGCATTCACCCATGTTCACATAGCTAGTAAGTGACAGAGCTGGGATTTAAACCCAGGTGTCCAGATTCTCAGGCCAATAGTCTTTCCTCTATATCAGACCTGCCCAACCTGTCTGTAGATGGGGGCCAAAATTAAAACAGGCTAAGTTTCTTCAGGTTGTAGATAGGTTGGACTAGAGACAGACTGACAATGGTTGGGTGCCATGGGTACAAACAGGGACATGGGACATGGGACATGGGACAAACAGGAGCGCGTGCATAGGGGCCACCTGAAATCTTTTGGGAGGCTGTGGTCCTATATCTGTTCTATATATGATGTTTTCCCTGGCTTCAGTTGGGACTTTCTAATCTGAGGCTTTCTCCTTCAGGCTCTCTTTGTATTCTGTAGTAAAAGTACCAGAAGGTTCCACACAGATGTGCCTTAATGGTTTTATGGAGACCAAGTGAGTTCTAGGTCTCTTCTCCCCATTTTGCAGGTCTTTATGGAATCTCTAGTTTGGTCATAGACCTTATACCTACTGAAGTAATCTGTAGTCCCTAATGAGCTGCCCAAAATATTTAGTCTTGAATGTTATCTGGACTTCTGTGATCATTGGTACTGATGAAATGGATGCCCCAGAGGCATGCAGCCTGGACTTACCTGAACTACTGACTTACTGTATGTATGACATCCTCCAACCATAGCTACTGTGATCAGACAGACATGCAACTTTGCCCACTCTTCACTCCAGTGGCACTGGCCTCCTGGCTGTTCCACAAGCAAGACTCTCCATCTCTTAGCTTTTGGTATTCTTTCTAGTCATCTTTCGTGTCTGGAATTCTCTCCCTCCCTCTCTCTGACTACCGACCTCTCTGGCTTCCTTTAAGTCCCAACTACTATCCCATCTTTTAATGGAACTCTTCTCCAGCCCCCCCTAATTCCAGTGCCTTCCTTCTGTCCATTATTTCCTATTTAACCTACATAAAGCTCGCTTTATATATGTTTGCTTATTGTCTCCTCCATTAGACTGTGAGCTCCTTGAGGGCAGGGACTGTCTTTTGCCTCTTTTTGTATCTCGAATGCTTAGCACAGGGCTTGGAACATGGCAGGCCATTTTGTATTTTATTATATATTACATAATTTTATTTATATATTTATTACATTTACTTATATTTATTGTGCTTATATTATTTTAAATAAATCTTTACTATAACATTTATGACTATTTATTGATACCACTGCCTGGAATCTTCTTTATGCACAGATCTGGTCACATAATTCAGCTGCTCACAGATCTTTAGTGGTTCTTTACTGCCTGTTGGGTAAAATTCAGACTCCTCTACCTGCTAACAAGAAACACTACCTTTCCAGCTTTATCACATACCCCTCCCCTATGTGTATTCTAAACTCCAGCCAAACTAGGCTATTCTCTCAACCTAGCATAGTGCTCTGCATACTGTAGGTACTTAATCAATGTTTACTGATTTGAATTGCATAGTCCCATAATCAGACTGACCTTCGTTCAACAGATCAAGAATCAGAGATGAAGTTCAAGTGAAAGCCTGACTCATCTGTACTTGGCATTTGAGAGGTTTCAATGAGTATCAGTTGGTTTTTATTTTTTAACTTGAGGTTTTGGCTCAGCTAAAATCTAGTGCTATCTGGGCATTTGATCATGACCTGACTTGAACTCTATGAGATAATATGTCTTCTTCACCTCTTCAGTCTAGACTCTAGACCAGTGGTTCTCAACCTGTGGGTTATGTTCAATTTGTAACAATGAAATTACATCCTGCATATCAGATACTTACATTACAATTCATAACAGTAGCAAAATTACAGTTATGAAGTAGCAACGAAAATAATTTTATGGTTGGGGGTCACCACAACATGAGAAACTGTATTAAAGGGTCACGGCATTAGGAAGGTTCAGAACTGCTGGTCTAGACAGACTAGAGATCCTCCGGTGAGCCCACTCCCCACTTGAAGGCACTCCATTACAGCTGTTAGCTGGGAGGAGGAGCTATAACCTGAGACCGATAAAAGAATCTTTTCTACTCAGGTTAGAATAGGGTAAATTGATTGAGCAGATAAAGTAGAGAACCTCATCATTGTTTTATTTAGGGGGGGCTTGAATAATTTCACCTACTTGGGCAAAATTATCTTATAGACATCTAATTCATCCTTATAGCTACTACTGATGTCAAGGGCAGACACATTTCAATAAAACTAGGCAAGTCATTTTCTCTGCATCAAGACATTCCAACACGAAACAGAACTGATAGAAGAGGCACAGGGAAGGAAGAATAATTGGAGGCTGAACTAGAAAAAACATGCTGAAGGATTTGGAGGATCAGTCCATCAGCAAGCCCTTCTTAAACAGGAACTGTGTTAAGCACAGAAAATAAGATAAAAATTAAAAACTAAATTTAAAAGGTCAAACAAAAAAACCTATAGTCCCTGCCCTCAAGGAGCTTACGTTCCAATAGGGGAAACAACGTGTAAATAACTAAATACTCTAAGAATTACACAAAGCAGATGGAGAGTAATCTCAGAGAAAAGGCACTAATAGCTTGGGGCAACCTGATATGAGTCTTAGAACAGGGAAATGAAGTAAGGGTGTGGAGGGAGACCATTCCAGGCATGGCCCGACAGAGAGAAAGGCAGGCCAATGTAGCTGGACTGAAAGGAGTCAAGTGAAGGAGATTGGAAGGATAGGAAGGGGGAAGGTCATAAAGAGCTTTAAATGCCATGTAAGGACTTTATTTCTGATACTGAAGATAATAGGGAGCTTATGGAGCTCGTGGAGCAAGGAGGTTAGATGGGCAGGCCAGTGCTTTAGAAAAATCCCCTCCGCAGCAGAGTGCAGGATGAATTGGAGTGAGGAGAGACTTGAGATAGGAGACAACTGAATTGTCATAGGCCTGGTAAGAGGTGGCAAGGGCCTGCACTAGAAAGGAGATGCCTCCTAAGGGATGGAAAAAAATGTGCAAACATTTGGTCAGACAATGCCAAGTCTGTGCATGGCAAGATGTAAAATGCTGTGCATTATTTTTTAATCAAAAGCTCTAACACTTTTTAAAATAATACATTATTCACAACATGCCTGTGAATTGATAGAAGCCGTGATCGTCCCTGGTTTATAAAGAAAGAAAAAAATGATAGTTCATGACGACGCAGGGTTTTATGGTTTACAGTGCTCTATGCAGGTGTTTGTTACATGGGATAGAGAACAGCTCAAGATCAATAAATCTACCAGGCCACAGAGAGCTCAAACCTCCCCCCGTGTCTCTGCGATTGCCATTGGAATGTATAGAAAATGTATGGGAAAGTGGTACATTCCCCTCCTCACAGCTGGTCTGGGGACAGACAGAAAGTAGAGTTGTTGGTTTGTTTGTTTGTTTATTAAACATAAAGAGCTCTCTCCAAAAAGTGAGATTTTTAGGAAATGTCAGCCTTTAGTTAAGTTTCAGTTCTATAATCACCAAGGAAAAACTACATCAGGTAAATTAAATCATTTCACGTGGAGAAGTATCATAAAACATACAAAGATGCATAATATGCTCATGATGAAAAGAGGTGGTTCATCATGTATTGAGAACAAAAGAGAACAGACAGACAGGCCAAATCATCAGAACACAAAAAATCCTATCAGAAGCAGAGGAAGGCCTAGAGCCTGTTGGGAAGGCCATCGATAGAATATTTGTCAGAAAAACAATGTTAATAAAAGTTATATATTTAGAACTGAGAAGGACCTCAAAGGTCACTTTGGCCCATCCCTGGTTTTTTTTAGATATTGAATAAGACCCAGAAAAGTGAAGTGACCTGCCCACAGATAGAGTTATGATTTCAACCCAGGGTCATACTTTAATTTGAACCCAGATCTTTTGACTACAAGTCCTCTGCACCACACTGTCTCCATCCCTCCAGGATGAGAAGGCCTGGAAGGATTATGATCTGAATCAGAAGAAAGAATAAATACCCACACTAGTGAAATCATGTATCTATCAAAGGATCAAAAGCCTCTTCTCATCTGACCTTGATCAGATTTACTCTAGAAGAAAAGGGTGTATTTGGCTGGAGGCCGTATGTATGACTAGTCTTGGTGTAGATCTAGACAGGAGATGCAATAATGTCAGGTCCTCCCTATAAAGAAGCATGCAATGTAGGCATAGCCTCTTTGGTAACTTTTTTTTAAAATTTGAAGTAAATAACAATCTGAGATATGGCATAGAATAGTAGACAGATCTGTTTTATGTTTCTGTGTCCCCTAATATTATCCATGTCATTGCCAAAAGGAAGATCGAAGACACATTTAGTGTAAATTTGGATTTCATTCTCTTAATGTTTACTCTAGAATTCTATTGGCAATTGTTAGGGGGGGAAGGGAAGACAAAAGTGCTTTTTAAAAACCTTGTGATGCTATGATGCTACAAGTTATCTTTCATGACCCTAAAGAGATCAAGGGAAAAGGAATCATATTCACAAAAATATTTATGTAGCTCTTTTCATAGTAGCAAAAAAAAAAAGGAAAAAAGGAAACTAAGGTTTGCTCACCTATTGGGAAGGAGCTAACCAAAATATGGTATGTAAATATGAGGGAATAGCATTGTATTATAAGGAATGATGAAATGGGCAGTTTTCAGGAGAAACCAAGAAGACCTTTATGAACCCGCACAGAGTGATGCGAGCAGTACAATAGTAAAAACATAAAGAAAACCAGGTTTGAAAGACTTGAGAACCTTGAGCAATACAGTGTCATACCATGATTCCAGGGGCCTGAAAATGAATCATGTCCCACCTCCTGACAGAGAGACGACAGACTTGAGATGAAGAATGTGACCGACATTTTTGGACATAAGCAATGTGGGAATTTCCTTTGCTTAACTACCCATATTTGTTACGAGGGTTTTCTTTTTCTTCTTTATTGTTCAATAAAGAGAGAGGAGGGGAATATTGGAGAGAGAGAAAATAAACTCTTGCTAATTTGAAAAAATAATAACAATTTTTTAAAAGTTATCTTTCCAGGATAAGTGGTTGGTTGAGTTTCTAATATCAGACAGGATTCCAGAATATATTCCTCATTCTAAATTCTGCGCTGTTGATTTCTTACCTTTTTATAAGAAAATGTAGCATGTTGAGAATGATCATGTTTCCCTCCTTACAGGTATAGACTGACCCAGTGTCAGCTACACATTCTATATTGAGTTATTAACTATGTGGGTAGCCCTGGGATATACTAGAGGTCTCTGGAGAGATAGGGACATTTTGGAGCTATCACCATTAGGGTGACGCAGAAATTTCCCAGATTAAACCAGAACTTGCAGCTGGCTAAACAGGAATCTATATCCTTAGGAAGGACAGAGTTAACCCATCTTCTCTCAGGGGTTCTCAGAGGAAGTCCAGATAGTTCCTGGGGACACTCTCAGACTGACCTGGTCCTAACCTTAATCCAAAGGGCTTGGTCCAAAACAGACCAGCCTCTGACAAGTGACAAGCCTTGAAATAATTAACATGCCTATAGGATCATAATAAGGCACAGAGGCAATTGTGTAGTAGAAGAAGCACTGGAATTAGAGGGGCAAGACCTATTCAAATCCAGCTTTGCCATTTACTACCCATGAGACTTCATGTAGGGCCTTTTGCTTTATTGGGTCCCAGTTTCTTTAAATATATTAAATGAGGGGGAGTGCCTCAATGATTTCCCTTGAAGATCTAATGTTCTTTAATTCTAAATTTAAGGATCACTTGTTGCATGATGCTGGTCTTTATGTTGATCATTGCTGACACACAGACTTCCCATTCCTTGTTCCCTACCCTCAGAAAGAAAATCACACAGCCCTAGACCAGCCAGGTAACCCATTCCCCAAGGGCCTCTGGAAGAGAATTCTTGTCCCCCAATGCAGATGGTAAGTGATGACGGGGGAAAGAGCATGTAATATAGAAGAAAGGAAACCAGCTGGAACGACATTCTTCTTTTATATCTTTATTTGCCACTTTGAGTTCCTTTATCCCATCAATGCAAACATGTAGAACAGCCGGAAATCATGTTTTATGCATCACATACCAGGTGGCTGAGTGAGGCAAATGACATTCCCCAAAGCAGTGCCAAGGGAGCCCTTCCTAGGCGCAGAGCAAGTGGCCTCTAAGAGACCAGGTAGGGAAGAAAGGCGTCCTCACCAAGCAGTCTGGCTGCTGAAATATGAGGAACACAGAGCATGGACTCAAAACACCAAAAATGGCCACATTCATTGTCCTTTTTTGCTACCAAAAGAAAAAAGAATTCCTTCTTCTATAACTTAAATGCTATTTTTTTTTTGCTATCTACATCATATATAAAATATAGACTCTGTTTACTTTATAACACACATCTTTTTTTGATAAATAGCTCTTTAAAATATCTACTGTACATATGTTCATGCGTTGACATTTTTCATATTATATATAGAGAGGTTGGTATTTGTACACATATATGTAAAACACAATAAATATATACTCCACAATGATACAGCAACACAATGAATGCGAGGTTTGTCGGTAAGGAAAGAAACAAAAACAAAGGCAGTACTGGAAAAGCACCAGGCAGCATTCAGGAATGAGAAACTGCAAGGAGCTCAGTCCTTCCCCAGGACAAGGCACCGGGCATGTGAATGACGTAGATGGGAAGGAAAGGGGGATGAGTAAAGAGGCTGCTGGGGTCACTTGCTTTTATTTAAATTCCTTCATGGGGGACTAGCCTCAGGATCAGAAATCACTCATCCCATCCAGTTGGCCAAACCTGGAGCTAAAGGCAGCTTTGGAGCAAGGCTAAGGATTGAGGGCAGCTGACTCATTCTGCAGCTTAGCTCTATGGTTGGGCTGGAGGGGGTGGGGAAAGGAAGGGGAAAGATGGCCATCCAGAGAGATCAGCAGAAGAATGGACTGAGGGGAAGGACAGTTGAGTCAAAACCCAAAACTCCTGGATGAAATTGTATTTAGATCACCTACATCAACTCAACCCTTCTGATTACTGAACCAACATTCCCAACACCCGTCTTTCCTCCCCCTCCCCCCACTTCAAACATGCGTTGTGTTCTTATTACCCTTTATTCGGGGAATCAGGGGATTTCGGAAAAGGCGAAGGAAAATACAATAGATAAAGGAATTTCCAGAAAGTACTATCTGGAAATATAACTTCAACAGAAAACCTGACAGGGTTATTCCCAGCAATGGAAAGCTAATCCATTTGGGAAAGAACAGGTCTCCTTACTTCTTGCATCTCCAATCTAATGGCCTTAATCACCCAGATATAATGCCAAGCTAATTTCAGAGCCCCCTCCTCTTCATTGTCCTCATTTCTTTTTAAACAAATGAAACTGGTCCTACTAATATTAATGGCAGCAACATCTCCTTGGGAGGTGACAAAGCCGTGGCCAACTCACCTATCTATCAGTAGTGAAGGCCCAGGAAGGGGAAAATCAGCTCATTCTCTGAGGGACCTCTGCACCTTTCTGGGTATATGGGAACAAAAAAGCCAAGTTCCAGATTGTGGAGTGACCATGCCCATGTAAATCTACAGATATCTTATTTCACTGATCCTTATACCCTGGGGGGAAAATAAGTATAAAAGAAACATGACATTTTGAGTTGTGGACTTGGAAAAAAAGGGGGGGGGGTGAAGGTTGTAAGATTTATTCATTTAAAGGTTGTATAGAATGCAAGAGCTCAGTGCTTTCATTTTAGATATCAGGAAACTGAAGCTCAGAGAAGTAACAGAACTTCCACACATTCAATAAGTGGGAAGGCTGGGTATTAAACCTTGCTTTCCCAGCTCTAAGCCAAGCATGAATTCCAATGCAGTGCTTAAATCTCATAGCTTTTAAAGTTACTAGGAAAAATAATGTGTGTGTACATATCTATGTACACACTTCAATGGGGAGGGGGAGAATGGAAATAGGATGATTAGTAAGGACTCCTGGGATATACGAAGAGGCAGTCTGGTACAGTGGAAAAGCAGTAGTTCTGCAGTCCAAAGGCCTGGGTTCAAACCCTATCTCTGATTACTACCTTGGGCAAATCACTTAATTCTCCCTGGGTCTCAGTTCCCTCACTTACAAATTGAAGAAGTTGGTCCAGCTGATCTCTCAGGTCCTTTTCAGCTCTAAACCTATCATTACAGGGTATTATTTAGCTAAGAAAAGAATGCTTTACAAGCAACTTTTTAAGGAAGCAGAATGATATAGTGAAAGGGATAGGACCAGAAGCCTCGGGTTCTAATTCTGATTCTGCCACTCATTATCTAAGTGACCTTGGGCAAATCATTTTCCTTTTCTAGTGCACAATTCCTTGATCTTGAACTTGGAGGGGATCTTTTCAGTGATAAGATTTCAGGACTATGATACAGATATATCTTTTTTTTCTCCTACTCTCTGCAAACAGGTTTATCTTCTCCCTAAGTGGTCACCACCACTACCCTCTTTAACCTTTTTGCCCTATGCCTATTCAAAAACACTGATCAGATCATAGAAGCAACATTAGACCTCAAAGAACTCTGGATTTAGGGGCAGCTAGGTGGCGCAGTAAATAAAGCACTGGCCCTGGAGTCAGGAGGACCTGAGTTCAAATTCAGCTTCAGACACTTGACACAGTTACTAGTCATGTTACCTTGGGCAAGTCATTTAACCCCAATTGACCTGCCCTCCCCCCTCCAAAAAAAAGCAAAAAAAAAAAAGAACTCTGGATTTGAAGTCGACAGAGTTGAGTTCCAGCGTCAGTCCTGATACTAATAAATTTTACAACCTTGGGTAACTTCATTTGCTTAAGCCTCAGTTTTTTCATCTGTAAAATGAGAGGATCCTTTCCAGCTCTAATAGTCTATGATCCCACCTTGTGAGAGATTCAACTTGGTTTGGTTTAAGCACTGCTGAATAGCAGCCTAGAACAGAGCCACTGGTTAGAACCTTACGCTACAATTTTGTGTTAAGAACCAGGTAAGGCAGTACAATAAACTCAGATCAAGGCTCCCCAGGGCTCAGGCTATGAGTACATAAAAAGCCCTATTCACTGAGACAGATTTTTTTTTTTCTAATGTATTATACTTAGGCCAGAGTAAGCCAGAGATAAAAAACAATCCAATAAGTCAATCATAGGTCTTTCAAAAATGCTTAGCTCTGTGGTTTCTTGCATCACCTGCAATCAAAATTAACTCAGAAAGTAAAATTTTAAAGGAAGTGACATTTCTCTTCTGAAAGGGGGAAAAAAAACTGGCTTCTTTTTGCATTCCAATCATTTTCTGGCCTACCATCAAGTGCTACATCCTACAAAACAGGAGGACGGATGCCACCGTTTAGTACAGAGATGCCTTAGTCACTCACATATGAACAAGCAGGAAAATACCCTCATCAAGTGCTTAGAGGAAGAGAGTGATCTCTGCTCCAATAAAATAAGCCAAGGATAAAAGTACTACACTCCTGAAAGGCCTTATAATACAGTAGAAGAGCACAGAATGTAGAATCAGAGCCCCCAAGCCCAAATCCCATCTCTACCACTTACTACCTCTCAATCTCTCTGGGCTTCTGTCTCCTCATCTCTCAAAGGAGGAGGTTATACTAGTTGGCCTTCTAGATCACTTCCACCTCTGGGTTGATGATGCTACCTCTGCTGTCTTCAGTGCTAACAACATTCCAAAAAGTCAAGTATGCCAAATGGAGAATTGTCTTCTACAGAGTGGAGAAATGAATTGATCTGAGTACTTAGAGAAGAGTAATCACTAAAAGGCAGCAAAGGCCCATTAAGAGCAAGTTAGATTACACTAACCTCATTGCCCTGTGTATTCAGTTGTTCAACTGATAGTTCAGTGGAAGATCATAGACAATAATTAATTGTCTAGCATTTACATAGTGCTGTAAGTTTTGCTCTTTATATCTGTTGTCTTGTTGGGTCAAGCAAGGCATTTGGCAAAGCCTCTTGTGATATCCTTGAGACAAAGGAAAAAAATTTTGGCTGACAGTAAATTATATGGCCACCTGGGTGACAGCTGGGCCCAAAAAGTGATGGTTGGGTCTTCAGTGGTGCTCTACAGCTCTGTCCTTGGTCCTATTCAATTTAACAATATTTACCAGTGACCTGAATGAAGGCACAAACATTATATTTCAAACTTTCATGTGGTGTTAAGTGGAAGGGAATAGAAAATACATCAGATCCAAAAAAGATCCTGATACTCTTGAGCAATTGGTCAAATTAATGAATAGAAAATTTCATAGCGATAAATGTAAAATCCTACACTTGGGTTCAAAAATTCACTTGCATGAGTATATAAGATGGCTAGACAACAACTCATATGGGGGGGAAAAAGATGTGGATGCTTTTGTTTATACTACAAACTCAACATGAGTCAACAATGTGACATGACAACCAAAAAAAAAATATGCAATCTTCTGCCATATCAAGAGAAATATGGCATCTGGAATGAGACAGGTGATACTTTTACTTTGTTCTAGTCAGATCTTATCTGGAGTATTGTTATTTATAAGTCTTACATTTTAGGAATCACACTGACAGCCTAGACTACACCCAGAGAAGAGTGACAAGAACGGTAAAGGGGCTCAAAATAATGCCACAGAAAGACTTGGTTGAAGTAACTGGGAATGGTTAAAATGAAGAAAAAGTGGGGGAAGGGAAGGGATGGACCATGGAACTAGAAGCAATGGCCAGAGAGTATAAAGAGAAAAAATTCAACCCAAGGGAAGAACTCCTATTATTTAGAGCTGTCTAAAAATGCATATGGCAGGGTTAGGAGGTAGTGAGTTCTCCATTTCTGGATGTCTTCAAGTAGAGGCTAGAAAACCATTTGTTGTGGATGTTACAGAAGGAATTTGAACTTGGGTATGGTTTGGATTAAATAACCTGTGAAGTTCCTTCCAATTGGCATATGATCTTCAAGAATCACTTGGGGAGGTCCCCTCAGAGAACTCATTTTGAGGTTGGAGCTAGCAGGACTAGCCCAGTTCCCTCAGTCAGGGAATCCTATCCAGCCTATAAATCACAGATGCCTCAACGAAGTCACCTTCACAGTCTTAGTCTATGGTAGCATAATCCTCTATGTTTCCTCTCATAAAATAATTGGAGATGAAATCTTTGGTATTATCCCACAGTTCTTAACTGGGCAGGGGCATGAGGCAAATCAGCAGAGCGACAGGGAGCAGAGTTTTAAGCAAAATGGAAGGGCAGTCTCCTCCCCCTGGCATCACTGCAAGAAGCCAGAAGGGGGTCTGCTTTAGGTGGTGCCCCAGTAGCCTCTGGGGTTCTAGCCCCAGTCTACCAGGGAATGTAGAGCTATGATAAAAGACCTCCTCCAGCTTCTTCATAAGAGTGTCAGATCCATGGAGTGGAACTTTACATACATTACTTTAACATCGGATTTAAAAAAAATATATATATTGATCTGTTTTACTGATTTTTTTTTCTCTTCCTCTTTTCCTTTATTTTTTTTTAAAATCATCATTATAAGGATGGCTCTCTGGGAAAAGGAGGAAGAACATTCACAGGGGGAAGTCTAAGCAATGTAAAAACAAAAGATCCCTATAAATCTTTTTTTTTAAGCCATTGCTTATTTCTCTCCATCTACAAAGACTCTGAATCTATTGGCACTGAGGCAGAAGTTAAGACCCAAGAACTGAGTCATGTTGGGATTTATTTCTGACTTTTTAACTATGAGAACCATCCTACCTTTAGTCATTCCTTTTTCCTGTACCAGAGGCATCCTAGGAGTCATTCTTTGGGGTTTCCTTGGCTAAAGTGTTTACTTCTTTGTTTTTCTTAACTAAGAAATACCCATTCTTTCCACATCCCATCTTCAAAGACCCTGAATTTCTATCATAAAGTTTTTGAAAATATCTCCCTACTGTTATGGTGAGTTCCCAAGGATTTTTCTAATTTGAGCATGTGACTTGGAATTTTGAAATAAAGAGAGTAGTCTAATCTGCCTTTCACTCTCTCTCTTCCTGCTGCCAACCTTCTCTGTTCAAACAGACTGGGATTGAAGCACTTTTTCATTTAGGACTCACAGAATCTATTTATCCAATGGTAAGCATTCTACCTAGCCCTGAAACCTAGGAAAAGAGAGATTGGAGGTCCTGTCACAGATGAATGCCTCAAAGAAATGGAGCTCCTGAAGAAGTCTAAAGTGATTGCAAGGAGATTTCTAAATCCTATCAAATTTTCCATTTTGAATCTGCTGCAGCAAGAGGTTAGAACTCCTTATGTAATGGCTTTAGGACAGTGACCAAAATGTATAGGATGCTACAACAAGGCTCCCAGCAGAGAGGGTGAATTGTTTCAACCTTGGAACTTAAGACTTTTCCTTGGAAACAGCAGAATAGTTCCATAGGATTTCAATTTCTTTTTAAAAAATTGAATGTACTATAGTAGCCCAGGGACCTACAGAATATTTTAGTGGTAGAGAGGGAAGGGAGAGAAAAGAAGCAAATGATCCCATCAGTCAATTTAGGCATGCACCTGCCCAGCAGCAGTGGACTGTAACAGATGTCTTCTAGAGGTTTCTTCTAATTCTATTTTCAGTTAACTGAAAAGCAGCTCAAAGTTCTTGTGATACCCATTGAAGTCAGCTTTCTTCCCTTGGCATGGGTCTGTGACAGACAGGGAAGCAACATGTTATGAATGACTTCAACCTTCAGCCCAGAGAATCACCAAATCATAGGTTTAGAGCCAGAGGGGACTACAGAGGTCATATTGTCTAATCCCTTGATTTTATAGAATAGGAAACTGAGGCACAGAGAAGCTAAGTGACTTGTCCAAGGCAAAGTAGCTTTGTAGGGATAGTCATAAATCAGAGGGACCCAAAGCCCATCAAACCAAGGAAACTTTGAAAATTATGTCCTTTGATTTCATTTTAAAAGGTCGTACCCAAAATCCATCAGGAGGCTGACCTAGATCTTGGGAACAAAAGCAAGTCAGATGATCCTTATTTCTCTAAGGAAGCAGGGAAGAAAGGATTCTTTTTAGAGAGATATAGGGGATGAACCAGATCTTTCCTTTCAAACCTACAGAAAAAAAAAAAACATCTGAGCAACCTTTCTGGGACAATTTTTTCTTCACCTTTCCAGGTGAAGAGAAAAAGGTTTAATACAGTTCGAGGCAATTCCAAAAATATTGTGAGCTTTAAATTCAGTCTGGGCTGTTATGTCAAGTTTCAATTTCTTTTTAAAAAATTGAATATACTATAGTAGCCCAGCGATGTCAAGTTACCTGCTTTTCCTCATTCTATCCCAAGAGCAGATGGGATTGTTAGCCAAGTATACCTGGACCTCATTGGGTGCTATCTTCTGTAATATTACATGCACCTGAGGTTTGAGCTGTGCAATCACCTTGGCAGACAAAACCATGTTAGAGTAACTTATGATCTCTCTGATATCCATAATCCTAATCCAACCTCATACTAAAATCTAATGAGCATCATAGTGAGGTTTCAAAATGGTTATTCAAACTGTTGATGGATTCAGGTGGTTTCTTCAATTCTAGCCCTGTCTCCTAACCCAACTTTGTAAAAATAAAAAAACCAAAGTGAGCTCTGCTTTCTGCTTCTCATCAAGTTATACTAATTAAGGTTATGACAGGATGGGGGGGAGGGAAGAAACTAATTAGTGTAAGCCAATTTTTGGAAAAACCCTCACTGACAACCTACAAGGGAAGGGAGGGACAGGGAGCAGACAGTGAGCGGAAGGGGGACTGTGTCTCCCCAAAGAGCTATACTCTTCCCTACAGAATAAGGTTTGGTGATGCTTTCTCATTTAAATACTATAGTCTGAAAAATGGCTGCCCTACCTCCAAATCATCACGCTTGACAATCCCCTCATATCCACCTACTGCACACACACACACACACACACACACACACACACACACACTGCTCATCCTTTTTCTCTAGAGAAAATGGGCATATGTGGAGATGTGAGATTACAGGACCACATGGTGCTAGAATTGGGAATCAGGAAGGTTATTCATGCCAGCAGCAAATAGAACTAGCTACTGAGTGCAGCCTCATCTAACAGCACCATGTGGCTGGGGAGGAAAGTTGGGATGGATGTATATGTGGGATATGGAGCCACATGTAGGGAAAAGTGATACAAAGAGAAGGCAGGGAAAGTTAAAAAAAAAAAAAAAAGCCCTCTACCTTTCACAGTAAATGGAAAAGAGGCAGATAAACCACATAGGAATTTCCACCTTGAGCTCAGCCAGCTAGCACTACTGGCTGCTGACCAAACAAGTGCAGCCCAGAGGATTCTGAATCCTCATGCGGTTAGTTCATGCCCACAAAGAATCCTATTTGGGGTCCACTCCCCATAAACCCTTAGATTTCTTTTTTTGCAGCAAAGAAGGGGTTTCATATCCTCCGCCCCCCAAAAGCATTCAGCTGCATTCTCTCTCCACTTTCCCAATGTCACTGCCCCACTGCCATCTCCAAATTTCCTATGGCCACCACTGTCCCTAATGCATGCTAGCAGTACAGAGACATCCTGCTCCTGCGCATGGCCTCGCTGATCAGATAGGCAGGGCTCAGCTCTGGCTCCTCAGTCATGATGGTGATGTTCTGCCACTCCCCTGTTTGGCTGGACCGTTTGATGGTGTCTACCACACAAAGGGCATAGAGGCAGTCATCAAAGGTGGCGGCCATGGTGAGGGGCCGCCCATCCCAGGTCCGTCGGTCTTCCTGGTCCTGGAAGGCCTGCCGTACAGCCTGCATCATCTTGATAGTCCCCCGTAGGTACGGTGAGGGGATGTCACTAAAAGCTTTCTCTGGCAGCAGAGAATTACTGACAGGAGTAGCATCCTGAAGCAGGAGTTCCTGCTGCGGGGCACTGTTCCGCTGGCCATAGAGATCTGTGCCAGCTGCCATCAGTCGCCCAGCAGAACCTACCACGATTATATCCTGTTTGAATTCCCCTGGCACATTAAAATTGAGGGTTACAGTACAGCACACACCACCCTCCAACACCATCTGGAAGGTACAGAAGTCATCGCTGGTGATCTGGCGGATGCCCTTGATGTGATCTGTCTGCTTCACAAAGGTCTTGAGCAGCCCATGAACTTTCACTGCCTTCTGGCTAGTGAGGAAAGTCAGCAGGTCAATGATGTAAGTGCCCACAGAGTGCAGGCCCCCACCTCCCATCAGGTCATCACAACTCCAGTTGTACTTCTTGCCCAGGAGGCTCCCACTGTGAACCTGGACCTCACATACCAGCAGCTCCCCTACATAGCCTTCTTGGATAAGCTGCTTCATACGCACGAAGGCAGGCAGGAAGCGAAGGACATTGCCCATGATGCTCATGAGTTTGGGGTAGTAGTGGGCAGCTGACATCATTCTGAAGGCATCCAGGGGTGTAGCTGTTCGGTCACAGATGACATTCTTCCCAATACCTTTAAGGAAGAAAAGAAAATATAAGAAATCATAGGTGTATCAGGGGATGAGAAGTACTATTAGCACTGTTACTCCCAAAGTTACTGTTGGGCTTGGAAGAATGACTCAGGTGACTTTATAAGAGACAAATGTAAAGAGGATTTTTTTTAAAGGACTTCATCTCCTGAGCCATCTCTTCAACTGTTTATTTGATAATTCTAGTTAGTGCTCATCAATGGTTGCTTTTTGAAGTTCTTTATAACTGGTGAGGGATCACTTTTAGGTCAAAGTATCAGGTGCTATCACCATTAACAGTCTCCTCTTTCCTTTAAATGTGATTGGGAGCAGATAGGAAGGGATATTTTTGGCTAATCATGAGAAATCAACTTTTGCCAAGTTTGGGAACTTCCTCTATACACAGGACACAATATCTCTTTAACTCCGTAGGTAACCTTTGGAGAGCAGTCTGAGGCTGGCTAAATTATTTGCTAATGGTAACATAGCTTAGTGAATGTCAGAAGTGGGATTCAATTACAGGTCTCAAAGTCCATCATTCTACCCATTTATGTAATGCTGTGGGAATAGTGGATGGAGAACTGGCTTTGAAATCATAAAGACCTGGGTTCAAGTCCTCCTACCTTTGACACTTACTGGCTATGTGACCCTGGATGAGTCACTTAATCTCTAAGTTACACTTAGGCAACTCTCTAAGACTACATGTTACTGACAAGGCATTGACCTGCATTGTTAAAGTGAATTTCTTCTCCTAGGAGTTCCCTATACCAGTAAAATCACAGGTCCCTATGTGGACACTACCTCATGAATACATGTACAGCACATATATTTTTTGCATAAGTATTTAAGGCTTATTATTAAACCACAAAGGATAAATAAATATGTCTTTGAATCTTTCAAGAGAAACTAAAAGACTTTGGGCCAGAGAATAACCGATCAAAGGAGAACTCAAGGATTTAGCTAGGAGGCAGATGACACTTTAGATGACACATGTGGCCCTCTCGGTCCTTAAGTGCGGCCCTTTGCCTGAATCCAAACTTCACAGAACAAATCCCCTTAATAAAAGGATTTGTTCTATAAAATTTGGGACTCGGTAAAAAGGCCATATCCAAGGACCCACCCCTGCTTTAGAGCAAGGGCCTTCAACTGGGATCCATTAACTTGTTCTTTAAAAATATGTTTATAACTGTATTCCAATATATTTGGCTTTCTTTGTAATCCTATGGATTTTAGTCATTTAATAACATTCTTGGGGCAGGTAGGTGGCGAAATGGATGGTCAGGAGTCAGGAGGCTCTGGGTTCAAATCTGGATTCAGACACTAGCTGTGTGACCCTGTGCAAGCTGCTTAATTTCCAATTGCCCCCACCCCCAAAAAAAAGAAACCAACAACAAAAAAAACTCTTCTAAAAAAGGGTCTGTTGTACACAATTATAGATACAACATATGTGTGATGACCAGCTTTGATAGACTGGACTCTTCTCAGCAATGCAAGGTTATGGGACAACTCCAAAAGACTCATGGTGGAAAGAGATATCTACATTCAGAGAAAGAACTACAGGGTTTGAATGCAGATTGAAACAAACTACCTGCTCTCTTTCTTTTTCTTGTTAGGTTTTGTTTTCTCTTTCCCATTGTTCATTCCATTGGTTATAATCCTTCTTGATCCTATACTTGACTGCATGCTGCCATGGTGGGAAGAGGGGGGAGGAGGGAGGAGAGAGAGGGAAAGAAAATTTGAAACTCAAGGGATGGTGGAAATGAATCTTGTAAACTAAAAGTAAATAAACAAATTAATGAAGACAAAAAAAGGAATCAAAATAAAATAAAATGAAAATGAAAAAGGGTCTGTAAGCTTTACCAGAGTGCCAAAGGGGTCAAGGACAGAAACAAAAAAAGTTAAGAGTTCCCATTTCAAGAAAGAAAAAGTAATTTTAGTCCAATAGACATTAGGGACCCAGAAGAGTTCAACCAGTAGCTCAGTATGAACTGGGAAATGAAGACAACTCTAAAGAAAATATAGGCATCAATCAAGCATTTATTAAGCACCTACCATGAACGAGAAACTATGCTAAAAAAAAAAAAAAGAAAAGAAAAGAAAGAAACTATGCTGAGCTCCAGGGATCCAGAGGTCAAACAAAAAATGGTCCTGGCCCTTAAGGAGTTTATGTTTTTCTAGACTTTCCAGGAAATTAGCCAGAAGAATTCTAGGCCAATCAGGGTCAGAGAACAAGCACGGTGTAGCATAGGACTTGAGGTCCATGAACTTGTATTTTCATATTTTGATGACTGCATTTCAATATAATTGCTTTCCTTCGTAATCCTCTGCATTTTATTTTATGCAGCCAAAAACACAGAAAAGAAGTCCATAGACTTCACCAGACTTCTGAAGGGGTCCAGGACAAAAGAAAAAAAAAGGTTAGGAACCCCTGGTATAGTGAACAGTGCTGGAGCCAAGGGGCTTGCATTCAAATGCCTATATCAATGAGTACATGCTGTGGGTGCAAGTCATTTTGCCTCTCTGAGTCTGTTTCCTCTTCTCTAAAATGATGGGGTTGAACTTCATCTTCCTTAAGACTCCTTCTAACACTAAAATTCTTGGTCTGGAGTTAGACTGTATGAGGTCAGTAAGTCTTATTTCTAGGCTTTTGTATTTGCTTTAGTTACCTGGAATTGGCTATCTGCACTGTCATCCGTCTTCCTATCTATAGTGAAATAGAACTCCAGAACAAAGACCTCACTGTCATGATACATTCCTGGGAAAAAATGACTACAAGATCCCCAGGGCAGCGGGGAGGGCGGAAGGAAGAGGCTATGCTGCTGACACTGAGGCCTCAAGAAAGGACCCCAAGCCTTTAGGGTGTCGCAGGAAAAGGCAGGACTCCACCTGTGCCCAACACAGATGCCTTTAAATTAATCAGCCCCTAGTGTCAGAGTCCATGACTAAGTTCTGACTGAAAGGTTAACTCTATTGCATTGGGCTTTTATTATGGTTTTCAGGTCATGATTCGATCTGCAACCAAGTCCAGATCCATATAAAAACTGTGCAGCAACAAGGTCCTTTCTGTTGAATTTTTTTCAAATGATGATTCTACCAGAGTTCCTTTAGATGAGAATTGCCCATATAAAATGGCAGCCTGGCAAATTACATTATATTCTCTTTGGCATAGTATCAAGACTCAAGAAGCATTTCTCAGTAGATTAATATATCTCTGTGTGTATTCATACATGTATAATATATACACACATGTAATACATACATACATATATATATGTATAACAGAAGATTGGATCTTCTATTGCTCATGTCTCCCCAATACCCATAGCATCTACAAAGGGGTATTATTGTGTATGTATGTTTGTTTATATGACTCTATATACATATACATCCATATCAGTATTCAAATGGGTGTTACAGTATATATGTGTGTGTGTGTATACAGATATAAATATAGTTCTGTAACACCTACACATTTATAAATTAATGGCTGGCTCTATATTTTATAATTCTGACCCTGAAATAAAATGACTGCAAATAGCTGGTAAGAGATGATATCTCCTATCCTATTCCATAGAGGTCAAGCTGACTCTGTACCCTGGCATTCATGAATCAAAAAGCAAGAACAGGTCAAATTAAATCATGGTGCTCCTTTGACCCAGAGCAACAGGTTCAGAAAGTGACAGAAGGAACTGGAGTGGGCTAGAAGGCCTTTGGTTTATATTAATTTTAAGATTTTGTACCTCCCTCAAACATCATACTTTTCTAAGTATGATCATAAAATTCCTAGAATCTTTCAACACAGTTTCATGTACTCAGGGGCAAATTTATCTAAAAATAAGTTAATAAATCATTGCATATTAATTTGCTCATGACTAGCTGGTATTGTCAAAAGCAACATGAGACTACACAGTGGCCTACCCCATTTAGGACCCCAGAACCAGGGCCTTTAGCAGGTACTTTCTCAACATAATCTGTTCAAGCTAAATTAATTTACACTTGCAACTTTGCTGTGTAATGGCATTAAAAAAAAATCATTGCAAATATACATCATCTATTTCTTGTGAGTATAATTGCCAGTGTATTGGATTTGAGGTCAGGAGTCCAGTGATCTAGTTTTGGTTTTTCCACTAATTTGCTATATGATCTTAGAAAAGTTACTCGATTTCTCCCGGCTTAAGAATCCTCCTCTATAAAATGGGTTGTGGGAGTGGAGGAGAAAGGATTGGAACAGCTCGTGTTCTAGTCCTCAAATTCTGTACTTCTAGGTTAGTGACTCATTGAAGGTGACTATTGGTTCCTCCATTATTTATGCATCCCTGGCCCCCACAGCACCTACAAAGGTAAAAATTATTACTATGCTATGTACCCAGCAGGTGTTCCAGAAGTATTATCTAAGGATTGCCTCCCTATGACTCTGCTAAAACTCTCTTTGCAAATTGCATGCTTTCCCAATGGATATGAAGGATCTGGAGAAGTGTGGGAAGACATATAAATTGATACAGAGAAAAGGAAGCAGAACCTGACAACAATATATGCAATGACAACAACAATATGGCAGAACAATAAAATGAAACTGAAAACTGTAAACTAATAATAATGAATAAATTTGGTTGCAGAGAATGGAGAAAATACATCTTCATTATAAAGATGGTAAACTAACAGAGTAGAATTATTGCATATCAAACATAGTCAATGTGTTAATTGGTTTTACCAAACTACATTTTTCTGCTTCTTTTAAAATCTTTGTTACAATGTTATGTATGTGTGTATTAAATCTATGCCTTCTAGACTAGTACAAGAACCATTTTTCAATATATTATCTTCAAAATCTAAAAGATTTTTTTCCAGGGTTTAGCATTTTAAAACAACAAGTGAGGAGTAAGGAAGTCAGACAGAAGACCTGTATCTTCCTTTCAGCTATGTTCCAATTTATTTTGAGAAATAATGAAGACTATAGTCCTCCATCATTTTCCCATGGCACCTAAACATCAGAGATCCATCCAAATCACTAGAGTTTTTACTAAATGCACCTGCCTTTTGTACTCTAAAACATGCATCCTGGAGACACTACTTGAAATCTTTAGTGATCTGTTGGTAGAAAGAGGTTCTCCTTCAAGACTTTTTAAAAAAATCCAATACTGATAACTAGTTAATAATAATTAGTTAATAGATAACTTATTTTTAGATAAATTTGCCCCTGAGTACATGAAACTGTGTTGAAAGATTTTAGGAATTTTATGATCATACTTAGAAAAGTATGATGTTTGAGGGAGGTACAAAATCTTAAAATTAATATAAACCAAAGGCCTTCTAGCCCACTTCAGTTCCTTCTGTCACTTTCTGAACCTGTTGCTCTGGGTCAAAGGAGCACCATGATTTAATTTGACCTGTTCTTGCTTTTTGGTTCAGCCTGCTCTAGGAATACTATAAACTAGGTGAAACTTGGATTTGGGATAAGATTCCAGTTGGCCTTTTTTTTTTTCCTCCTTCTATCTAATGTCCTGATATTATTATATTCTGATCAAATACTTCACTTCTACACATAGCCCCATCACCATCAAAATTAGTTTCAGCTCTAAGATTTAAGTCAAGGGGAAGAAGCTCCGATTGCAGAATTTCATCAAATGGTAGGTGGGGGAAGGTATACTTTGGAACATGTTACATGTCCAGGATTCCCTGAAATTTCCCATCACGTTGTCTACTCTCTCTTTTTGCCTAAATCCAAATATCTCTACAACCTAGAAAACACAACTTGTAGAGACCACTTTCTTCTCAGGAAAGGTAAACAGTCTTTGGTCTTCAAATTTGTTTTTCAACAAATCTAGATCACTGTTACTTGAATCAATACTATAGGTATTTCTGGTATGTGTATACCTATAATTATGATTAATAAACAAGATTTCTTCCTATAGCCTGTTGCTAAGGGGTCCCCTGAACCTGTCTTTTTGAGTTGTCATATTTTCTAAAAATACTGGACCCAGAGTATGCAGAAGGCCATGAATGTATCAACCCCCCCGCTGAGCTGACATAATGTGCTGTTTGCATCCCAAGCTGGACTCCCTATGTGTCCTTAGGAGTCAAGACAGGTACTACTCTGTCTGTTCTTGGTTGGGAAATTGCTTATACAGTTGAGACCCTTGTAGATAAGCAAACCACCCCATCTTCCTAGTCTAGCAGTTCCCAAGGAAAAAGAATGTGGCTTTTACCATAGCCTTGCTCCTCTCCTTCAAGAGGAATTTTGTCCTTTTCCCACCTTTCTTGCCCCTTTCTCCCTCTCATGCCATGCCCCTTTAGGTGGAGATTTGTGTTCCCTCCTCCTTCCTTTGTCCTACTATTATAAAAATGCAAACTTCTATATGAACTATGAACTCTTTGAGTTCCACATTCATGTTCATTTCTCTTGTAATAAACCCAGTTTTAACATAAGTTTCATAAAGTTCTGATTACCTACTGACACAAAGTGGGAAGAGAAATAGCAAAACTGACTCTTTAAAGAAAAATTATCTCCATTTTATGTAGGTGGAATGAAGGTAGGGATTACTGGGAACAGGAAAAGTGTCCAATTCTCTATCTCTACTCCCCTCAAGCACCCTATACATCCTCATATACTTACATACCCCCTCTCACAGCCATGAACCTAATATGATATTCCCTTGAGTTGTAGTTAAGAAAAGACTAGTTTTCACCTTTACCCACAGAGATGATGGTGAGCAGTGACTACTCTCAAGATTAGAGGGCTAAGGGAGGTATGGGATTGGATTCTCTCATGGAGCTACTCTGATTGATTAAAAAATTGGCCTAGTATGATATGGAATCTTCTTGAGTCCAGAAGGTTCCAAGTGACAACCATTTATGATTTACAGTTCTGGCTGAAGAGTGATAAAACTATGGGATACAGTGATAAAGTAAAACTATATTTCCCACCTTTGTGCCAAGTCTAAGATCACAGTCTATAAATTCTCACCACAGGATGAGAGGCTTTAGAGAAGCAGGTTGAGAATGAGCCCAAGAGATCCAGACCCAAATCTGCTCTTTCCCAAATGTCTCAGTTCTACAGCAAAGGCAGAACTTTGGGGTCTGGTTTTATATCCTCTCATGACAAAACGTTGCTTCCTCTTTCTAAGACAAAAGATCAAAAAGCTTCTTAAACATCAAACAGCTCCTAGAGAAAATAGTGCTGCATAGAATTAAGTGAAGGAATCTGAAACATATGGATTGCATTTATTTCCCTCCAAATAAACATCAGTACAAAATGGAGAAAGGAAAAAAAGATTGAGTCCTTTGGAAAAAGTGTTTTGTGTTTTGCCAAACCCCAAACTTTCCCAAAGCAGCTCAAGATGTTAAAAAAAAAAAAAAACAATTCCACCCTGTCTAGTTCTGTTCACCCCAACAAATGGGGCTTTTTTGGTTGCTCTGTCTCTGTGATTAAAAAAAAAAATTAGCACTATCCCTTAGTGATTAGTACATGGTCTGCCTATACTGGCTTATCAGACCATTAACTCTCCCATTCACCCTTTAGAGGCACCTATCTCTCTCACTCACTCTGAAATGGATTTCATGATGCTGTCTCCCTCCTTCTCTTCCAAACCTTCACCCAACTTATTTCCTGGCCCTTGCAGTTCTTGATAGCACATAGGACAGAAAGTACACCCAACTCAAATCAGTATTTGGACCCTGATCCTCCTCTTACCCTCTCTTGAGTACCAAGGACTAGCTCTGAATAATACTTATTTGAACCAATGTGAATGTTGGGTTTTCCAAGTGCTCACTTATTTAGATTTAGGATATGTTTGTATCCATGTTCTGTAAGCTCCTGAATGGCAGTGACTCTGCTTTCAGTTCCTTTTGTATCCAGCTCAAACACAAATGCCTAGTACAGGGGTGATCTATGTAAAAGTTGTTTATGATTAAATACTGTTGGTTGAGCAGCCCAAACTAGAGAAAATGGCACTAACTCCTCCCCAAAGTAGACATTGTGACCTTTGATCCATTTAGGTTTGTAAGCTAAGCATTTAAGAAGTTATTTATTTCCCTTCAGGTATCCTACTTTCAATTAAATAATCTGTTCCTAAGCAATCAGTTTCATCAAAATGACCTCCTACTAAAACACTAGTACCCACCTTGAGGGAGGGGTCTGCCCCATTTTGCAGCAAGATGCACTGTCCTCTACCTCCCTCTTCTGTCACAGACTATTTGCATCTTGGTAAGGGATGAGTGATTCCCAAAGAAAGTAGATCTTGTCCAAGATTCTGGTGTTGGTCAATCTTTTCTTATTAATTTAAACAATGAAGAAGGAGACTTGAAGGGCATAAGTTGTTGTTGTTACTAATTTGTATTGGTGGAGGAAGTTACCTCAACAGGAATTCCCTACAGTGATGAAATCACAGGCAGGAAGGGGGGTGGGAGGGAAAGAGAGAGGAAGAGAGAGAGAGACAGAGAGAGACAGAGA
>CM053587.1:217540019-217558262 GCA_028646515.1 Pseudochirops corinnae | reverse complement strand
AAAGAAAAGAGAAAAAGGGAGTAAAACAGTTAATAACATTTTACTATTCTCCATCCTTCCCCCTCCTTACTCATTGAGCTCTCTCTTCAAATAAGATGAAGTGTAAACCCCACTCTCTTCTCATCCACAAAATGACAGGGTTAATGCCTCCACTGGACACATCACAAGATTAGAGTAGTGATGGTCAGATAAATAAGAAACCCCTGAAAAGTCAAGTGCCACATGAAAGCAATGTCAGCCAATGGACTAGGAGAGAGTTGAGGGCTCACCTAGTTTGTTTTTAATCCTTTATATTCTCATCCCTTAGCACAATGCCTGGAACATAACAGGTGACCCCAGAAAGTCTATTTCGAGCACAGAAGCAAGGAAGAGAAATTTAAATCTTGCCCCAAACCTTTTCTAGACTTTGAACAAGTCGCTTAATCTCTTTTTGCCTCCATTTCCCCAGCTTCTATAGGAGGATAATAATAGCAGCTGCTTCCCAGGGTTATTGTGAGGCCCAAATGAGATAATATTTGTAAAGTGCACAGGGTGAGCACTTAATATATGCTCCTTTCCTTCCTTGTTGACTTGACCTAATGCAAATCCTTCATTTACAGATGAGAAGACTGAGGTCTAAAAAACAGGAACTGCAGGGTTCAAACTCATCACTGGTTCCACTTAACCAAAAGGATTATCTAGTCCATCACCTTCATAAGGAAATGAGGTCCAGATGGGGAAGTGACTTGCCCATGGCCACACAGGAAGTTAATCCCAGAATCTACAGATGTCCTAACTCTCTGTGCTATTATTATCAATGTTGTGGTTGTTATTAATCCCAGGGCCTTACACAATAATTTCAGAAGGGATTTCTTTACTATTCTCATCATCTACCTCACAATAACACACTCATTCCCTTCTTGTGATAAACATAGTTAGCTACCTCCAAAGACTCCACTCAAGGACCAGTGAAGTATTTAACAAGATTTGTTTTAATTCATTTTCTGGAATTGAACTGAATGTCAAACGTTAGTGTTTAAGTGCCAATTGTTGTTATTGTTGTACTGTTTCAATTGTGTCCAACTGTCTGTGACCCCATTTGCAGTTTTCTTAGCAAAGATACTGGAGTGGTTTGCCATTTCCTTCTCCAGCTTATTTTACAGATGAGGAAACTGAGGCAAACAGGGTTAAGTGACTTGCCCAGGGTCACACAGCCAGTAATTGTCAGGAAGATGAGTCTTGCTGACTCCAGGCTCAGCATTCTATCCGTTGGGCCACCTAGCTGGCCACTGAGTGCTAAGAGTTCACCATAAAAAATAAGAGTATATTTAATACTGTGAGGCAGGGTGTGTAACATTTTGGCAGTCTGGTAAAGCCAGTGGACCCCTTCTCAGAATAATTTTTGTTGCCTATATTCATAACTGAAGATGACATGAAATTCCAGCTAGAGATTAGTAAAAATAAAGCGAGAAAGAGAGGAGAGGAAAGGAGGGGTTCTTTGGACCCCAGATTAAGGATTTCCACCGTAGGGCAAGAATAATCAATGGCTAGATCTGAAAGCTTTCTCTGGTTGATATCCAAACTGGTTGTTGTTGCCATACCTCTTTCCCCATGCTTTCAGGAATGTAAAAGGATAAGAGAAAATTGGTGGGTAGCCCTTTCGTCATCAGTTTACACTCCCAGTACCCTTCCACCACTTGCGATCTCATTGTCCACTAGTCAATAACTACAAGATTTGGGAGAAAGCCCAAATCTATGCAGGGAGATGCAAAGAAGATCCCAAGAGTATCCTCAAAAGGTCTCCTCCTGTTATATTTCCTAAGAAAGGACGAATAGTAGCAGCTTTCCAAATGAGCCATTGGCCCATTGACTCGGGGATTATCATTGGTCACCCACAGTGTTGCTACCAATCCACCATTCAAGGACTCCAGCAATTCCTTAAAAGAATCACTGTATGATCACAGTCTTTCTTCCCTGCTGGAACATTTCCAGTTACACATTTTCTTATCTAATCAATGGTGGAAATCTGCAGAGTCACTACTACATCTCCAAGCCTTCCTTCTTATTATTCCATTCCTGTTGACAACCACAGCTCTTCTGGAAGCCAAATCAGATGCACAAGTCCTCACTCCACATTTAACTTAAGGTCAGCTTGGCCTTGCAGCTATGTTTCTCCACAAGTAATCATAATCAGATATGGCCTCCACCTCCTTTTCCCGGTTATACGGATGTTCCAACCAAGGTCATCTTTACCCTGGACAGGTGATCCAAATCTTCATGGACAAGACAGACCTTCCTGTAAATGGTATAATACAGAAGGAAGATGGGTCTTCCCATTTTGCCAAATGTTCTCTCCAAGGTAGAATCAGCAGAAAGTAGCCCAGCAAGGAATAGATTCAGGACTGTAGCAGAAGCTATATCTAAAAACCTAAAACCTTTTTTTATAACCTTGCCCAGATGTACATGCACATTTCACATCACTCAATCAGTCCTTCATGTCACTTGCAGAAACATCTAAACTTCCTTCTCAGCTCTCAGTCTACTCTACTTGACTCTTCTTCTCCCAACTTCAAACCTTCTAGACCAACAGTGGAGCATCCTGATCCCATCTCCTATGTTTGGTTGGAAGAATGAATACAAGAGAAGAGAAGGGACTACATTAGCAAGTGGCTTCAGTAATAAAAATAATAGCATAGGAATAAGGATTGGACTTGGGATTCTTTAGTGATAAAGGATTGGATTTGGAGTCAAAGGACTTAGGTTTGAGAGAGAGGAGAATCATTTGATGCCAAATCTGGCATCATTTAATTCAAATATGTTTTAATTTGGCTTTTCTTTTTAAAAAGAGACTTGAATATATTGACCAAGGACTAACCTAGCTCAGTTTGAAGAAGCTTATTAAAAGTAGGTTGGCTACTAGGTGACAAATTTTTTTGGCCATGGGGACACAAAACAATTAAACAATTCAGAGGCACTATAAAAATGTGATTGGAAAACACTGCATTTGTAAGTGTGAAGAGGCTTGTGGTCAGAGGACTGGAATTCAGCAGCTGGCTTTGATACTTTCTAGCTATGTTACCCTTTGGGAAAATCACTTAACGTCACTGGGCTTTATTTTCCTAAACTGCAAATCAGAAATAATGACATTTGCACTGCCTACCTCATAGGCCTGGTTGTGAGGAATGGCTTTGCAAGCCTGAAAGTGTTTTATGGTTTACAATGTGAGTTATTAATAAATGAGTTAATTCTAAGCCAAGGAAGGAATAGAGAGAGAGAGAGAAAGAGAGAGAGAGAGAAAGAAGGGAGGGAAGGAAGGAAGGAAGGAAGATTTTGCATGATTTTTAAGGAAAGGGTCTGGCTTGCTTTTTTCTGTATCCCTATGCTTAGCATATTGCCTGGCACATAGTAGGCACTTAATAAATTGACTGGCATTTATCAATTCAAATCCCAACTGTGCCACTTGTTTACCCTGTGACCTTGGGCAAGTCACTTAACTTCTCTTCTAAGTTGCCTTATAAGATCCTTTCTATCTCTGAATCTACAATCCTATGAGCTCAGCACCATCTCTGCAACTTATAGATTTAGAGAGCTGCTTAGGGCATTGACAAGTAACACATCAAGGATTACATAAACTTAAGTGTCAGAGACAATACTTGAACCCAGAACTTTTTAGTTCCAAAGCTGTCTCGTTATCCACTATGTCTTTAAGTTCATGCGTTTTCCTCACAAATACCCTGTTAAGAATGCATTATAAGAACCAGTATCCTCACTTTATTTTTTTTGCTTTTTTTTTTGGAGGGGCAATTGGAGTTAAGTGACTTGCCCAAGGTCACACAACTACTAAGTGTTAAGTCTCTGTGGACGGATTTGAACTCAGGTCCTCCTGACTCCAGGGTCAGTGCTCTACTCACTGATCCACCTAGCACCCTTGTATCCTCAGTTTATAAATGAGGAAGCCGTGCCTTACAGAGTTTAAGTGACTGACCTATAATCACATCTTAGTAAGTGCTGGAGTTGGGACACCTCCTCTCCTGGTTGCATTGCTACCTTCAGCTTCTATAGTAAACAAGACTCTCAATCACTTAATCAAATCTATTTTCTAGGGGAGGTATTATGGTACAATAGTCTGGATATTAGAACTATGGGTTTCAGACCCAATTCAGCCACTAACTGGCTCTGTGACCTTGGGCAAAATCACCTAACTATTATAGACCTCCACGTTCCTCTAAGCTACCTTTTGTTGTTGTTCAGTCATTTTTCAATTGTGTGTAACTCTCTGTGTCCCCATTTGGAGTTTTCTCAGCAGGGATATGGAGGTTGTTTCCCATTTCTTTCTCCTAAAGTACCTTAGGATCATAGATTTACAGCTTGAAGAGACCTAAGAAGCCACCTAGTCTAACCCCTTCATTTTACAGCTGAGGAAAGCATAGGTCTACAAGGGGAAAGATAAGGAAACTGAGACCCAGTAAGTAGAAATGAGTAGCAAAAGGTTACATGGGGAGTAAATGTCAAAGCTGAGATCTTGGCCCAGCTCCTCTGACTAAATCCAGCAGTCTTTCTATGACACCATGATGTTAGCTCTAAAATTCTTCGATTTTATGAACCTGATGAACTCCCTTATTTTTATCTTCAGTGAAGATACTCAGCCCAGAGAGGCAAGACAACTTCCCCATAACCAAGAAATAGCAAAGCTGGGAATTAGGCTGGAATCTTTTCTATGTGAAAGGCCAAGGCTTTCTATCATGTTGCTGATTGGAACCATGTGGATGAAGACAAGTCTTCCTTTAGAGGAAACTCATCCTGTATTCCATCATTTTCAGTGATGATATGTGGGCATAGGCATGTCTGAATTTTAAGTATCTAGAAGAGAATTTGGGAGTTTAGGAGTCAAAGCACAAGCATCTCTACACTTAAGGTGGGTGGCCATGCACATATAAGCATACCCTACCACACAGAGATCACTGGGGGTGTCCAAAATCAACGCTGCACATTGTGATGAGATACAGAGGTACACTGATTCTTAGCCTGAGACCAAATACAAAAGTCCCAAAGCAATTTAAGTCTCTCTTCTCATTTCAAACCTACAGCTGAAAATGAGTCACCATGACCTATATTCAGCTCCACATGCCGAGGCTCCTAATATTCCTATCCCCATGTGAAGAAGGGTAGATTGGGATGAATTTGCTATAAAGGAAAACTAGCTTCATTCACATGGTGCCCACTGTAGTCAGAGGACCTAGGCTTAAATCTTGCTTTTGTTCTTTACTGGTTGTGGGCACTCTCTGGGCCTCAGTTTCTTCAACTATAATAAAGTAAGGCATGAATTTATATAATCTCCAAGATCTCTCTCAGCTCAAAATTCTGATCCTCTTGGGCTGTGAGAGCCTAGTGAAAAGAAGCCTATAGCCAGTCACTGCACAGCAGGCTGGAGTTCATTTGAAATTTGTCAGAATCAAGTGGGTTTTCAAAAGTGGAGTTTTTTAAAAAGTGCTTGATCCTTCTAACTGGTATTGCTGGAAAGACCTCATGAGAATAATAACTCACATTTTTTTTTGTGATGATGTATAAAAATCAATGTGCAAATACAGATTCCAGAGGTATGGCTTCAAAAGACCCCTTTGATCCAAAGAAATAAGAATACATGCGCTAACCATCTCACAGGATTGTCGGGAAGCAGGTATCTTGTACTAAAAAATGGGTACTATAAAATGCGAGTCTATAATTTTTCTTGTGGTTGTCTGCTTTTTTCTCCAAAGTTCTACCTGTTTTATGCTTTTTCAGCTTTTCTGATTATAGCAGTGAGAAATCCTAATTAGATGCTAATATATTTTTAATGCCTGCTAATCTCCCTTTGAACAGATGTCTATGGATCTCTCCCTATAGAGACACAGTACCAAGGAGAAAGGTGTGGGGCTGAAGCAGCTTTGGGAAATAACAGTTTCACCCATGTTATCAGGCACAGAAAATATGTGAAACCTGGAATCTAGAATCCTTACATCAGGATGGCTTCCTATGTCTTATTATATATTAGTATGTATCATATCATATTATATTGTATTGTATTACATTATATTACATTGCATTGCATTACATTACATTATATTACATTATATTATATTATATCATATCATATTATGTTATATAAAGTCTTACACTCTATATTACTGTCTGGTTTTCAAAGAATTTTTCTATACATTAGAATCACCTCTCTCAGACTATTATTATCATAACCAATGCTATTACAATTGTAATAGTTTTTATTACTTAGTAACTTATTTATTAAGTACTAAGTCTTATAGTAGTTGGTTTTCTTATCTTAAGTCTCTTTCAACTTCCATGTATCCTCCACAAAGTTTCCAAAAAGATTTTCCTAACACTGATTATGTTACTTTCTTACTCAATAAACTTCAGAGTCTCCCTGTAACCTCTAGGATCAAATATAAACTGTTCTGTTTAGCATTTAAAGACTGTCAAAACCTGGCAGCACTCCATCTTATCAGCCTTCTTACATTTTACTTTCCTCCAATCACATTATAGTCCAGCAAAACTGGCCTTCTTCTGTTCCTCATACAGAATTCCTAGCTTCCTTCAAGGCTCAGCTAAACTGCTGCCTCTTAGATGAAGCTTTTCCCTACTTTCCCCCTCCTCAATCAGCTATTATCTATTTTGTCTATGCCTGTATAGGGACATATCTCACCTGGCTAGATTGTAAGTGTCTCAAGGGCAGGAACGGTTCCACTCTTACAGTGTGTATCACCAGGGCCTACCACAGCACGTTTCAAACAGCTACTTAAATATTTGAATTCAATAGATTGATTGAATCATAGAATATTAGCATTGGAAGAGAGGTTGAACACTATCTAATTCAACATCTCCTCATTTTTTCAGATGAGGAAACAGACTCAGAGAAGCAAGTCCAAAGGTCAGCTCCCAGTCCAGTGGTTTCCATGCTGCATTTTCTCATTTGGTCCTTATGATAACTCTTAGAGGTACACAGGTCTGATGTTACCCTGTTTTGACAAAGTTGTGACTAAATGAGACTGGATCTGAGGGCACACAGAGCATTAGTGGTGGAACCAATACCAGAACCAAAATCTCCTTCAGGATCAATTATAAAGTCCTCTTTTAGGCTTTGAAAGCCCTTTACAACCTGGCCCCTTCCTACCTTTGCAGTCTCCTTACATCTTATTCCTCTCCACATACTGTCTGATATAGCCACACTAACCCCCCACGAGATGCACAATCTCCCAAATCCCTGCCTTTTCACCGGCTGTCCCCCATGCTTGGAATGTACTCTCTCTGAGCTCAGTCAGACTTTGGCTTCCCTGGCTTCCTTCAAGGCTCAGCTCAAATCACAATACTTGCAAGGGGCCTTTCCCACCCCTTCCTTCCTCCCCATTCCCCTACTCTTAGTACCTCCTCTCTGGGAATACCTTCCTTTTACACTCTGTGTCTTTTGTGTTGATGGTTGTTTGCCTGTTGTCTGCCTCAGACGGGGAGCTCCTTGAGGACAGGGACTCTGTTTTTGTCTTTCCTTGTCTTTCTAGCACCAAGTACAATGCCTGGCATATAGTAAGCATTTAATAAATGCTTGCTGAGTGACTGACTGACTCCTGACTTTAAATCCAATATAATTACTGCTTTTCAGCTGCACAAAACTGGCTGATCCATGTGCCTTTGACGTAGGCGGTATCAACTTCTCTGACCTGGTAAAATAGTGGAAAAGTTCATCTGAAGTCACCTCCTGAAAATTCTGCTTCCAAGGACTGAGATGTCTTATGTGAGCTCTGGGCATTGCCCAGGAACAAAGAGGTTTATTTTCAATCTAGCAAATAATCAGCATTTTATTGCAGCTATCGGAAAGGTGGGACCTGGGCATTTCAACAAGAGACAGATGGCTTGACTCCCATAAGGTGAGTCGAGGAAACAAGATCCTTTCCTCAGGCTCTTCCAGACCTACCAAACCTCAGCAAGGGCACTTCAGAGGTGACTCGGGCTGGCCTCCAGGTAGGAGCAGCAGGTGCCAGAGGGAAAGGGAAGTACTACAAAGTATCACAAAGGTTGCTATGATGGTTGCTGCCCCAGATCAGTCTGCAGAGCAGGGCAAGTCTCCCATGTTACTGGACCTAGCCAGATCAACTGAGGGGATATTAGGGAAGAGATAGGAAGCAGAGATCATCTCAAGGTCAGAATGCCCCACACTCAGGGAGCTAACCAGGCAAAAGGCAGAAGGAGGGAACTGGAAGAGATAGAGTCAAAGAAACATGTGTATACATGTGTATATACATACATATATACATAGACATATATATATACATATAAACATATGTTTGAGTGTGGAGATATATGGATGGATAGATGGATGGATAAAGTGATAGATCTCCACACTGAAACAGAATCTATTTTTAGGTGTCACAGCCATAAAAGCTTCTCCCCAAGCAAAGCCTCCCAGATGAGTCTAGTTTCATGCCCTACAGAATACCACATACCACAGAAAGGGCCTTGTCAGCCAAGAGTTTGCCATAGAACTCCACCCTTCTATGAAAGCAATGAGCTGGCTGTCAGGGAAACTTGAGGTGTTGCCTGAAGACATACAGCCTGCCAAAGCCTGGGCAGGACTCTTGGGCCATCAGAAAGAAGGGTAGCTTTGTGTAGTCCAAAAGTTCTCTTGGGAGGGAGGGCCACTCACCCCACCTCTGGCTCCCTACCCACCAAAAGAGGTAGTTTTTCTTTTCCCCTTCCCCATTCTGGGCCCAATAAAACAGCAATTAGTTTTGTGAACTGTTTGCATCACTCACATCTGCTTCATAGACTCTAATACAAAGATTCTTCTTGTTGGTGCTGACAAACCAGTAAGTCAGCAGCAATTAGCAGAGTCAATAGAACCCACATTCCCTGGTTTCAAGCACAGCATCCTATCCCCTAGGCACAGTCTAACTTCATGAAAAGGAATTACTGGAGAAAGAAGATGTGGCTAGTTTGAAATAAGGAACTATCTAATTTATAACTTAGGGGAATTTATGTCAGGGGAAATAGTTAAAGGGATCCCAACCTACTCATTCACTCACAGACATTAATTTATGGTCAGTTACCAATAAAAAAAAAGTCTAAAATATTTCTATAGTTTTGTAAGATTTCTGATATGCTTTCTTTCCAATGACTCATTGAGGTAGGTTTACAAATATTTTTCCTATTTTAAAGATGAGGCAACTAAACTTGAGAGATTAAATGGATTTCCCATAATCAGACCTGGAACTGGAATTCAGATCACGACTCCAAGTTGTATGCTCTTGGCCCTGGTGCTGTGCCCTGGAAGGTATAACTTTGCTTGTTCTATTAATCCTGAGTGTGTGCTAAAAAAGCAACCTGGAATCATCTCTTAAATAGTTCCAAAGAAAAAACGACATTGGCTCTCAACTCATAGGATTATACATCAAGAGTTAGAAAAGATGCCTTCGAGTTCATCTCTATTAGTAGCTCAACAGGAGCTCAGATCCAATAGCACTCAAATGGGGTGGAAGAGATAGTCAGAGAGGTCTTAGGTAGTGAAAGGTTGTGACATACAATGGAAAAGAAATGACGAATCAGGAGACCCAGGTTCTATCTTGGTCTGAGCACCAAATCACTCTGAATGAATGTTTCCTTAATGTAAAATAGGCATAATGACATTTATTGTATTTATCTCACAAGGTTGGCAAACAGCAACTGAAATAATGTTTTAAATTTAACAAATTATTACTAAAAACTTTGTGTAATCAGAGTCCTCTGGGAAGCATTAGGGGTACAAAGATGAAAGAAGGACAATTTCTACCCTTCAGTAGCTTAGAGTTCAGTAGTGAAAATATAGCAGAGACATGAGTGACATATAAGGCAAAATGAAAGAAGGATAAAGGAGAGATATGGGCAAGATGCTATAATAAAATCTGAGGAAAGAAAGTTCACATTGAACTGAGGAGGGAGAGTCAGTGTAAGGGAGGAGGGGACTTCACAGACAAAGATTAAAAAAAAAAAACTAAACCAGTAGAACTCCTGGATACTGGAGAGGATGAAACCAATAGACCAGGAAACATGTCATGAGGACCTGAACTAAGATGGCGGCTCTTTAAAGGGAGAGGAAGGAATGCTGTGGAGGTAACTTCACAACTGATTAGGTATAGGGGTAGAGAGAAGGCAGAGGCAAGGATGACTCAAAAGGCTTTGATCCTTAATGACTGGCAGATGGCAGTGTCATCAAAAGAAATAGGAAAGTTAAGGGAAGGGCCAGGCTTTAGGGCGGTGGTTCTCAACCCTAGTACCACAACCCTTTAATACTCATATGTGAGTGTATCTGCATGTGGGGAGACTGCCTGGAGATGGATAGAGGAGTGATGTCTTGGTTCCTAAGACCATCAGAAATATGTGTTTTCCAATAGTCTTAGGCCACTCCTGTGAAAGGATCACTCGACTCCCAAAGGGGTCGTGACCTACAAGTTGAGAACTACTGCTTTAGGGGGAAAAGAAGTCAACAGGGTGGACAACAACATGACCTTAAGAGTCAGGGATCCTACCTCAGATATGTTTACTAGTTGTGTGAGCCTGGGCAAGTCCCTTGGCATCAGTTTTTCCACCTCTACCTCATAAAGTAGGATCAAATTAGTTTAAAACTTAAAGTGCTAAAGATTAGATGTCACCATCACCACCACCACTACCATTTAATAATGTATTTTCTAATGATTGTATTTAGTGATTAATAACTGATTGTTAGATAAGTGACTGATTAAGTTAACCTAGTTGCCCCATGAGTGGAAGACTGACTATTATATTTTGAGATGACTGAATGACTGAGTAAGGAGGCAAACCTCCTTAGGGATACTAGATGATTGTTTTTTTGTTCTTTGTTCTAAATATTGTGACCACTTTGGTGAAAACTATGTGGCCATTTTAATGATAAGCTGTTGTAAATACTATATTGTGATCTACTGAGAATGTTTTGCTTTGACTCATTATGGAATAAATAGAGTGTTCACTATACTGTGTAATCAGAACCTTAAAAGCTGTTCACAGTAGTATTCTTCTGGAAAGCTGCTCATGCATGGCATTTATGTTGAGTCTAAAGTGGTAGAAAGACATTTGTCAGAGAAAGTCATGCAGACAGCTGGAAATGGAGACCTGGAGCTCAGGAATGAGAATTGAGGAATAATAATTAATAATAACAATGATAGCATTTGTTAAACACTTTGAAGTTATTAATATATATATATACATATATATATAATATTGATAATATATAGAATATACAAATATTATTTTATTCTCACAACAATCTTTCCCAGGGTCACACAATTAATAACTGTCTAAAACCAGATTTAAACTCATTCCTAACTTGAGGGCTAGCACTCTATCTGCAGTTAGGTGGCCCAAAGGATAGAGCACTTTGGCTAGGATTCAGGAAGACTCATCTTCTTGAGTTCAAATCCAGCCTCAGACACTTACTAGCTTAGTTCTTTACAAATTTTATCTTATTTGATCTGCACAACAACCCTGGGAGGTAGGTACTATTATTATCATCCCCATTTCATGCTAAGGAAACTGCAACAAACAGGGTTAGGTGACTTGCCCAGAGTCACACAGCTAGTAATGTCTGAGGCCAGATTTCAATTCAGGTCTTCCCGATTCCAGGCCTAGCATTCTGACCACTGTGCTACCTAGCTGTCTAGGTATAGAGAGAAGAGAAAAAGGAAGAGATTAGAGCCTTAGAAGACACCCACTTTTAGGTGTGAGGAAGAAGATTAACCAGCAAAGGAGATAAAAAGAATCAGGTCAGACAGGTTCTCCAGTGGGAGAACCTGGAGAAATAAGTATTGATGAAACCCAAAGAGGAGATACTTTCAAGGAGGGGCTGGTCAGCAGTGACAAATACTGCAGGTAGGTCAAGGTTCAAGGCTGATAAAAGGCCATTGGATTTGCTTCCAGAGATGAGAGTTAATATTAAGGGTACAAGTGGAGGGATCAGCAAGGATGGAGACCACTTATCCTTTGACACTGGAGGAAAGAAAGGAAGATAAGTAAGGAGATAAGGAAGGACAGAGAGAGGTCTTCATGTAAAAGCAGTTTGGGTAGGACAAAATTTCACACAATTATAATGGGCTATTTTAATTAGTGGGGCAGCTACAGGACACAATAGATCAAGCACTGGGCCTGGAGTCAGGACAACCTAAGTTCAAATTCAGCCTCAGATGCCCACTAGCTGTGTGACCCTGAGCAAGTCACTTAAGCCTGTTTGCCTCAGTTTCCTCAGGTATAAAGTGAGCTGGAGAAAGAAATGGCAAACTATTCTAGCATCTTTATCAAGAAACCCCCAAATGGGGTCACAAAGAGTCATATATGACTGAAATGACTCAACAACAACAACATTTTAATGAATGGAGAATGAATAAGATGAAAAAATATAAGCTTCAGAACTATGCCAAGAATCTCGAAGCTAAACATGAGACCTTGGAAAGTTGAAAACAGGACAAAGAAAAGCCCCAAAGTGTGTCCAGACCAGATTTTTGCCTGGGGCCTTTCTCCTTTTACTGCTACCCTCACCCCTGCCCTTTTTTTTATGTTACATTTTTAATCAATCAATCAGTAAACAATTATTAAATGCCTACTATGTGCCAGGCATTGTGTTATGGACTGAGGACTCTAAAAAGAGGCAATTTTATATTAAATTATTTGGCTGTTGTTTTTAATACAGACCCCTTAACACATTGACATACTCACTCCTCCATGCCCTTTATCCCTGCCTCCAACTTTTAAAGATAAAAGTCTTTTTAAAAAATGCAACGTATATTGCCCTCTATAAATTTTAGAAAATATGCTCTCATCCCCACTCCCCCTGGGAGCATGCGCTGATCTCACACTCTAGCAGAAATGGGGTCTAGGCCTCTCCCATGTTTAATAGCACAACCATATGCAACATGTGCTATGCAAAGGTTTGAGTTTTCATTCTCAATGTCTCTAACCTTAACTTTCTGATTTCACTTGGAAAGACGCATCAATGACTATTGTGCTTCCCCCGTCCCCAGCTGCCTCCTAGACTGCATGGAGGCCAAGCCTGCCTCCCAGACTGCATGGAAACACTGCATGGAAGATGACTGAAGATAGAGGTACTTGGCCTTGTGTCCATGAGGCCAGAGTACCTCCTATGTTTCTTTCTTTCTTTCTTCCTTTCTTTCTTTCTCTTTCTTTTCTTCCTTCCTTCTTCTTGAACAAGGGGTGTTGGGATATATTTCCCCCTCCATAACTCTATTGCCTAGCCTAGAGTGCTATCTGTGCCATGTGAATACAGGTCCTTCAGCTCTCAGATGACCACTACTCATTTTTATCTAAAAGATGTGCATAATTCAAGGCTGATTCCAGTTCACTGGAATAGGTTATGAAGAGTGGAAATAGGAAATATCTCCTTTATGTATCTTTTGCATGTTCAACTGGGGAGTAAAAACATGAAGACACTGCTATTGGTGTGAGTTCCTTATTAGCTGTTCTAGATCAGTAAATATACAATACTACTCCAGGTAAATGAACAAATAAAGTCAAACATCAGTTCTTTTAGTGAAACACAGAACCTGTCTCTCCAGAGAACAAAACATCCAGGCCTCTCTCCTCTCTGCATAATGAAATAGGCTCGTGTTTAGAAATCAGCGTTGCGCCTGCTGTAGGCTGAGACCCTGCCAGCAGAGAGAGAGAGACAAGGTGACAGAGACAGTCAAGTCTTCAACAAAGAACAGTTTACAAGTTACCCTGACAGGCTCACCCTCAGGCCTTTTCTCCTCCACCCACATCAGTCTTTTTTTTTCTTCTCTTCTTTCCTGCCTGCCACCATTTGTATTAAGGAGATAGAGCCTTTATTTTTACCAGCTGGGTCTGATGACAATGCACCCCAGCCAAGAGTGATAAGCCACCCAGTTCTTCTTTCCCAGCAGAAAGAAAGGCTGGCTTATCACTTATTCCACTGCAGAGAGTCATATAAAGCACCAACTCCAAGGATTGGCTCGTGTTCCCCTTCAGCTTCTTACATTTACAAATAATACAGATTATTTTTAAGCAGTAAAAACCTGGCAGACAAGCCTACTTTTCTCTTGGAATTAATTTAAAACAGGCCACCCTCAGTAAGCATCTTTGATGGACAGATTCTAGTACTCCTTTGCTCTTCTTGGCAGTGACAGAGGATGGATTGTCCCCATTTTACAGATGGGGAAGTAGTCAGGAAGGAGTAGAGGGACATTTCACTAAATCCCTTCAGACACTGACCTGATTATTGGAAGGAAAAGATCAGCATAAAGGCACATGGCAAACCCCAGACTCTCCAATACCAATCCCTGCCCGCAGCATTGCACGCCACCAAGATCATTTTATAAATCCAGACGCAGATTTCCTAAGGAAAAGAGGACTTCATTCACTGGTTGTAGGTGAGGGAGGAAAGAGAGGTTGTGCCCCACCAGAATTTGAAAAAGACTCACCTGAGGCTCCTACACAAATCTTTTCTTCATTCTTTCATTCACTCATTCCTTTCTTCCTTGTTCTAGTCCTCTGAGCCTTATGTGAGAGGGGTGACCATGTCCTCACTCAGAGGAAGCATTCGATGTTAGAGAGTGAAATTCAGGAGCCCGACTTTGAACCCTACCTCAGATAATGACTCACAGTGTTATCAGGGGCAAATCATATTTTCTCAGAGCTGAAATTTCCCTATAAAATGAGTATAAAATAATATTTGTACTATCTACCCCACAGGGTTTACAGTATCATGGCTCTAGATGTGGAAGAGACCTCAGTGACCATCTAGTCCAAAGCTTAGGAAGCTTTTGTTGTGCCTGAACTCCTTTGGCATTCTGGTGAAGTCCATGAATCCCTTCTCAGAATAATGTTTATATATATATATAATATATGTAATACATATATATAGGTAATAAGATATATAAAATTACAAAGGAAACCAATTATATTAGAATGTAATTATCAAATATTTTTTGAAAAGAAGTTTATGGACTCCACATTTAAAAAAACATCTAAGTTTTAGTGCATCCTCTCTATTTTACATATGAGGAAAATAAGGCCTAAGGAGTGACTTGCCATAGGTTACACAGGTGGTAAGTAGCAGGGCTGGAATTTGAACCCAGGTCCTTGAACCCTAACTCCAGTGTTCTTTCCACTGCACCACGATGCCTAGAAGATCTTTTCTTTCTCTAGTGATTTAAGGTCCTGAGAGGCAGTGAGAATGTTATTATCCCCATATGACAGATGAGGAGACTAAGGGTTAGAAAGAAGGAACTCTGCAGGGACAATAGACCTCTGGCTTTCAGTTGTCTCTGGGGATCTCAGGGGGCCTGTTCTTCCTTACTGCTCCCTATCTCTGCCTATTAAAGTTCTTTCTATCCTTCAAAAGGCAGCTCTGGTGACATCTCCTTCTCTGTACCACTGTAGCATGCTGCTGGCAGAAAAGCCCATTGCAAACCTCAAGGCATTATCTGAACATGACATTGTTTTCAATGCCTATGTCAATCAATCACAAACTCCCACAAGAATCTACCAATAAGCAAAAGGCTTTGAATAGTGGGAGATGGATCACACTGTGTCTGCCCCTAGAGAACCAGTTAGAACCACGTGAGCTTCCAGAAGCTCATTGCCAGCAGGTTGGCCGCCAATTGATGCCTGTTTGGGGCCATAGTGATTCAAGAAGACTGTCTACTAAGGCAGGGTGTGGCTGTAATCTGTATAAGTAGAAGGAATTCCCACTTGGGTGGGATTAAAGACCTTTTTGAATATTAAAATTGGTATTAGCAATACACTACGTTAAAAGGTAAAAAGACACTGAAATCTAATTCCCAGCCATTGTCATAGGGGCCCATAGAAGGGAATAAGGGACAAGCAGGTGTAGAGATATATCCTCTGAGTATTTAAAAAAAAAAAAAAAAGATTAAATTCAGTTACAGAATCTCTAATTCATTAAAAGAAACCTTGAAGTGGACAGAAGGCTGGCACTGGAGTCAGGTAGAAAATACAGCCACAGAGGGGTGACTAGATGATGCAGTGAATAGGACAACAGCCCTGGAGTCAGGAGGACCTGAGTTCAAATGTGGCCCCAGACACTTAACACTTACTAGTCATGTGACCTTGGGCAAGTCACTTAACACCAATTGCCCTGTCCTCTCCCCTCCAAAAAAAGCAAATTACAGCCACAGAAACTTACTAGCTTTATGACCCTGGGCAAGTCACATAAACTCACTGAACCTCAGCTCTTGGTCTGTAAAATGGAGATAATAATAGCACCTACATCCCAGGGTTGTAGTAAGGATAAAATAAGACCCTAGTAAAGTATTTTTGCAAATCTTAAAGCTCTATTTAAATGCTAGCTACATTTTTCTTGCTTAAGGAAATGTCATACGATCTGCTCCCTTAAAAGGACAACCCTGGGCCAAACTGTCAAGTCTATCTATCAGGTTTCCCTGCCTCTCCTTCCTTTTACTCCTTTTTTGACATTTCTCCCTCAGGAATGGCTCTCTTCTCCTTCTTACCGTCATTACCCACTCCCCTTTTTCTTCTTCTCCAGCAACAAAGAATCATAAATTCAGAACTGGAAGATATCTCCAAGGACATCTAGTCTAAACCTCTTGCTTTTTTGCAGATGAGGAAACTGAGGACCAAAGATCTTAAGCACTCCCAGTGATCCTAAAATCTCCCTAAGCAGGTACAGTTCTATTCTTGGCTTCTATGTTTCCGCAGAAGCCCTAGTCTTGGATGTCAAAAGACTTTGAGTTCACAGTTCGTGACCCCCATGGCTCTGAAGTTTGATTTTCTCATCTGTAAAATGAGAACGATAATACTTTACTACCTCCTAAACTTAAAAAAAAAACCCATGCTACTGTAGTATTCAATAAATATACTCAATAAAATAAAACAAATACACTCAAAATTAATAATAAATATACTTGGTGAAACACAAAATTCATATACTCAATAAAGTACTGCTGCACTATTCAGTGTCTATTCAGTTGATGTAAAAGCCTGGATCCTGCCCATTGGCGGCTACTAAAGATCCAAGGGTTGTCTGCAGATATGGGATAATAGTTTTGCACCAGATTTATATGCATGGGTATAAATAAGACACATTCCAACTCCCTCGAATGCAGCAATATTTTCCGTATGTGGTTCTTGATGTCAATCTAGGGGATGGGAGTCTGTTACCTGTATGTATGTGTATAATGTTGTTGTATCCTACAGAGGAGTCTCAGCTCTGCACAGGGTGAAGATCAGAGAAATATCAGACATCTGGACTTTTCAGGGATAAGGAACGAACCTGTAATTTCATTGGTAAAGGGAAATCCTAAATGAGGTAATGCAATTGACCAATGTGTGTCAGCATCTCTGTACCTTACAGTCTTCGAGGAGAGTTTCTGAATCTTTTTCATATTATGGACCCATTTGACACTCTGGTAAAGCTAATTGACCCCTTCTCAGAATGTTTTCAAATATATAAACTAAAAGTACAAGGTATTTCTAAAATTTTAAAGGGCAGGTCCTAGAGTCAGAAGGACTGAGTTCAAATGCGGCCTAAGACACTTAACACTTACTACCCATGTGACCTTGGGCAAATCACTTAACCTTGATTGTCTTGCCTTCCCTGCTCTTTAAAAAAAAAAAAAAAACAAGGAAATCTTCTTTCCAAACAGAAGAAGTCTGCCCAGAGGATGATACCCAACTGTCTGGCAACGGTAGCATTGTTCTAACCTCCTGCTTGAGGGATTCCCTACACCTGGCACTTTTCAGACAATGAGAACAGCCTAGCCCTACTCTGTTCCTGAGAGAATACAGAAAATCGAGTTGCAACTGCTACTACTCATGGCACCAAAAGACCAGAAGAGGGGTTTGTAATGTTACTATGTTAATGTGGGTTAATCTCAGGTATGTGCCTTTCCTTTTACTGGTTTATCAAGATAAAATATGTAGCTGAGCCTTTCCTTAGGTGCTACTTTGTTCCAATATAACTAGATTGTATTAGAACCTGAAAGGAGTCAACTATGGGGGGGCGGAGCCAAGATGGCGGCGTAGCAGCAGCAACATATCGCAGCTCTCACATAGCCACCCCAAAATACCCATAAAATAGGACTCTAAACCAATCCTAGAACTCCAAAACGCACACAAGGATACTTCCCACTAAAGTCAGCTCGGCTACGAGGAACCATATCAGCACTGCGAACCGAAACCAGCCAGGCCTGAAGCTGCGGCTATGCCCCGGGGGTGGCT
>CM053587.1:217512570-217539519 GCA_028646515.1 Pseudochirops corinnae | reverse complement strand
TTTTTTTTAGTTAACTTATTTATTTTTAGTTTTCAACATTCACTCCCATAAGTTTTAAATTTTCTCCCCCTCCCTCCACTCCCCTCTCCCCAAGATGGCATGCCATCTGATATAGGCTCTACATAAACATTCCTACTAAACATATTGTTGAAGGACTTTTTAACTTTTTATTTATTATTTTGGAAAGGCCAACATGTTGGCAAGAAGGTTCTGCTGTCCTTGAAAACATCATACAGAGAAAGGGAATATAGCTTGCTTCTGTTCTCCTTCCAGGGCACGAAAAGAGTATAGAGGCTATAGTTGTGGGTTATGAAAGGCAATTTGGTCTTGCTCAGTTTTCACTGTTGTAGCTATTATAAAATTATTGCATTTAGAAGCAGAAAGAATGTTAGGGATCAAGTTCAACATTTTCAGGAATCTGGGATCCACCGTGATATTACCTAGTTAAGGATTTAACAAGCAGCTCTACCAATGTTCATTCATTCATTCATTCATTCAACTCTACCTGCTATGGACCCAACACTGTTTAGGGCTCTGCAGGATAGAATTAAGAAAAAGGATCCAGCCTTCAAACGCTTACAAATGACCTGAGAAGACAAATGCCTTCTAACTTTTAAAAAGCTAAATAACCATGAATTAGGTAACAATAAAATACCAGGGCTATCACAAGGCATTACTGGCAAGTGTGAAATGGATACTGTTGTTGTTCAGTTTCTTGGTTCTTGGGAGAGACTAGAGTGGTTTGCCTTTTCCTTCTCCAGCTCATTTTACAGATGAGGAAACTGAGGCAAACAGGGTCAAGTGACTTGCCTAGAGTCACACAGCTAGTAAGTATCTTGAGACCAGAGCAGAACCTTCAATGATGAGTCTTTCTGATGCCAGGACTGGCACTCTATCCACTATTATCACCTACCTGCCCTGAAATGAATACCCCAGATAGTAAATGCTATAGGTGCCAGTATGTTATACTGGAAAGCACAAGAGATTTAAAACCTGAAGAACAGTTCCAGTTTTACCTCTTAGTTACTTAGACAAGTTACTTAAATTTCATAAGCCTCAGTTTTCTCCTCTGAAAAATGGAAATAATGACACCTACCCTGCTTATCTTGCAGGGTGGTAAATAGTGGATATAAAGTGAAGCATGCAGTGTTATAGAAATATAGGTTGATTTTATTATAATAATAGGAGCTTTAGAATGACTTCTATAGGTTCAGAGGAGAAAAGCATTGGGCTGGACCTTGAAAGATGATTGGAGTTTAGATGATCAGAGACGAAGGGTAAAGGAACTTGATCTTGAGGAGGATCCCTAGAAACAGACACAGAAATTTAAAAAAAAAACAAACATATAGTCAGTCACTATGAATTTATTACACACTTACTATGTTCCAGGAACTGTGCTAAGCAGTAGGAATGCTGGGGGGGAGGGCGAAGGGAGGCAAAAGAGAGTCCCTACTCTCAAGGACCTTATAGCCTAATGGAAGAAACAACATACAAGCAATTATGTACAGACATGCTAAGTAGAGGAGAAACTGGAGATGATTAACAAAGTGAAGGCTCTATGATGGGGGATGGGGTGGGTAGGAATCAGAGAAAGCTTCCTCTGGAAGGTAAGATTTTGGCTGAGACTTTAAGGAAGCCAGGAGACAGAGAGGAAGAGAGAGAGCATTCCAGGCATAGGAGACAGCCCAGAGCAGGAAGATGGAGTATCTTGTGCAAGGAATAGTAAGGACGCCAGTATCACTGGTTCATGTTTAGGTGGGTGGGGGGTTATAAAGGTTTAAGAAGTTTGGAAAAGTAGGAAGGAGCCAGTCTATGATGGGCTTTGAATGCCAAGCAGAGCATTTTATGTTTGATCTTGGAGGTAACAGGGAGCCATTTCAGTTTATTGAATAGAAGGGGGCCAAAGTCAATCACAACCATCATTTCCTGACCCAGAAGAATATCCAGGAATATTCCATTTAAGCAGAGCCTAGGCCTCTTTCTTTTAAAATGTCAATAAATAAAACAAACAAAATGCTTTATCTGGACACGCTCCAATGCATAATAATAATGAATAAAAATACTTTTGTCAACTGTGAAGTTCTGTATAAATGTAAATTTGTCCTTTCATGTAGGCTGAATAGATAGAATGCCCAGCCTTGAATCAGAAAGACTTGAGTTCCAATCTGACCTCAGACACTTACTAGCTGTGAGACACTGGACAAGTCATCTGACCCATTGGCCTCATTTTCCTCATCCATGAAATGAGCTGGAGAAGGAAATGGCAAACCACTGCAGTATCTTTGCCAAGAAAACCCCAAACAGGTCATGAAGAATTGGACTTGATGGAAAAATCTGAACAACAACAATGAGGAAAAGGACTGAGGTTTATGACTCAGCAGTTCTAAATCATGTGTCTAAAAGTTAATCCAGGACACCTTACCCAGGCTCCCCAGGGATGGAAGATCTGTTCCCCCAGGCAGAGGAACCTCTGTCCTTTGGGAGAAGCTCAGCTATTAGGCAGAAACCAAACGAAAAAAAACCAACAACATTCACACACTGCCCCTCGCTGCCTGTGACCTCTTCCAGTTTCACCTGCTTACTCCCCAAAACATGTCCTTCATTTCATTGTTCATCACAGCTGCTGCCCTTTTAAAGGTGCATAGGTTTTTAAAAGTAGGATGAGGTTTAAAGAAGTTTCATCTGCAAGCACATTCTTACTTTGGTTGAGGTAGGAAGGGAAACTGATTGGATGATTCAATTTCAGTTTTTTTAATTTTATTTTAATTTCTAACCCCTAGATGTGATGCATTTCACAAGCTTCAAAGACAGGACACTATTCCTGTCACTATCTTGTTAAGTCAAAAAGATTGGAAAAATAAGGAGTCAAGCTATGGAGCACTTCAAATGACATAGCATTTTAAGTTTGATCTTGGATGTAATAGGGAGTCACTTTGGTTTATGGAATAAGTGGGTGACATGGTCAAATAGGATGAAAAGTACCATATAAACATGAGAAAACACTATGAACATCTCTTCCTGACCCAGAAGGATATTAAGTAGTATATTCCAGAAATATTCTGTTCAACCAGAGCCTAGGATTATTTCTTTTAAAATGTTAATAAACAAAAAACCAAACCAGGAATATTCTTTATCTGGACATGTTCTACTGCAATAGATAATGAATATAAAATGGTCTATTTTCCTTTCTTTTTGGGAGTGTGGAAGGGGTACTATCCTCCCCCGGCTGGAAGCACAGCAACTTCTTAAAGGGCCCAGTCTCACTGCTGATTGGTACCAAAGCTTTGGCTTGCTCCATTTCAAACCTGGGCCTCCTTTTAGGCAGCCTGGTGGATGGATATCTGCTCACGGGGCTGTTGGTGCCAGACACTCAATGGGCTTAGTCGACTGCAGCTCAGAACTCCTGACCTCAAACAATCTATCAGCCTCAGTCTCCCTAGTATCAGAAATTACAGACATGCACCACCACACCGGGTCAACAATTCATTTTCTCCAGCTTACTTGCTGTTCCCTGTACATGACATTCCATCTCTCATCTCCATACCTTCACATAGGTTGCCCTAGTCCTCTTAGAAATCCCTGCTTGTGGGGCAGTTAGGTGGCACAGAGAATAAAGCACCAGTCCTGGAGTCAGGAGGACCTGAGGTCAAATCTGGTCTCAGATACTTGACACCTTTACTAGCTGCATGACCTTTGGTAACTCACTTAACCCTAATTGCCTTGCCTTCTCCCCTCCAAAAAATTTTTAAAAAGAAAAGAAATCCCAGCTTGCTTCAAACCTCAGGTTAAAGGGAGCCTACCTCCCAAAGGAGGTTCATCCTGATCTCTTTCCTCTCTGTCCCCAACCTCTTAGTAGCTGGTACACTTCCCTACTTGGAACTAATTTTGTATCTACTTTGAATATATTTTGTATTTGACTTGAAAGTCAAGACATCACCCTGTTGATATCATTGGTCCTCTTCAAGAACGAACAACAAACAATAATTTTGTATTTACTTTTCTGTGTTTTAGGTATTTTTCCCCAACAGCATGTTAGCTCCTTGAAGGCAGAAATCACTTCATTTTGTTTTTGAGTGCCCAGAGCTTAGCACAATACTATTTAATGAAATCAATGCATGCCACTTCCATGTGGGAGGTCAAGAAGAAGGTAGATTTGGGGAAAGCATCTGCACAAGAATGGTTACTTCCATCCCTCCAGTTTTGTGGGTCAATTGTGGCTGGCTGGGACCAGATGCAATAAAAGAGAGGGTATGGAGAAGAGGTCAAAAAAGAGGTGAGTATGATGGGCATGTAAGCAACTCATCCCAATACTGGCTGAATAGGGGTTTTTTTTAATAGTTTGGGTTGAAGTATGAATGAGTTTGTTTTTTATTTTACAAAATGTACTATATCCTTAAAAAAAAAAAAAAGACAGAACAGTACATGCATTTTAACAATGTCACAAAAATAGGACTGATTTTGGAGTTGTCCATGACTGTTTACCTTCTCGTAGTCAGTCAATGAAACCTATCAATGCTTCCTTCCTAAGGTCTCTCACACCAATGTTCCTCCCTTTCTATTTCTATAAACATGGCACCAGACTCCTGATTTTTCTCCCATTTTCTAATTCTGCACACTACTGCTACACCCATCTTTTATCAAGTCACAGAACCTCCAGTGACTCTCCATTGCCTACATGATAAAAGTCAAAATTCCTCATCCCTGAATCAAGGCTCTCTACAACCTGGGGCTAACCACATTGCCTATGAACGTCAAATGGGAACTCTATTCTGATGAGCGGTGATCTGAATATACTTTGCTTGTTTCTATTTCTGTTCCTTTGCCCATGCTTGACTCCTATTTGGAATGCCATTTCCTCATGGAATCACATTACAACTAAAAGAAGTGTTAGAGGGCATCTAGTCTAAACCAGAGAAACTAAAGTGATTTGCCCAAAGTCACATGGGTGGTAAGGAACAAAGTCAGGATTTGGACCCAGATCCTCAGACTCCAAATCCAATGCTTTCCATCATACATTGCTGCCAATTATTCTCCCCTATACTGATCCTTTGGTACTTAGCAACTATGGCCTTGTGTTATGAGTTAATTTTTCACATGTCCATGTTTCACTCTAAAGCTAAATTATAAATATCATGAAGATGGGGATTCTAGCTTACGAAATCCTTAGTATTGTCCATTGAGCTTACAAGGGGATTTTGAGCATATTAGATGTTCAAAAAAAAATGCTTATTTAGTGAAATTAATCCTAGGAGGAAATTTAAAGTAGCTCACACTTATATAGTGTTCTTCATGCTTTCCCCGTGACATCCTTTAAGGATATTATTATTATCATTTCCATTGTACAGATGAGGAAACTGAGGCAAAAGGCAAAGGGATTTCCAAGGGTCACATTACTTGAGATCTAATCTTCTTACTCCAAGTCCAATGTTATGCCGAGAAGCAATGAGGAGGCACAGCGGACAGAGTGCTGGGTCTGGGGCTCAAATCCAGCCTCAAAAACCATTAAGTAGCCATGTGCCTCCGGGCAAGTCATTTAACCTCGTTCTGCCTCAGTTTCCTCATCTGTAAAATGGGGATAATAATAGCACCTAGCTCCTATGGTTGTTGTGAGGACAAAATGCGATAACTGCAAAGTATTTAGCACAGTATGTGGCACACAGTGAGCACTGTATAAATGTCAGCTGTTATCGGATATTCTTAGCTAACTTCATCACCATTCTGGGGTCTTTTAACCTGGAGAAGAATGACAAAGGGGGGCATAATTACAACTTCCAAGCATGTGAAAGCAAATGGAATGAGTGATGGTGAGCTGGTGCTTTCTACTGCCCTGAATCCCACAGAAAAGAGAACTAGTTTAAATTAGAGCAACAGACAGTTAGATTAGGAACTAAGAACTTCCTTATTGTGAGACTCTGTTATCAAGGCAGCTTCTTTCTCGGAAAATGTGTAAGAAAGACTCCGGTGGCCATTCTTCTTGGATAACTTCAGAACAGCTCTGATTAGACGTGGGCTATCCTGAACACCATCTATCTACTCAACTCACTTCCTCTTGCTACAATGAGAAGTGCTTTTTCTTGGGCAGTGACCTTTGACTCAATTTACTCTTAGCTGGCTCACCTTTTTGCTGCAGGCTGCAGGAAGAGGACAGATAAGAACAAGGGAGACAGGAGTCAGACAGTGGTATAGTATACTCCATAAGCAGGAAACAGTGGGGAGAGGGGACAAGAAGCAAAAGAGATCTACTCCAAAAGGACTTTCATCATTACTCACTTGCAATGAGTACCTGCAAAGACCTTAACTGAAAAGAGCCAAGGTCTCCCATTGCATCCTGGGCCATCTCCAGTCATCCTCATGAATATCTGGTCACTGGATCCAGATGGCTCTGGAGGAGAAAGTGAGGCTGGTGACCTTGCACAGCCCTCCTGCACTCAAATCAAAGTCAACTGCAAGTCATGTCATCATTTCCCTGATGCCACAGTCCTCTTTGAAAACAAAGGACAAACACAACAACTCTAACTACCTTTCTCCTTCATCAGCCTATGGGAAAATTACCCATACCTTAGTCTAGATGTGAGACCAGACAATGGGACCCAACCTCATTGCTCCTTATTCAAGTGACAGTGATAACTTATTGACTACCTATACCCTCAAAGCATTAGCAGAAAAAGTCCCTTAAACAGTCTTCTCTCTTTCTCCATGGAACAGACTAGAACAGTGGTTCTCAACCTGTGGGTTATGTTCAATTTGTAACAATGAAAATACATCCTGCATATCATATAGATTCATAACAGTAGCAAAATTACAGTTATGAAATAGCAACGAAAATAATTTTATGGTTGGGGGTCACCACAACATGAGGAACTGTATTGAAGGGTCGCAGCATTAGGAAGGTTGAGAACCACTGGACTAGAAAGCTTACCCAAGACATCGATACACACTACTTTTCTATCTTAGATTAGCTGAAAAACCACCTAAAGGAGCTTGCTGGGCAACCAGAGTTCCCCAACCTATGTATTCATTTGTTCATTCATTCATTCACTCATTCATTCTAGCTTTGGGTTTTAGACTGGCTAACAAACTACTTGGAGGAGTTTGAGGGACAACTAGTGTTTCAAAGGTCACAATCTATTCATTCAAACCTCTTTTCCCTGGCATTTAGGACCTTCCACAACCTAATTCCCATCTACTTAAAAGTCATCTAGGTACCACAGTGGATAGAGTGTCAGACCTGGAGTCAAGAAGACCTGAGTCCAAATCCAGCCTCAGATATCACTTCTGTTACCCTGGCTAAGTCAATTAATTTCTGTATATCTCAGTTTCCTCATCTGTAAAAAAAAAAAAAACAACAGCACCTACTTCAGACAGAGGGTTGTTTTGAAGATCAAATGAGGTATTTGTAAGGAATTCTTAAAACCTTAAAGAGCTACATAAATGCAAGCTGTCATTATTACTACTTTTTATATTGTTATTCCCCTACCTTCCAGTCAAACTCATTACTCCATAACTCACCTTCATGCATTTGTACCAGTCGAACAGTATGGGGTCAGAATATCACAAAACAACCAAGCGAAATCAATGTTGCTTATTCCTCTGCATGGTTCCACTCTCAGGGACACCCCTAGCTCCCTCTTTATCTTTACTTCTCAAAAGCCTAGTCTTCCTTCACAGCTCATTTCAGTTGGCATCTCCTCCAACAAGCCTTCTCTGATCCTCCCAGTCATTAGTACATACCCCCACATAAATATTCTTCATACTACACTTATTTGTGTACATACTATATCATTCTAATAGAATTCCTGGAATGCAGGGAGTCTTTTGTTTTTGTCTCTGTGTCCTGAATATCTAGGACAGTATGGGATATTCCAGACTTCCACCAGAACTCTGCAAGGGTACTTTAATCTTCCTCTCTTCCCTGTTCCACTGCTGCTTTTCAGCTCTTTTTATGTGTTGTCTTCCCCCACTAGGGCGGAACCTGAGGCACCTGGTGGTGCAATGGATAGAGCACTGGATCTGAAGTTAGGAACACTTAAGTTCAAATCTGAATGCAGATATTTACTAGCTGTGCGATCCTCATCTTTTGCCTCAGTTTCCTCAACTGTAAAACAGGTATAATAATAGCATCTATTTCATGGGGTTGCTGTGAGGATCAAATGAGATCATATTTGTAAAAGTGCACATAATAGGCACTATATAAGTGCTTATTTCTCCCTCCTTCCATTAGAATGTAAGTCAGAGGGCAGGGACCACCTTTCATTTGACAAGTATTTATATGCCCAGAACTTAGCACAGTGTCTGGTACAGTAAATGCTTAAAATAAATGCTTGTTTAAAATATCTATAAGCAGCTCTTTCTGTGGTAGCTAAGTTGGTTGGTTGGTTGTTCTTCGTTCTCAGTGAGGGCCAAAGTGACATCACTATGCTAGAATCAAGTTACAGTGTCTCTGACTGGCTGATCAGACCAATATGAGCTCAGAATGCTCTACCACAGGTCGGGCACAAATAGTCCATATAAACATTTAGGATAGATTCTCTAAATTTACACTTATCATGTTTCTTTTGAGCTACTTCAATTCTGCTTTGCTCATAGAACACAGCACCTTCTCTGATGTGGGTATGAAATGCTGAGTGGTCCTGTGTCAATGTCTCCCATGGCACACAATCAATTCCAAAGTTCTTAAGAGAGACCTTGAGAGTGTCCTTTTATTACTTCTTCTGACCACCACGTGAATGCTTGCCCTGTGTGAGTTCTTCGTAAAATAGTCATTTTAGCAAGAATATATTTTGCATTTGAACAACCTGGCCAGCCCACTGGAGTTGTGCTCTCTGCAGCAGAGTTTGAATGCTTGGCATTTTAGTTTGAGAAAAGACCCCAGTGTCTGGTATCTCACCCTGCCGGTAGGTAAGAATTGGAAATAGAAGGGATCCCCATTAATTGGGGAAGGGATAAAAAAAAAAAGAAGCTGTGGTATATGATTGTGATGGAATATTATTGTGCTAAAAGAAATAGAAAACAGGATGACTTCAGAAAAAAGTGGAAAGACTTACATGAACTGATGCATAGTGAAGTAAGAAGAACCAGGAGAATGGTGTACAGAGTAACAGCAATATTTTATGATGAAGAACTGTGAATGATTTAGCTATTCTCAGCAATACAATGATCTAAGACCATCCCAAAGGACTAATGATAAAACATATTATCCATCTCCAGAGAAAGAACTGATACTGTTTGAATACAGACTGGAGCAGGCTATTTTTCCTTCTTTTCTTTCATTCTTTTTCTTTTATTTGTGTCTTCTTATGCAAAATGACTAATATAGAAATGTTTTACGTGATTGCATATGTATAACCTATATTTGATTGCTTACTATCTTGGGGAGAGGAAAAGGGAAGGAGGGGGAGAGGGAGGGATAGAATTTGGAACTCAAAACTTCAAGGGGGAAAAAACAAATGTTAAAAATTGTTTTAACATATAATGGTAGGGGGAGAAATATGTGTGTGTATGTGTAAATATATATATATATATATATATATATATATATATATATATATATATATTTGTTGCTTGCCTGTTGCCTTTAAGTATAGCACAGTAGTTGTGCTTGTGAGTTGACATACAGTTTCATGTCCTATAATCACAACCACCTTCACTCACATAAACATGTATTAAAATTTATTTCATTGCAATGGTTAGAAATTCACAGGATCTAAATGTGTAGCATATTCTCTATAGCTACATATTATATTCCACCCTATAATTCCTGGGGAGGAGAAAGGATTCAGGCTGAATTAGCAAATCACTTGTCCTCTGTAGGTTCTATTGATATATGCTAATTCATATTGATCTTTTTCCATGTAAACCTATATTCCCATCATTACAGATCTTTAAACACCAGGAATCTCTGGTTTAAATATCACAAAGCAACCAAGAAAAATCAATAGTGTTTATTTCTCTGCACAGCTGGATTCTCAGGAACATTTGCTTGTGCATTTTTATAAACATTTGCATGTATAATATGGTGTAACTCCACAGAACTCCTTAAAAGGCAAGATCACATTATTTTTTACTCATTAAGAGTAGTCACCCAACATTTATTGAATTTCCACTGTATAGTAGGTGCTGGAAGAGGATTAGGAAGGAGAAAGTTGGGGGGATCTTAGCCCCTTGCACTAAAGGTACTAACAGTCTAATTGATGTATAAAATGATAAGTGATCTATCACTACTGAGTCCAAGTTTTCCTGGGGATGTCATAATAACTTAAATAGAGAAAAGCTAATAACAAATAGTAATTCATATTTATATCATGCTTTAAAGTTCAGAGAGGGCTGAACTCACAAGTTCTATTTTCATGAGAGAGGTAGAATAAATTTTGTTAACTTCCATATACACAGATGAGAAAACTGGGTCTCTGAGAGTAAATATGAACATGTTATTATAGAACTCACACATGGCAGAAGTGGGTATTTGAACCCAAATCTCCTAATTCTATTTACCCTTTTTTTTTTAACTACACAGGGGTTTGCTCACAGGGTTGTCTGTTATGACCTTTTGCATAGGCCTATATGAAATGGTCTAGTCCATGAGAAAGAAATGTTGACTCTAAACCATAAAGTTATTAAACAAGTCAATGAAATACATGTAATATATAATTACATATAATATTATATATAATACATTATGTATTATAATATCTTACAAGATATTGTAACACAAGATATATAACATTATAAGATTATAATATATGATATAAGATTGCTTATATAAAATTTCTAAATGTAACCACAATAAAGCTGATGTTTTATAGAGACATTTGTCAATTATTAAATGGTGGGGAGAATAAAAAAATTTTTATATTTATGGAGAGCAATAGCACTGAAATAAAGTCTAGTGACTTGGGTTCTAATCTCTGAGCTGCCAACCAGTTGTGTGTCTTTGAAAAAGTCCTCTGAACCCTCTGGGCTTTAGAAAAGATGAGGGGAGCAGACTTGAACTCTGAGGTCTCTTTCTTCTCTAACATCATACTATAATTCTAATGCCATGCCCAGCACACATTGGCTCTTTCAAAGCTGGCATCATGTGTCCCAAGGAAGCAAAACACCCACACCAACCTTCTTCAGCCTTGTTGTTGACAGAGGGCCCTCTTGCCCACCCCTTTTGTCCAGGAATGTCCATTATTCAAATCTAATGAAAATACAGGACAACTGAAAAAGTTTCTAGATACCAGTAGTTCAGGCTAAAGAGTTTAGAAGGGGTTTCTCTCCCCTCTTTCTCTCTCAACCCCCATCATGGGATAACGAAGGCAAAGAATTTATAGTTGTGGTGTGTTTCACAAGGGCACACTCTGAAGACTCAAAATCAGTTTCTTCACTGGTATGAGAAGGCATCCATGGGGCAGACCCATTTCCCTTATAGGAGACGGTCACCATCTGTAACACAGCTAATGATGAATCATGCTCTGCCCACCACACTGCCCCTTCAGATCTGTCAGAGCTTATTAGCAACAGAGCTACAAAGGCCCCTGAAGAAGTAGATCTAATGCTTCTCTGCCTATCACTCTTCCATCTGCTGTGATAAGATTATCTTGCCCTTCACTGCATCTCTTTTCATTTCCCATTCCACTTTCAAGTTCTATATAAAATGTCCTAGGCAGGCCTCTAAAGGGTCTCAGCACTGCTCAACTCTGCCATATCATCAGAAGGTAGAAGCCTGAATATGAGGTGTAGGTGGTCTCCGAGCTGCCCTTCCAGCTTAAAATCCTGTGATGGACAAAACAAACAGGACTCTCAAACAAACTTGAGTGTCTAATTGTCCCTTCCCCCCCCCCCAAAAAAAATGATGGATGCTTATCTTTATGCCAGGATCACATATTTAGAAGTGGATTCCACCTGAAAGGAGGTCATCTTGTATTCCAGAGGCACTGGGGCACTGCATTGCTCCGTGTTGAATCAGGCCCTCATAGCTGTATCCTCTCAGCTCACTGTTTCTGCTAGATATGAATAACTATTTCTGTCTCCTAGTCTGGGTTAACAGCAGCTGGAATTGCTTCCTGAGCACACAAACACTCAAGGATAGGAACAAGGAGTGACATTTAGGAGACTCATAGTCCTATTGGACACCAACTGAGTCCTTTTTCTGAGCCCATCTCTAAGCTCTATTTACAATAACTCCATAGACACAAGTTAATTTCATTTATCCCTCCTAATCCTGGAAACACTAATCAGGAGACAGTTACAGTAACAAAGTGTTTTAAAAAGAAAAAGATGGTACTGTTTGAAGGGCACTGTTTCTTTTTTTGTAGTCAAATGGATTATTTCAGACTCTTCCTAAAATCTGTGTGTATCCCTGTTTACTTTCCCAGAAGTAAAACTTTTATTCCCCTCCCCCCAAAAGTATACACTGTGAAGTCCCACAGGACTGTGTTTTGAAGAAGACGTTCCCTGATGTCTAAGAGAATAAGGTCTCTTCATCCCAATGTCTAAGTAGAAAGTAGAACCAGCTCCACAGAAATAAAAATGAAAAAAGATGAGAATGATTGGAGTATATTTGTTGGAATATATGGATTAATCATTATGGAATTCAATTCAAATCAACAAATATTTAATATTAAGCAAGTATGCATGGTATTCTACTAGGACTCAGGGATACAAAGATGAAAAACAAAACCAAACAAGATTAATCTTTGCTCTACAGGCACTTATGATTTAGTAAGGGAAAGGGTATAGAAGTAAATACATACACAAAGAGAATTATGATAATTGCATAAGAAAAGTTCAAAAACAGTGGAATAAGAGATTTAAGGAAGCAGAGATGCCTTGTAGCTGGGTCACTGAGTATTCAGGGAAAGGTTTCATGGAAGAGGAGATAGCTAGGCTGAGCCTTCAAAGAACTCAAAAACATTATCAGATAAAGATGTTGATGGCAAACACTCCAGAAATCAGAGATCGTGGGTACAAAAGCATGTAGGTAGAAGAGGACAGAATGAAAACCAAGTAGTCAGGTTTGGCTGATACACAGACTAAGTAAAAGGAAGTAGTAGTTTTGAAATACATTGGAGTCTGATTGGATGACAAACTTAGAAGCTTTTATTTTATTTTATTCTCTAATCAGTGGGGTATCACTGAAGGTTTCTGAGCAGCTCAATAAGATCAAAGTGAAGGGCAGTATACTTGGAGATGAAAATAGAAATAAAGTATAGGAAACTGATGACTAAGCATGAATATACCAAAAAAGGGGATCTGAGAGGCATAGAAGGCTACAAGTTAAATGTGAATCAACCATAAATTTCTGTTTTCTGGTAGTCAACATGAGCCTGGAACACATTAAAGGAGTTAAGTAACTTTGTCTTAGATACTGATTAGGCCCCAACTGAAAAACTGTGTCTAGTTTCCTTTTCTGTACTTTAAAGGGAAGAGTTTGGGAAATCTAGGGAGAAAATCCAGTCTGGTAATTGAATTCAGCACTACAACTGAGAAATAAAGTGCCTTCCATGGCTCAATACCCAAGTCCTAACCTGGGAAGAAGTGTCTCAATCCAAAGTCTCTAAATTACTCCTTAGTTGATGCAGTCCACTCCCAAGTAGTGAGTGACAGTCTCTTTCCACCAAAGGGATTTGTGCTGATGAGCTAATACTTACAAAATGCTTTAAAGATCCAATTAGTATAAGAATGATAAGGACATATGGGGAACAGTTTTCCCATACCAGAAGGAAATGGGTAATGTTTCTGTGGTAGTCATTCTACTAAACACTGGGTCTTTGGAGCAGCTTAAGGAAAAGGAAATAAGTGGCGGTCTTTTCTTGTACCTCCACTAAGAAAGGTCTCTCTTTCTTTCATAGATGCTCTATCAGAGAAGCAATAGCACTTCTATTGGCAGGATCATAGGACTTAGCATCAGATGAGACCATCAGAATCATCTAGTCCAGTACTTCTCAACCTTCCTAATGCCGTGACCCTTTAATACTCGTATGTGGGCGTATCTGCATGTGGGCGGACCCGCCTGGAGATGGATAGAGGAGCGGTGTCTTGGTTTTAAGACCATTGGAAATATGCGTTTTCCAATGGTCTTAGGAGACCCCTGTGACCCCTGTGAAAGGGTCGTTCGACCTCCAAAGGCATCGCGACCCACAAGTTGAGAACCACTGATCTAGTCCCATCCTTCAAGGCATAGTTGAGGAAAACGAGGTCCAGAAAGGGGTAATGATTTGTCAAAGGTCATGGAGGTTATTAAGGAAGAGGGGTTCAGATCACACATAAGGCCTGATTTAAAATGACAATCTTTCCACTATACCGCTGTCTCTATTATTGTAAATCTGAAAATCAAATAAATTTCTTCCAATAAAATATCTCAGGTTTTTTTTGTCTTCTCTGTGCTAATGTAGCAAGTAGGATTTGAGACCACATTAAAGACAAATTTCTTGACCATAAAGACTACACTTGCAAAATACATACCGAAGACATCTGTGTTAGAGGCATCACGAAAAAATGGACAGGCTCAAAGATAGTGCTTGTACCAAAAAACAAAACAAAACAAAACATGCACGCATTCACAAACACACACACATACACACACACACACACACACACACACACACACACACACACACCCCACACCAAAATTTAAAAAACAAACAACAGCAACAAAGACGTCAGCAACTACAGATGGATGTGCTTGCTTTTTAAGTTCTAAAAAATCTTCATAAACTAAGATAGGAAGGGAAACTGTCAATTGGGAAAGAATGTTTGCATCAAATATATCTGATTAAAGTTTGCTATCCCAGATAAATCAGAAATAAACACAAATATAGAAAACTAAGAGCCACTTCTCAGTAGATAACTGATCAATATAAAATAAAAAAGTTTTCAAAAGAACTTTAAAGTTCCATGTATAGCCCCCCTCAGTTTTACTATGTATATGGAAGTGTTTATTTTAAATGATGTTTACCAAATTCAGAATTTTTTTTTAAAAGAATAAGAACAGGAAAAACAGCACAATTTTCTACATTTTTTAGAAAACAAGTTGCAACACACAACCCACACCAGAAAACAATGCTGATAAATTATTTTCTTTGTTATTTAAGAAAAAAAAAGCTATCCGCAAGCACATGAAAGCTTGCTCTAAACCACCAATAATAAGGGAAATGAAAATTAAAACAATGATGAGGTTTTACTTCATACTCTTCAAATTGCAAAAGATGGAAATAGTCAATCTTGGAAAGACTGTAAAAAAGCTCCCCTCTGCCCCCATTTCATCCAAAAAACTAGAGAGCAGCTTAGCAGAAATTAGTCTTAGAGCAACATCTTAAACCATATTCCATAACAAATCCAAAATGAAATATGAAAGCTAAACATTAGAGATCATACCAGGAGGAAAAAATTAGAAGGAATATGGATCATAGAGCTTTCACAGCTACAGTTAGGAGATGAATTCCTAACCAAACAAAGAATATGGGTACCTACAAAAGGTAAAACAGACTATTTTGATTACATAAAATTGAAAAGCTTCTGCACAAAATTAATGCATCTGGGATAAGAAAGGAAGTGATAGGCTGAATGGTTAAAAAAAAAAAACCCTTTGATTCAAATTTCTCAGATAAGTGTTTCATTAGAAATTAGACCAAAAGCCATTCTCCAATAGATAAGCAGTTAAAGAATATGAACAAACAATTCTCAAAAGAACTGCAAACTATTAACAATCATATGAACCAATCTTTATTAAGATGGGTAATACAAATCAAAACATCTTTGAGGCTTTACCTCACACCCAGAAAATTAACCAAGATGACAAAAGATGGGAGTAGTCAATGTTGAAAGGGGTGTAGGAAGAGAGGTACACTAGTTTATTATTGATGGAGTTGTGAATTAATACAACCATTCTGAGAAACAATTTGGAATCATGAAAATAAACGTTCATACCCTTTGACCCAGAGATTTCACTGCTAGGCATATACGCCCAAGGAAGTCATGGATGGAAGGAAGGAAAGAAGGAAGGAAGGAAGGAAAGAAGGAAGGAAGGAAGGAAAGAAGCAAGGTCCCATATACACCAAAACATTTATAGAAGCACTTTTTGTGGTAGGGAAAAAGAAAACTGGAAACAAAGATGTAAATGGAAAGAACCACCAAAAAAAGAAGAAAGAAAATGAATGTTGACAAAATTACAAAGAAAAGTTTAAGCCCCATAAAAGAGACAGAAGAAGACATCTCCTTGCATTCCTTTGTAAAGGTAGGGGAAAGTTCATAGGCGTAGAACATTATACATAATGTTAGATTTTTTTAAAAAAAATTATTACCTTTGCTTAAATTTTTTTCTTTCTTTTTAAAAGAAAAATACTGTGTTTAGAGATGGCTGTATGGGAGAAAGAAAGGGAGAGTGATGTGAAAATATGAACAATGAAATAAAAGTTATCAATAAATGTATTTTTAAATTTAAAATTATTCAAAAGTGACTTTAGGAGAATCATTCATGCATGCCTAGAGGGCATTCACAATGAAAACATAAGAAGGGAACAGGTAAGCTTTTACAGACAAATTTCTACAACAGACCATATCAGAAACAGTCTTTCAACTGGCTGAGACAAAGAAGATATAAGATGCTTTTATGCTAACTGTTTATTGATTTTAAGAAGGCATTTGACCTGACAGGACAAAAGCAAAGACTTGAAGGCTTTCCCAAAAGATAGAGTGGGCATGTCATTTAACCTCCCTGGGCTTCAACTTCCTTATTTACAAAATGAGGGGGTTGATCTAGATGGACTCTGAAGTCTCTTCCTGTTCTAGAGTAAGAAGCCTATAATCCATGAATACAGTAAAATCATACAAGATTCTACAGGAGACAAGTATATGAAAATAGCATCATTCTGTCATCTTCTGAGCACCGACATCAAGCAAGGTATTATTAAGCCGTGGAAAGAAGGTGAGCCAGTCACAAACTGAGACGAGAGATGATAGATGGATAATCTAAGTAACGTACTCCCTGGATAGTAAAAGAGCAAGAGGAAGAATATTGGGGATAAAACTTTGGAAAATATATGGGAAAACATGGACAAAAATCTCATACAATGAAAAATACGTATATGGATGGATTCCAATCTGTATCAGTCAGGGGCACCAATACCAGTGAGATCAAAGAGCCACCCAAGCAGCCTTTTTTTGCTCTACAGAGTCAAACGCTGTTAAAAACAACAATGAACAACACACTGGAGTGTTATCCATCTTTAACTATGTGACTATGAAGCTGACAGCTATTGCGGAAAGCTGCCCTGTAGTCTTTCCCATATTTTTATCAATGGTCTGGATATATGTAAAGATCATTCTCACAAAGATAAAAAACTAGGCATATGGGTTGGTGTCTATGGATGTCTTCTTAATTTTTTTTAATAATGATATTTCCTAGGGGGAGCTGTTTCTGATTTCAGTGTATGTTAATATCTCACTTTTCAAATTCTCTCAAATTTACCTGTGGAGATGCTGTATCTTTCCAGTAGTAATTTATAATAGCAAACATGTATATTGTACTTTAAAGTGTGCAAAGTGATTTACAAATATTATATCATTATATCTTCATAACAACCCTGGAAGGTAGGTGTTATTATTATTTTTATTTTTACAAATGAGGAAATGGAGGCAGACAGAGATTAAGTGACTTGCCCAGGGTCATGTAGCTAATTAGTGTCTAAGGCAAAATTTTAACTGTGTTCTTCCTGACTCCACACCAAGTGTTCTTGTCATTTAACAGCTGTATATTAGCTCCCTCAGGGTAGACACTGCTTTTCTTTTACCTAGGTATCACTACCTAGCACCATGCTTTGCACTGTTGGAGGTACTAAGTTAACTGCTTATTAAATGAATGACTGAAAAGCAAAGACTAGATTAGGGGAGGTCATGGTGTCTGATGCAATACAGAATTATTATCACTGAGCATTGATGGTTTGAATTCTATTCAGTAGAGACAGGAATAAGTTCTCTTGGTGTGGAAAATATTGAAAATCTCCTAATTTTCTCCTGATACAAAAACAATGGAATGGAGAGGTTGCCGGATGTTTCAAAGCAGGGATAAATTAAGAAAACACTGTAGAATAGAGTAGATCCATTCTTGTCCATATTCACTGAATTATGGAATCATGATATTTTTTAGAAGTAGAAGAAACTTCTGAGATCATCTAGTTCAGCTCTCCTTTTATAAACGAGGAAGCTGAGGCTCAAAGAATTGATATAATTTTCTCTGGTTATACAGCAAAAGGACAGAGATAGAATTAGGACCCAAATGTTCTGATTTACAACCTTTTACTAAACAAGCAGCAAGTGGATAGTGAAAAAGAATAATGAATTTGGAATCAGAAGATCCAAGTCTGAATACTACCTTAACTAACTTACCAAACATATGACTTTGGGGCAAGTTATGTGAACTCTTTGAACCTGAGTTTCCTAATTTGTAAAATGAAGACCAACTATGGCTCTAAATATCTCTGATTTGTGACACTCAGATGACTCAAATTCTCAGATGACGATTTCTGTGAAAGTGTGTGGTATTTGAAAAAGGCTATATGAATATGTCTTTATTGTGATTTTCACAGATTCATGCTGTGTTCTTAAAAACCACTGAAAACCAGATCTTGGAATAAGTGACAGGTGCCACTTCAGAATGAATGTCCAACCAGTTTCATTCATTCATCCCAAGGGCTTTGTGACCCCCAAAAAGACTTGAAATGAGAAAGAAGCTGGAATAGCATTCCAAGTCTTTAAGCAGGTTCATGTGGGTGGGAAAAATTCTCATCTTCTTCTTTTCTCTCTGCTTCATTCCCCCTCCACCTTTTCTTTTCTGGTTTTGCTCTCAATTCTCCTTCTGAGGCAGGATGAGAGTTTCAGGACAGTAAGAGTGAGACAAGGGAAATATAACATTTCATTTCTTGCCCTCCCCCTACAATCCACCTCAAGACCGAGTCCAGGGGTGGGGAACCTTCGACCTTGAGGCCACATGCAGCCCTCTAGGCCCTCAAATGCAGCCCTTTGACTGAATCCAAACCTTGTGTCTTCAAGGCCACATGTGGCTCTCTAGGTCCTCAAGTGTGGCCCTTTGACTGAATCCAAATTTCAAAGAACATACCCCCTTAACAAAAGGATTTGTTCTGTAATACTTGGATTCAATCAAAAAGCCACACTCAAGGACCTAGAGGGTCACTAGGTCCTCAAGCACAGCCCTTTGACTGAATACAAACCTTGTGGCCACAAGGCCACTTGAGGACCTAGAGGGGCCACATGTGGCCTCTAGGCCACAGGTTCCCCCCGACCTAGTCCTAGAAAAGCTTTAGCATGAAGGAATCTTGGGACAGATTCATTAGGTGGGGGGAGGGAGAGGAACTAGGAGGCTAGGCTGTTTAGTGACTCAGCCCTTTCGTCCATTTTCCCTGTTCTTGACTTCCCCTCCCAAAAAGCTGCATGCTTGTTCATTATCCAAAGAACAGCCCTTCTTCAGCTGTTCAGGGAATATTTTGTTCTCTTAACTGGGTTATTTTGGGGCTGTATGTGAGGGTGGAAGGGAGGAGGGAGATGAAGGAGGGACAGGGTGGGAGACAGGGTAGGATTAGAAATAACTCTGACATGTTCTCTGAACAGAGAACCAGTAAAACACAGACATCTGGCTCAAGTATTATGACGACTCCAGGGACATCACTGTAAACCCACTAACGCTAATTGCTTTCTTGTCTGCTACTATTTCTGTAGGAAATAAAATGACTCCCTGGCTAATGGAAAATCAAACATGCTTTTGCTGTTTCTTTGGAATTTTATGTAAGAGCTCTTCTTGCCCCCTCAGAAGCCTTTCAAACATCATCTTTTACGAAGCCTACTCAGGAGATGGACAATATTTGAGTGCCAAAGGTGCCTTTGTCCCTGGCCAGACCTTGAGAATATCTTAGTTTTCCCTTTAAATGTTTAGGAAAGAAAGGTTGCAAAAATAAAAAAAAAAAAAGGAAAAGAGAGATCTGTTTGTCTACAAGTTCAGATTTTTTCCTGTACAGAAGCCCTACTCTCATACCTCATCATGGCATGAGAGTGACCCTGCATTTTTGAAAACTATATCAGAACAAAGAAAGTTTTGGCAGGTCCTCCGAGCTGCAAAGTTCATGAGAGCACAGACTTGGAAACTGCTATATATGGCCATTATCTAAGCATCAGCCTAGCTAAGTATTCAGGGGAAATCACCAGAAGATTGGCCACTAGTAATGAATGTTTTGACTATGGTAACAATAATATGAACATTTATATAGTGAATTAAGATTTGCAAAGTACTTTATAAATATTAATCTCATTTTACACCCCTGGGAGATTGGTGCTCTTATTATTCCCATTTTATGGATAAGGAAATTAAGGCAGGCAAAGGATGAATGATTTACCCAGGGTCCCAATGCCAGCGTTTATTTATGTCAAAGTAAGACAGAATGCATTGCTGTGTATTGGAACCACACCAATAGAATCACAGTTATAGTTACTGATATCAGATAGAGTTATAGATATTGATTACAGATCGTTATCAATGCACACATCACACATTGTAACTCGATTATGAGATCTATAAAGACAGGTATTTGTATGGCCCCCAGCACTTAGCTCAACACAGAACAGGTACTTTAAAAAAATGTTTATTGAGTTGAATTGCATTTCTTCTCATACAAAACATGAATATTTTTATCTTCCAACCCTTAGGAAACTCATGCAATACTTCTGGAATCCATGGTTTCTTTGGTGCGAGCCCTTCCTCCATTAATATAAACTGTTAACACTTCCTCAAATCCTTAGGAGACAGTTTTAGGACTTGTGGAGTTCTTTATTAGCTGATGGTCAAAGAAAAGTAATGAGCCCCTTTGAACTTTGAGTAAACTGGTCTCAAGAGGCATAAATCCATAAGGGTCAGTACTCAACTCACATCTAGTTTGGTGCTCCAGGGGCATGGCTTTGGAGGGCCCAGGGTCACTGTGATGAGACATTGACACAGGATTTGAGGGAAGGAGGAAATTCCATGAGTTAAATTTGAGCATCTATAGTAAATTCAATTCTTTCCCCCACCCCCACCCCAAACAAGGAAATCTTTACCAGACAGGCTCACTAACAGTTGAGCTTCGGTTAGAAAATAACAGATCTTCAAATGTTTCAGCCAAAGTCAGCTGTCTTTTTTTTTTTTAATGGTTTGGAGCTGCGGACCTTTCTAACCCCTTTATTCTGGAAGATCACCTCAGTCCTGGAATTACACATCAAAAGTACCCTTCTGCAGTGGTCTCTCCCTCTGATTGATTCATCTGAGAACTTCCATTGAAAGCAGGGCCCCTGAGGCCAGCAATCTCTTCCCTAGCCTGCAAAGAACCTTCCCACCAAAGTCCCCTAAACCCCTTTCAGCTTCCTTTTTTTGCCTTCTATTACCATGTAACTCCTTGAGGGTAGAGATTATCTTGCTTTTTGCTTGTATTTATCTGTGTTCTCAGGCCTTAGCACATCATATATAGGTGCTTTATAAATGCTTGTTGACTGACTTACTGATCTGAGAGATTTTGCAATGGTGATCTAGCCAACATGAGTGAGTTAGGCCCTATTATTTCTCACATGACAAAACTGTTGTGTCGTTCCTTAACAAACCGCTACTTAGAGCCTTCAGGTTTGAGGTCTCCATGTAAACATGATTTGTTTGTAGTATTGATCAGAATGGGGCCATTTAAATCACCACTGCATGTCATTTGGAGAAAATTTCCCTTAATGACCCTCAATATTCCCTTTTATAAAATAGAGATAATAATGCTCACAACTCTCCCTCACAAAAGGCTGCTTTAAAAAAAAATGTTATTTTGACCAAGTGTGAGGATTACGCCTATTATACAGAAACAGCTTTCTAAAATGAAGAGTCCTATGTGAGGGTCAGCTATTGTTTGTTCAACATTAACTATGATGAAATCGAGGTTGCCTCTAACTTTACCCAACCAAAGATCAATAGCCGCCAGAGGGATTCCGAGGTCAGCTTCTGAAAGATAGAAGCCTTTGGCTCTGTTCCCAGAGAATCTATCCTCTGACTAAGACATGCCAGAAATACACTCTTCCCACCAAGCATGAAGAAGAAGAAAGGCTAGTAGTCCTGAGCCCAGCAAGGAGGGCCGTCTCTAGGCTCTACACAGGAGCAACTTGTCAGCTGGCATCCGCCCTCAAGCTAAGGAGCAGGTCTGATCATAACATGACTCAACGTGACCTTGGGCACAGCAGCAGCAGGCAAAGGTTAATTCCCTTTCCTTCTGGGGGCAGGATGCTGTTCCAATTGTCTCACTTCGTTTAATTAAATTTTCTGCACAATATGGCAAGGGCCTTATCTCACTCACTGAGGCAAAAGCCTCCCTGTGGTTCCTCCCGTTGTTTTAAAGTGGGTGGTTGGCATTGGAGATGATTGGGAAAATTCTGCTCAGAAACAATGTTAATCGTGGGAAGGATGTTGCTTTCATTGCAGCCCCAAAGGCTGCTGGCATGGAGCCATTTCAGTGAAATTTGTTTCTTTGGGAGATTTGCTCCTGTAGTGAGCCTGCAAAGGATACAATAGCCATGCAAAGTAGCGCAGGTGTGTGGAGGGCAGAGTCTGAGAAATGAGGCTAATAGGTCTACGAGAAATCAGGTCACAAAACAGCGCAAGTTTTAGAAAAGCATGGAAAACAGCATTTTGGAGGCGCAATTTCTTTAGCCTGCTCATTGTCACTATCAGGCACAGTGTGGCATACAGGGAAAAGCAATGGATTTGGAATCCTAGATGGGTCCATCTGATCAGCCATGCAGAATGAGAAAGACTCTTTGAGATCTACTCTCTCATTTTTTAGATGACAAAAGAGATATCTTTGTACCCCCAATGTCAAGCACGATACATATTCAACACTAAACATTTGCTGAGATGAATTGCAATATTATAACAATCACTAGACGCAGGTGGATTGGGAGATTTGATTTTGAATCCTGACTCAAATACTTAACTGGTTGACCCTAAATAGGTCGCTTCACTTCTCTATGCTTCAGTTTCCTCACCTTTAAAATAGCAATAAAAATAACTCCCATCTCAGAGGTGTTGTAAGGATCAACTGGGATGATATTTTTAAAGCACTTTGCAAACCTTAGAGCTCCTAGTCATTGCGGGTTACTATTATTTTGATGTTGATGCTGATGATAACAGAAAGTTGGTCTCAGAATCAAGATCTGGGTTCAAGCCCTGTTTCTGCCGTATACTAGCTTGACCATGGGCTAGTCATTTGATCTCTCGATGTTACAAGCAGTTCTCTAAGACCATAAACTATAGAGGAGGTATTTGTGTACAATGGTAAAGGGAGTTCTTTATCTTCTCCCTGCATTGGTGAAATTACAGTTCTGGTCAAATATATATGTACATATTTGTGCATGTGTGCATTTGTATGTGCGTTTGATAAATACATGATTTACAAATCATTTTCCTCACAACAGCCTTGTGATGGGGCTTTTAAATACTTAAAATCTAATGCATCCACACATGAAGCTCTAAATCTCAACACTAAGCCAATCAATCAATCAACCTGGGTTCATATTTGTAACCCAGGATCTCAGTAACCTTGAGTAAATTATTTCAAAACCCTTTGAACCCCAGTTTCATCATCTATAAAATGAGCTTTGGACTAGATAATCCCTAAGGTTTTTCTTACATCTAAATAAAATAAACTGGGAACTGTCTTTGTCTTTGGGCAGGACTATAAAAAGAGAGGAACTGTGTGAGAGATTCTTTATTTTGATGAATTTGTAAGGCTGGAATTAAGTTGCTTACAGAGAGGTTTTTACCAGACAGAATTAGGAAAAAATGGTCAGATACCCAAGGCAAAAATCAAGGCCAATGACAGTAGAATGGATGATGCCCTGAGAAAAATGAGATACCAACACCTACTTTAAAACAGAGTTTTGGAGTGCACTATCTATAGAGATCCTGTGAACCCAAGTGTGGTTGAGAAGTTACTGTCCAAACCTTGCTCTACTTTTCTCAGTGGAAGAGGAAAAGCCCCTCACAGTCACATGAACTATTCCAGGCCTTTAGATACAGCCCACTCTTTACAGCCTTTGGCACTTTCTGACAACATGTGGACTGAAAACTTCAACCACAGGTGGCCCGGTTGGCTTAGCACAGACAAGAAGGGGTTTTAAAATCCCAGAACACTGGAAAGGTTGGGAATTTGAGAGGAAACCAGAGAACAATTTCTGAGACCTGGAATCTATGTCATAGACCCATACAGGATACACTGGATGTAGGCCCTTCCCTGTTTGGAATCCAAAAAGGAAAAGGAGGAAAAAAAAATTTTTTTAAGGCATTATTCATAATCCTGGTACTGAAAGCTAAATCCCGTCCTACCCTTCCCCTCCCTTCTTTATTCTCTACTCCCCTCCCCATCAAGCAACTATATTAAACCAAATCCTAAAGAAAACAATCGTACTTGCTGAGTGATGGGGCAGAATGGTAAGGAGACAATGCGGAAAAAAAAACAGTTTAAACAGTGGTGAATTCATATAAAGTATAAAAATCAAGTACAAGGCCTCAGGAAAAAAAAAAGAAAAGAAAAGACCAAGTGAGTTGTTTTTAATTTCTCATTAAAAAAAAAAAAAAGAACAGTGGGCCCTGCAAATAGGAAATTGTACCGTGTGGATTTACTTCAGATTTCACGATGTGCCAAGGACCCTGATTGGAATTTGCCTTCATTGTTAAATGGAATGCAAACTTTTGAGTGAAAGGAAAAGAAAAAAGAAAAAAAGACCAGGGAAGGGAACTCAAGGGTTAGGGGGAAAAATATGGGCCAGAGTCCAGCTGTGAAAATGGTTCTCCCAGAAGGACTGATTCGTTTATAGATCTTCTGTTGCCTTTGGTCCTGCCTCCCTCCCTAATGTGTGAAAACAAACAAACAAAAATCAGCAGCCTATTGTAATCCAATTCTAACACGAAACCTGCTTCCTCCAGATGTTGAGCCAAAGAAACACACTTGGCTGCTCCATACATAGAGAAAAGAACATTCTTTTTTCCTTCATCTTGGCTACCTTCCAGTAGGGAAGGGTTCCCAGACAACCCTATCTTGGATAAGTTGCTATCTCAACTCATAGCCCACCTTGGAATGGTAACTAAGCTATAGTGTCAGTGGTAGAATGAGCAAGCTTCTAGTGAAAGGAAACAGTTAGCAGTGGAGGCAACAATGAGGCATCATTCTCATCATCCTCATGATAATCATCACCATAATGACATTTACATAATGCTTTAAAGTTTGCAATGTACATGGTAGAAAGAAGATTGGATTTAGCCTGAAGACTAGGGTTCAGTTTTGAGTTTCTTCCACTTATTAGCTGTGTAACTGGGCAAGTGACCTTTTGGGGTGTTGGTTTCTTCTATAAAATGTTAAAAAAAAAAAAAGAAGCTAGTTTTTATTATCAAATGAGATCATTTATAAAGGTACTTTGCAAGCCATAAAGTGATTTTATTTTTTAGCTCATTTGATCCCACATGAGGTAGGAGTTTTTATTACTTCATTTTAAAAATGAGGAAACAGATTAAGTAACTTGCCTAGGGTCACACAGTCATCTGAAGCAAGATTTGAACTCATAGCTTCCTAACTTCAAGTCTATCCATTGTACCGCCTAGTGGTCCAATTACCGGGGAAGAATGAACTTAGAAACATTTAATGTGCTATTGAAACATGAGTTGTTATTAATCACTGTATGAAGTCCCTCTGCCAAGAGCAAATGTGGGCACATGTGCCTGAATCTGTTATTTCCCACTCAGCTGTACCCCCTTTGAATTTCATCATGCCCCTAAACAGGGTACCTTCCTTTCCCTCCTCCCTTTTCAGTTTCCTTTTATATATTGCCTTTTCCATTAGATTGTAAGCTCCTTGAGGTCAGAAACTGTCTTTCTCATTCATGTTGCCAGCACTTAACACAATGCCAGTCACATAGGAATTTCCCTGCCTTCATTTAAGTCCCAACTAAAATCTCACCTTCTACAGGAAGCCTTCCCAACCCCTCATAATTCCAGTGTCTTCCTTCTATTGATTACTTCCTATTTATCCTGTATATAACTTGCATGTTGTCTCTCCCACCTCCCATTAGATTGTAAGTTTCTTGAGGGTGGGGACTGTCTTTTGCCTTTTTTTTGTATCCCTAGTACTCAGCACAGTTCCTAACACGTAGTAGTCACCCAAGAAATGTTTATTGAATTGAATTAATATATGTTTATTGATTGAATACCTTTGACTTTCTCCTTGGGAATTCCTTGGAGTAGCCTATCAACAACAGGATAACTCCTAAGGAAACACTTGGAAGAAAAAAAAGAACCCAAGGAACTAGTAGAAGTCTAAGGAAAGGCCCCATTAAGAATTGTAGCTCTATGAAATTTTTTTCAAAAATAATATATCACCGAAAGTAAAACTGCTTTTAAACAAGTATTCTTTAAAGCAAGCACATAAGAGTTACTTTTGGACCAAGAACTAGGTCTAACTGCTTTTGGACACCAATTTACTGGATGAAGAAAGAACGCTGGCCCTGGAGTCAGATGACCCAAATTCAAATCCCATGCCTAGCTCTCTGACCTTGAGCAATCTTAATGTCCCTCAGCTCCCACATGTAAAACGAGGGATTTGAACAAGGTGATCTCTAAAGCCTTTTCTATCTCTACATCTTGACAACCTAAGTGCTTTTCACTTGGGTTGTTTTGTTTGGGGGAATTGTTACTTTTGTTTGGGGTTTTTTGAGGCAATCAGGGTTAAATGACTTGCCCAGGGTCACACAGACCTGAGTTCCAGACCTGAACTCAGACCCTTCTGACTCCAGGTGATGCTCTATCTTCTGTCCCACCTAGCTGCCTCAAAAAGCACTTTTTTTTTTTTTTTTTTTTGCTTTTTGGAAGGGAGAAGGTAGGGCAATTGAGGTTAAGTGACTTGCCCAAAG
>CM053587.1:217483093-217512070 GCA_028646515.1 Pseudochirops corinnae | reverse complement strand
GGTTAAATGACTTGCCCAGGGTCACACAGACCTGAGTTCCAGACCTGAACTCAGACCCTTCTGACTCCAGGTGATGCTCTATCTTCTGTCCCACCTAGCTGCCTCAAAAAGCACTTTTTTTTTTTTTTTTTTTTTGCTTTTTGGAAGGGAGAAGGTAGGGCAATTGAGGTTAAGTGACTTGCCCAAAGTCACACGGCTAGTAAGTGTTAAGTGCCTGAGGTGGGATCTGAACTCTGGTCCTCTTGACTCCAGAGCTGGTACTCTATTTGCTGTGCCACCTAGCTGCCCCCCACAAAGCACTCTTATAAACCTTACAGACATTATAGACCTATCAGACATCTTCAGCCAATGGAGAGGATATCTTTCACATACCTTCCAGGATTCTGCCCCGCATCTCCTTGTCATATGGGCCTCTGAGGCTTTTGAATCAAAGCAATCATTCGTTCTTTGCTTCCCACCAGACTCCCTCCCCTCCCTTGCCTATCTACCACACCTGGGCTTCCAAACCAGAACTCCATGTCATTTTTTTTAACCATCCTTTGAAATCTTGACAAATTTCTGAATGCCAGGTGGGCAAATGAGATTTAATGAACTGTAAGACACTTTTAGAGCTGTTGTCAAGGCCCATCCCATCTCATAACACCCATGATACATCTATGTTTTTAGGTCAAATTTTATTACCCCTAGTGAATATGACAAGGGCAGCTAGGTGGCACCACAGTGCACAGAGTGTCAAGTCTGGGACGCAGGAGAACTCCTCTGAGTTCAAATCCAGCCTTAGACACTTCTGGCTATGTGTCCCTGGGCAATTCACTTAACCCTATTTGCCTCAGTTTCCTCATCTATAAAAAGAGCCGAAGAAGGAAATAGTGAACCACTCCAGTATCTTTGCCAAGAGAACCCCAAATGAGGTCAAAGAGAGTTGGATACAACTAAAAAAATGACTAACAACAAAGACTATGACAAAGTAGTTATAGAATAGCTCTGCTTACATTGTGCTGCTCACCCAAAGCCTTCTGTTACCAACGATTGGTAACAAGAGACCCAAAGAAAAAGGAAGAAACCTTCAATAAACCATCTGTCAAGTCAATGGCTAGGGACCTTCTTGCTCAACACACCCCCTCAAAGGGCTTTTCTCCTATGCTAACCAGTTCCATAAACTTTTCCCTAGAATTTCCTCACTCAAACTTCAGAGGCAACTTGTATACTCCGTTCTCTGTCCAAAGCAGCATTTTTATATGGGCCCAGACGGCTTGTGTGGGCATCTGATGATTTGTCTGGGACAAACTGTATTTCTTATATTACTTGAGAGAAGGAGTAGGAAGAGGCAGTAATGAAGGAATGGTATATTTTAGAGCTGGAAGGGATCTCAGATCTTCTAGTCCAGCGGTTCTCAACCTGTTGAGAAAACACATATTTCCGATGGTCTTAGGAACCGAGACACCGCTCCTTGGTTTCCAGGAGGGTCTACCCACATGCAGATATGCCCACATATGCCCACATATGAGTATTAAAGGCTTGCAGCATTAGGAAGGTTGAGAACCACTGTTCTAATCCATCCCATCATTTTGTGGATGTTTACACTGAGATTCAAGGAATAATTTGTCCAGTCATACTGCCATTTAGTAAGAGAACCCAAGTAACACTGGAGCTTATCCCATTTCTATTCTACTGCAATATCTCATGGGCCAATCAGTCCTCCCCAAATCTGTCTGGAGGCTGGCATTATGGGACTGTAACCTTTCTGACCTGCAGAGGAAAGTTAACATTGCCCTATGCCTGTTTGATGACTGACTTCATCTGATGTCATGACCAGAGATATGAACACCAGTCAAAATCAGCCTGCAGTAAGTAATCAACATGAATTCTCCATTCAAAAGAAGGACAAAAAAGAAAAAGAAGGAAAAAAAACCTGATTCAAGAGACCAAAAAATATTCTGATGGAAGGTATCCAGAAGGGAATAAAAGGCATTCAAACAACCAACGACACAGAGTCCCTTGATTAACTCTCACTTCATCCCCTACCCTCATCCTAAGGTAAGCCAAGAATGAGATGAACTGGAAGGAATGTCCATTTAGACATTCTTTGGCCAAACTGACAGAAAGTCAACACCCTTGCAATCTCCCTCAGGACAGCAGCCCATAGGGTGTGCAGTGAAATTAAGGGTTGTCACCCAGGGCATGATCATCACAACAGTGCCACCTTCTATGGAATGGGGGAAGGAAGGAAGGAAGGAAGGAAGGAAGGAAGGAAGGAAGGGAGGGAGGGAGGAAGGGAGGAAGGGAGGGAGGAAGGGAGGAAGGAAAGTAGGAAGGAAGGAAGGAAGGAAAGTGGGAAGGAAGGAAGGAAAGTGGGAAGGAAGGAAGGAAAGTGGGAAGGAAGGAAGGAAGGAAGGAAGGAAGGAAGGAAGGAAGGGAGGGAGAAAGGAAAGAAGGGAAAGGCAAATAAGACCAAAGAGGATAGCCAGAACTAGAGACAAACTCCAGTTTATAATTTCTCCTCTTTCCTGATGTCTATAGGGACTTCTGTCATCTTGGAGGGGTAAATGATACCAAATGAAGGGGAACAAATGCCGCTTCTACAGAATAGTTGAGGCGTAAATGCCCTCCCAGAAATTAAAATCAGAATTCCATTGAAGAGGTTTTTAGTTACTTTACAGATAGATAATTTTTTAAGCCTATTTTTTTAAGAGTTGAAAGGTTCATTAGTGGTACAAAATGTGGTATAAATTGTGGCATATGATTGTGATAGAGTACTATTGTGCTATAAGAAATGGTGAGTAGGATGATTTCAGAAAAACATGGAAAGACTTATGTGAACTGATACAAAGTGAAGTGAACAGAACCAGGAGAATGTTGTATATAGTAATAGCAATACTGTACAATGATCAATTGTGAATGACTTAGCTATTCTCATCAATACAATGATCCAAGTCAATCCCAAAGGATTCATGATGAACCATGATATCCATCTCCAGAGCAAGAACTGATATTGTGTGATTACAGAAACATACTATTTTTCATTCTTCCTTCTCTCTTCCTTCCTTTCTTTTTCTTTCGGAGTCTTCTTGTACCAAATGACTAATATGGAAATGTTTTATATGATTATACATGTATAACCTATATTGGATTGCTTACTGTTTCAAGGGGGGGGGGAAAGAAGGGAGAGCAGAAGGGTTAGAATCTGGAACTCAAAACAAAAAAAAAATGTAAAAATTGTTTTAACATGTAATTGAGGGGAAAATAAAATATCATTAAGAAAAAAAAAGAAAACTGCCTGCTCACATCCTTTGACCACTTATCAATTGGGGAATGACTTGTGTTGTTGTTATTCAGTCCTGTCCAATTCTCCATGGCCCCATAGTCCATGAGGTTTTCTTGGCAGAGTTACTAGAATGGTTTGCCATTTCCTTCTCCAGTGGATTAAGGCAAACAGGAGATTAACTGACTTGCCCAGGGACACGCAGCTAATAAATTTCTGGGGTTGGATTTTAATTCAGGTCTTCCTGACTCAAGGTTCAGCACTCTATCTACTAAGCCACCTCAGTTCTCTATATATTTGAAAAATGAGGCTTTTATCAGAGAAACTTGCTATAAAATTTTTTTCCTGGGGCAGCTAGGTGGTGCAGTCAATAGAACACCAGCCCTGGAGTCAGGAGGACCTGACTTCAAATCTGGCCTCAGACACTTAACACTTACTAGCCTTGTGACCTTGGGCAAGTCACTTAACCCCAATTGCCCTGCCTCCCCCCCTGCAAAACTTTTTTTCCCAATTTTCTGCTTTTCTTTTCTTTTTGGCTATATTGGTTTTGCTTGTGCAAACTCTTTTTAATTTAATGTAATCAAGATTATCTATTTTATATTCCATAATGCCCTATATTTCTTGTTTGATCATAAATTCTTCCCTCTTCCATAGATCTGACAGGTAAGATATTTCATACTATCTTAATTTGTTTAAGTCATCACCCTTTATGTCTAAATCATGTACCCATTTTGACCTTATCCCACAGGATATTTAAAGGCTTCTAGCCTAATTAAGGTTTGCTATTTGACTGTCAAGATGATAAGAACTTATTTTTCTCCCAAATCCAAATGGACATATACAGTGCTCTAAGTGAAGCCGAAGAAGTTGGGGAGTCTAACCCTGCCTTTGAGATGTTGACGGCTTAGACAGTGAGAGAAGATATAGAGATAGACTCAGAGTTGGAAGTGGTTTTTAGAGGTCATCCAGTCCAACCCCCACTTCAAACAGGGATTCTCTCCCCAACATCCCCAACATGAATGTAGTCATTTGGCTTTTGCCTGAAGATTTTTCAGTGATGGCGAACTCGCTACTTTCTGAATTCTTAAAAAAGTTTTTTATTTATTTTTTTTGAGTGTGTTCTGGAGCCTGAGTTTTTGAGAGCTGATTATGAAATTTTCAGTATGAGCATCAACGCCTCAGAAATCAGCAATGCTACCAATCAGGGCTTGGTTTTTTTTTTTGATTGTCCAGACTTATGAACATGATGGAGAAAATATTAATAATGAAGATTACACTTACAAATGTGCTATATGCACATTTTTTTCCTGAAAGAGCCAACTATTAAACATTTACCAGCACACAACTGCATATAATGAACAGAAATCAGCTCCTCCTTGACTTCCACCTAATTGTCCTAATTCTGCCTCTGGAATCAAAAAGAACAAGTCTAATCTTTCTTCCATGAAATTCCAAGGGAACAATACAGGGCAATAGAGAAGAAACTGATAAGATACAAGACTACAAGTACCATAAGAATTGAGGAGGCAGAAGATTCAACTGTAAATACTACCTACTGAACTAAACCAACTAGCAATAGCTCGAAGATTAAGTTTTCCGGTCTATCTGGTTCTGTTGAGTAGGGATACAACAGATCCGGATTTAAGAAGACAATGTGGTCTGAATACCAGTCTTGGCATTTACTAGCTGTGTGACTCTGAGGAAGTCGCATAACCTCTCTGAAACTAAATTTCTTCATATATAAATGGGAATAGGAATGTTTGTACCATCTACTTAATGGGGCAGTTGTGAAGAAAACACTTTGTACACCTTAAATCACAATATAAATGTAAGTCATTACTATATAAGAACTGTCTAATCATTGGTATAATTGAACACCTATGGGGTTTAGGGGTGGGTTTGTTTCTTAATATAACACCAGGAATCAAGATGTAATGTGGGACCTTGGAAAAATTGCTTTGCCTGCTAAATGGAAAGGGGTTAGAATCTATCATCTATAATGTTTCTTCTAGCCCTAAAATTCAATGATTCCATGATTCATTCAGTCCAAGTCAAAAGTCAGATTAAAAGGCATAAAGTAATTATGCAGCCTTGAGAATCTTTAGTGCAAGCCCATTTTTTTTTGAGAGACAAAAGTGGTAATATAGTCTAATAAATATGGTAGTTAGTGGTCAGGCAAAGTTGTAAACATGACTGATGCATTAAGGCAGGCTGTTTCTGAGCTAGAAACAAAAGTGTATGAGTGCTGAATGGAAAGCACACCAACCCTCCCATCACAGAAAGACTGGCATCTGAGTAAAAGCCCCAAGGTAGGAAATATGCAAGTGCTGCCCATGCCAGGGAAGGGGGCTGGGTGTGTCCATCTTTATTAAGCAAATATTTTCATTTTCACTTTCTTATACTCAGACCACTTTGCAAGCCTACACTAGGGCAAGCTGTAGCCAGCAAATTCAATCTTTCTTTTCCAACCTTGTTCTCGATACTTTTCTAGGTTCTTGAGACTGGAGGGACTAGGTCACTAAGTCCAACGCCCTCATTTTACTGAAGAGAGTGAGGCCCAAAGAGAATTGAGTCAGTTGCTCAATTTCACACAGGTATCTGGGACTCAAGCCCCCGCCCTCTGTTTCCAAATCCAGTCATCTTCTTGGGACTCTATGCTCTACTCAAAAACCAGAACAGCCTTGTCTATCTTGCCCTCCAGCTTCAGTCTGATCTGTTTTTCCTGCTACTAATCCCTCTTCAAAACCAGCTTCTCCGAGGGCCTTAATTTGATTAGTAAAGGCTCCCACTGGAACAAAATGACTGTGGTTGAAATGGCACCTCCCACCACATGTGAGCCATCTACCCATCCCTGCCTGGTATTTTTAAACAATCTTTCTCTTGCCTGTAGTGTGGAAGGTCTCAAAAATGGATGTGGGGAAGTGGGAGGTGGGGAGGGAGGGCAGACTTCAGCTCTTAAAGTATCAACAGACATCTGAATCATCCTATCCCTCATTGTTCCTTGGGGTGAAGATCTCTATTTCCTGTACTATTGTACAGTCTGGGTAATTTTGATCACCATCCCTAAGGCATTCATGTCAAATCAAGTGAATGGCTAACAGAGCACTGTGGTGTCTTAGCTTCTATGGGGGGCCTGAGGCACAAGCCTCCAGCAGGTATGGTACCTGAGGCTTCCCCATCAGTTCCATCCTTAGGATCTAAAAATTATAACACTTGACAGCATAACAGTATCAACCAAGCCCTGAAAGAAATGCAAAGAGCTGAGAATATAAGGTATGTAAATAATTCAAGGGTAAGATAAGTCTAAGAAGTTGTCATTCCAGCCCACAGTGATCTCTGCTTTAGTCTTACTAATCAGTCAGAATGGTCAGAAAGCAGGGAAGAGAATAAGCATTTATTAAGTGCCTGCTGTGTGCTGAGCAATATGCTATGTGCTTTACAAACATAACTTCATTTGATCCGCACAACAACCTTTGAAGATACAAGCTGTTAAGATTTTTATAGGGCTTTTTAACAGTTGAGGAAAATGAGGAAGACAGAGGTTAAGTGACTTGCCTATAGTTGCACAGCTAGTAAGTGTCTGAGGTCCAGACTTGAACTCAGGTCTCCCTCACCCCAAGCCTAGAGCTTCATCTATGATAACATCTAGCTGCCTCTCAAAGTGCAACATGGAAAAGAAGTCAACCTGGGCCTTAATGGAGATTCAGAATAAGAAAAAGCAGAGAGGAATAAGCAGAGGATTGGAATGGCAGGAGCTCAGGAAATGTCTCTGGCAAAGTCATAGAGGCAGTTGGTTAAGATGGCTTTGAGCAAGCCTCAGTTTCTTTTATTGGTAAAATGAAGGTGCAAGACTAGATGCTCTCAGAGGTTCTCAATTCTATAAAGAAAATTCTACATGAGTAAAAGTAATGTGGTCAGGAGGCTATCACTGAATGATCTCAAAGAGAATAAACCATGGGATCTTTTCATATCAAAGAATCTTAGACCTAGAGTTGGTGGGGACCTTAGATATCATCTAAGCCAGTTCCCCCATTTTAAGGAGGAGGAAACTAAGGCTTAATGAACTGCTGTCACTGTCTATGTCAATGTCACACAAGAAGTGACAGGTAAAGATGGGATTCTACCCCTGTGGACAGAGCACTGGACTTGGAGTCAGGAAGACCTGAATTCAGATATGGCCTCAGACACTTACTAGCTGTGTGACCCTGAGCAAGTCACTTAACCTCTGTCTGCCTCAGTTTCCTCATCCGTAAAATGAAGTTAATAATAATAGCACCTACCTCCTAGGATTGTTGTAAGGATCCAATGAGACAGTATGTGGGGTTTTTTGTGGGTTTGGGTTTTTTTTTGCTTTTTGGAGGAGGGGAAGGCTGGGCAATTTGGGTTAAGTGACTTGCCCAAGGTCACAAGGCTAGTAAGTGTTAAGTGTCTGAGGCCAGATTTCAGCTCAGGTCCTTCTGACTTCAGAGTCAGTGCTCTATTCACTGTGCCACCTAGCCACCCATGAGATAGTGTTTGTAAAGCTCTTTGCAAACCTAAATCGTAAAGTTCTATTATTATCATCTCAGATCCTTTGACTCCAAGTTCAAAACTTTCCAGTGCACCTCAATTTCTTCCTTTCCTTTAGCACCTAGTGAAGTATGGCAATTAAACTGGACAATTAATTCTTACAAATTGATCACTTCCTATATGCAAGGCACTTAATAATAAAATGTGATTTCTATGGCCCCATCTAGTGCTTATATTCTGTGACTTTATGACTCATAGCTGAAGGCGGTGATGCTACCCACCAGAGGGAAGGAAAGAGAAGCTCTAAGGACAGTTTAAGTATAATTTCTAATTGTATAGCTGCTGAATGCCAAGGTACAATAACAGGAGATAACATAGCTTCATTTATAGGTCTTTTTTTTTTTTAAAGCAAATACATCTTGCAAACCTGGAAAGAAAAGAGGCAGCACAATGAATGACAATCTAAAAACAATCACTTAATGCCTTGGGCCAAAGGATGATCTTCACATGCACATAGTAAAGAAAGCACTGCCTGTTGTCATAGATACAGTACTCATCATCAGCAACATCTCTGAATATGAAGGACAACAGAATATGTCGAGATCAGAGGTTTTTAACCAGGGGTACACAAGTCCCTGGATATAAGGGGAGGAGAGGGAAGAAGGGATACAATTTGGAATTCAAAACTTTAAAAACAAATGTTAAAAATTGTTTTTTGCATGTAATTGGGGGAAAAGACTATTTTTTAAAAAATAAAGTCTCTGGATAGATTTCAGGAGAGTCTGTGACCTTGTACATGACCAAAAAACATTTATATCTTTATTTTCACTAACCTATAACTGAAATTTAGTATTTCCTTCCTAATAATTGTAGACAATCATTATTCTGAAAAGGGATCCATATGCTTTACCGGACTGTCAAATGGGCCCATAACACAAACACAAAAAAAGGGCTAAAGAACTCTAGTCCTTTAGTGTAGCATTACTGCCTTCAGCTATGAGACTATTGGGAATAGAATGTATAACTGTGTGTATAATAAGAACCACCTATTAAGCACCAACTATGTATATCAGGCACTGCATTAAACTCTGAGAATATGGAAAATAAAACAAAAATAAAAAAAATAAAATGAACAGCCCCTGCCTTGAGGGAGTTTGAATTCTTTGAAGGCTAGAGGGGAGGGAAAGAGGGCAGATAGAGAATACACAAACACACACACACACACACACACACACACACACACACACACACGACAAAGTCATTTGGCTGGGGGAAGATCCTAGTAGCTATTGAAGATCAGGAAAGACTTCATGTAGTTAAAAGGTGGTACTTGAGCTGAGTTTTGAAGGAAACCAGGGATTTTTAGAGGCAGAGGGGAAGGAGAAGTAAATTCTGGGCATAGAAGACATCAGTGAAAAGGCCAGGAGATGAAATGTCATGTGCGAGGAACAGGAGTAAGACTAGAAAGGTAGGTTGGGGCCAGGAACTCAGCACGTTGCTAACATCATTTATTGATGTTGTTGTCGTACTTAATAATAATACATTTCTGAGAACACTAACACCTTTAGCACTGTTGTATTGATGATAATTTTAGCAAGTTAAAACATCAGCAATATTTTAAAAATTAAGATGAGTTAAGTGGATGAGCACAATGGAGTCTAGAGTCAGAGGACCTGAGTTCAAATCCAGTCTAGATACTAACTAGCTGTGTGACCCTGGACAAGTCACTTAACCCTGTTTGTCTCAGTTTCCTCATCTGCAAAATGAGCTGAGAAAGAAATGGCAAACCAACCCAGTATCTTTGCCAAGAAAACCCCAAATGCGGTCACAAGATTCAGACATGACAAACAACTGAACAACGGCAACAGATGTTATAAGATTATATTCGTCTGGTTTCCCCCCACTTGCTGACATCTGGGTTCTTTATCCCACACGTGTGAGAAAAGAAAAGCTTGTGAACTTTCTGTTTGCACAGAGAGGGGCAGTTGGAAGCTTCAGCCACACAAAACAACAGCCTCGGTGCTAGTGCTGGCCCTGAATTGCATGTGTCAGTTCTGGAAGCCAGCCACCCACCCACACACGACAGTTCTCCACTGAAACCACTGCAGGGGACAGGTTGGATAATAAATCATAACAAAACCAAGGATGACAGAAAATGAAATGGAGGCTGCTACAGGAGAGAACAGGCTAATCCTTAGGGGGGAGAAAAAGAAACCCTAGGGCCCATTCTCTTTACCCTCCAAAGGGATAAAGAAATCCTAGATAGAGGACAAATTGATAGCTAAATAAATATATATTGAATTCCTAGCAAAGGGGATCAAAGGCTGTTTTTCCCCCTTGAAAAAGAGAAAGGGCAGTTATATAACCATGTTCTTCAATTTCTATGCCTTCCCACTTTTTGATAAATGCAGTCCAGCCATTAGAAGAAATACCATTTAAAATACCAAGTGTGTAATTCCTGAAGAAAGGCCTCTAGACTTGAACAAGGTTCTGTCCAAGTTCAGATGCAATGTCTTTAGACTAGAGGTAGGGATCCTGTGACCTGAAGAACACATGTGGCCCTCTAGGTCCTCAAGGGTGGCCCTTCAGTGATTTCTTCTGTTTTGTTCCTCTGTTCAAGAAATCCCAGTGGCTCCCTCTTGCCTCTAGGATAAAATACAAGCTCCCCCTACTGCCCACCCCAGGTTGACTTAAAACTCTCCACAATCTGGTCCCAACTTAACTTTGCAGACTTATTGCAAATTACCCTTCTCACACTCTATGCTCTAACCAAACAGGACTCTGCTATTCCCTGGAGAGGATATGTTTCCTCTCTCATCTCTTTACCTTTGCATCAGCTATATTCTAGTCCTGAAATGTGCTCCTTCCTCACCTCTGCTTCCTGGAATCCTGAGCTTCCTTTAAGGTTCAGCTTAAGTGCCAAAAAACCCACCTTGATTCTTCCAACTGCTTGTGCACCCCCCAGGGAAATTTATTGGAATGTTTATTAACTATTGACTATTGATTTTATTCTCCAATAAGGTGAACACTTTACCCACCCAACAGGAGGTCCAGCACAAATTAGAAGTGATAGAATCATCTCCATCCAAGATTTTGGGTTTTCCTGTGAAGATTTTTGACAGTCTCTTGGACTGTAAGGAGATCAAATCAGTCAATAATTAAAGAAACTAATTCAGGGGCAGCTAGGTGGCACAGTGAATAGAGAGGAGTCAGGAGGACCTGAGTTCAAATGTGACCTCAGACACTTGACACTTACTTAACCCTGATTGCCTCATGAAGAAGAAGAAGAAGAAGAAGAAGAAGAAGAAGAAGAAGAAGAAGAAGAAATTAATTCAGACTACTCTTTGGAAGGACAAATATTGAAGCTGCAACTTAAATACTTTGGTCACATAATGAGAAGGCAAGACTCATTGAAAAAAGTCCTTATGTTAGCAAAAACCAAAGGCAAAAGGAGAAGGGGACAGCAAAAGATGAGATGGATAGATAATGTCATGGAAGCAATGAACTTAAACTTGGACTGACTTTGGGAGACAGTGGAAGACAGAAGGGCCTGGCCTGCTATGGTCCATGGGGTCATGAAGAGTCAGACATGACTGAACAAATGAGCAACAAAGATTCCTATGGAAAAATGTGTTTTGAGGAAGATTCCCCCACCCTTTGCTCCCATATTGGGATGTAGGATCACATCCAAAATGGGACTGATGCTAAAAACATTACGTATTTCTGCCTCTGACTTAAACAGGAGACAGACTCAGAAACACACCTAAGAGGAAACAAAGCCCTCACGTGCTCCTGTGTCAATGGCTGTACTTTCACATCCCAGAGACAGGGCTTTCATATAAATTAAAAGTTCTATCCTAATAGTAATAATAACAGCTAACATTTATGTATCACCTACTACGTGCCAGGCACTGTGCTAAGCACTTTACATTCATCTCATCTGATCCTCACAACAACGCTGGGAGGTAGGTACTATTATTATCCCCATTTCACAGATGAGGAAGCTGAAGTAAATAGGAGTAAAATGACTTGCCCAGAGTCACATAGTTAGTAAATGTCAGAGGTCAGATTTGAACTCACCATAGTGACATTCACATTTTGTTCAACGAAACTGAACATGGCACAATTTACAGAGGGCTGGGACTTGGAATCAGAAAGATTTCACTTGAAATCCTACCTGTGATATTTACCATTGCTGTGACTCTGGGCAAATCATGTAACCTCTCTGAGCATATGCCAAATGAGAACAATAATTTCTGTAGTTCTACCTCACAGAACTATTTTGAGGATCAAATGAGCTAATGATATACGTAAAAGTCAGATACTATTATTCTGACTTATACAACTATCAGACTACTAAGAGATAGTGCCCTCTATAATCATCATAATAGAAACTGCAAAGAATCTTTTGGAAGATAGATACCAGAGAGTTGGACTGTTCACTTGCCCCCTATCCCTCTTTAGTCTAGTCTTTCTTTTTTTTTTCTTAGAGGACATTGAAACCCAAAACAGCTATTTCAATTCTCCCAAAGACCTGTGATTTGGGAAATCAATAGCAAGATCTCCAGAACTTAAAGGTAGGGCTGGGAGGTGGGTGGTCTTTCAGGCTTGCTCTTACAGGTTCAGAACTTAGTTTTGCTAGAACATCATCTCCCACTTTACCCTAACAATGGTTTTCTTCCAACCACTGCTAGTGTTTTTAAAGTCTCAGAACCTTACAGATATTGAGATTTTGCCCCCATTTTATGGCTCCCCTACCAGTTACACACACATATGCACAGAGTATATAATATATATACATGTAAATGTTCTATATGTGAGTGTATATATATATATATATACATATACATGTTCTATATGTGTATGTACATGTGTTTGAGTGTGTGTGTGTGTGTGTGTGTGTATGTGTATGTAGAGAGAGAGAAAAGAGAGGGATGGAGAGAGAGAATACAGACAGGTCTCCTTAATCTTACTCAGGTTCTATATATGTATGTACATGTAGTAATGTGTATATGTATTGTGTGTGCATGTGTATATGGGAGAGAGAGAGATTTAAGAAAGAGAGAGAGAGAAAAGAGGAAGGGAGAAGAAAAAGAAAAGAAAGAGAAAGAAAGGGAGAGGGGGGGAGAGAGAGAGAAAGAAAGGGAAGGAGGGAGGGAGAAAAGAAGGAAACAGACCGAGTCTCCTCATCTTACTCAGGCAGCAATTGCCAACAGTCTCTCACAGGCTGATTCCCAATGCTGATCAGAATAAAAACTTTAACCTGCCCTATTTCCCTTTGTGGGCTGGTTCACCCATCCTTAGACAGCCTGGTAGCCCTCCAATTGTTGGGACTCACATTACATTAGTATTGGGCTTGTTGCAAACACTGTATCACTGGCTTTTCTGGGCTCAAAAGATTTGTAAGCCTCAGTTTCCCTACTAGAAGGAATTCTAATCATGTACCACCACATCTGGCACTGTATTATTTACTGCCATTTCCCTAAAGGTGCTTAACAGGGAGCCTCTGGAGAACAGCTAGAGTCTTAAGAGCTCCTATGAAAAAGACTGTGTGGTTTAATGGAAAGTGTAGCAAAGTGGGAATTTGGTTAGCCTTTGTCTATGGTGTTACCTTTGCCACTTTGCCAGTTCAGCAGATTAATGTATCATCTCCCATTCCCCACAAATATTTTTTTCCAGTCTTTAATGTTTTCAGAGCTCCAGTACCAGACTGCTGTATGCCCTTGGGTGAGTCACTTAATTTAGATCCTTTTCCCTCTAAAAATAAGGAAATTCGTTACACTACAGGCTTGATATGGTCCCTATCAGTTCTGAAATTCCATGATGCTGCAGCTGAACTTTTTGTTCTTCACCAATGACTTCTGTCATTCACTCTTTCTTCAATTTCCTTAAACAGATCAGTCAAGTAGAATATAATGTCACTAGATCCATGCTGGCATAGGACCACCTGCCATATACTTATGTTTCCCTGTGCATGTTAAATATAACTTGAAGAATATAATTTAATTACAGAGAAATGCAATCCTAAATCACATGTAAAAGGGTAGAGGATCCAGACTCTAAGAAACCTAGATTCTAGTCTCAGCCTAGCTCCTAAATAGCTCATTGCCATTAAGCAAGTCACTCGGACCCAGTTTACCCAAATTACCAGAAGGTAATTTGCATTCATATCAATAGCTTAGCTTTCCACAATGCTTTCCTCATGATCACCTGTATGTAAAACCCTGGTCTTCTAAGTTCAGTATTCTTTCCATTACACCACAAATGACAAGGTTACCTCTAACACGGGAAGATCTCTAATTCTAGGCTGTCTACTCAAATGATAACAAAAGCTCCCTAAGGAAGTCAATAGGAAGGACTGGTGCTTCTATTTCTCAACCGGAAACAGGGAATACAAAAGAGACACCAGGTTAGAACAAAAAGAACACTAGTTCTGGAGTCAGAGAGCTTAGTTCAAATCCCACCTCTGATACTTATTACTTCTGCGTTACATTAGGTAGCTTGGCGGCTCAGTGGATAGAATTCTGGGCATGGAGTTAAAAAGACAAGAGTTCAAATCCAACCTCAGAAACTTATTAGCTCTGCGACCCTGGGCAAGTCGCTTAACCTCTGTCTTCATCTACTCCAGTATCTTTGCAAACAAAACCCCATGGACAGTATGGTCATGACTGAACAACAAACAGTAACATCACATAAGTCAGCTAACTTCTTTGGGTCTCATTTCCTCTTTTGTAAAATGAAGTAGGGTTAGGGTAAATGATCTCTGTGGTTCCTCCAACCTCAAATCTATAAGTCTATAACCAAAGACTTCACAGGAAAGGAGAGATGGGCCACAAATAGAATTGGAAGTTTCATAAGTGAAAAAGGCTTAAGCCCTACCCTAGACCACTCTCTTTACAATGGAGAGGAAGCAGACAAACTTGTTATTTCCTGTCTTGTAACTACAAATTACAACTGAATCCTAGAACCATAGATGTCAGAACTGAAAAGTGTCTTAAGAAATTATGTTTTGAAATTTATTTACTATTTTGTTTTTTCCCCAGTTACATGTAAAAATAGTGTTTAATGTTTGTTTTAAAAACTGTTGAGTTCCAAATTCTCTCTCTTCCTTCCTCCCCACTCACACTCACTGAGAAAGCAAGCAATTCTACATAGGTTATATATGTGTAGTCAAGCAAAACATTTCCATATCAGTCATACGTGAAAGAAAACATAGATGCTTCCCCCCAAAAAAAACATTCAAGAAAAATAAAGTTTAAAAAGTATACTTAAATCTATATGGACAACATCAGTTCTTTTTCTGGAGATGGATAGCATTTTTCATCATAAGTCCTTCGGATCTGTCTTGGATCATTGTATTATTGAGAATAGCTAAGTCATTCACAGCTGAACAGCTTACAATATTACTGTTACTTTATACATAGTACATTTCACTTTGCATCAGCTCATGTAAATCTTTCAAGGTTTTTCTGAAATCATCCTGCTCATCATTTTTAATAAACTATTTAGTCCAAACTCCTCAATCTATAGATACTAATTTGCCAATGTATTTTATAAGTGCCTGGCATTTAAAATTCCCCCACCTGGTGTTTAAAATTCCCTAATCTACTCAACAGAGCATCTAGGTGGCCCAGTGGATAGAACACTGAGCTTGGAGTCAGGAAGATCCATCTTCTTGAGTTCAAATCTGGCCTCAGACATTTATTAGCTGTGTTACCCTGGGCAAATTGCTTAATCTTGTTTGCCTCAGTTTCCTCATCTGCAAAATGAACCGGAGAAGGAAATGGCAAACCATCACAATATCTCTGCCAAGAAAACCCCTAATGCGGTCACAAAGAGTCAGAAAGGACTGAAACAACTCAACAACAAAGACAATCTGCTCAGGTAGAGGGTAGATATGTGATCCATCCACACCGTGGCCTAAGAGAAGCAAAGTCCCTGAATCTCCTTGATCTTTGTATAGACCCAGTCTCTACTGTGTTTCTGTTGTAAGAGTATTCAAAAGAACTTCATTTGGTCCATTTTCTACAGCTTCAAACTTGAAGCAAGGAAGACAAAGGACCATGGTCTCAAAGGTGGCACTATTCTAGGTCCACAGTAGGTGACCAAATACTTCCTTGTTGATTTATCAGGGGGGCCATGAGGGCAGGATCCCCAGTCAGCAGTCTGTAAGTCTTGAGAGAGGGAATGCTAATAATCCAAGCATTCATTTGTCTATAGTACTTTTCAGTTATAAGGCAGGTTGTATATATTCTCTTATTTAATCCTAACCAAGTTAGGGGTTTTTTCCAAGGAAAACTTTTTCCAAGGAAAACTTGGAAAGAATAGGACATAGATACATTAGTGACTTTTACGTGGATTTGGTCATTCAATCAGTTTCAGAGCACTGACTGAAAGTACTATACGAGTTCAAAAAGGGGAGATGAGTAAGGGTGGTGATTGCCAAGGAAGTCTTTGTGTAGGACTTCAGCCTGTGAGTTGGTTCTTCCCTGTGACCTTCTCACCCTGGAGGTACCCCTCCCCCTTGTGTCCCCTTCCTCCGATTGATCAGTTCCTCCCCAAACCTTTTTAAGGGAAGTGCTCAAGCTAGCACGTCATCATTCCTCTCCAGGATCCTCTCCACCATGCCCACACATGAGTGTGTATGGCACCGAGGTGGCACAGTGAATAATGCACCAGAGCAGTTCAAATCTGGCCTCAGACATTTACTAATTGTGTGATCATGAGCAACTCACTTAACCTTTATTTGCCTCTATATCTTCATCTGTAAAATGGGGTGATAATAGCACCTACTTCCCAGAAATCAAATGAGATAATAATTGTTTAAAAAAAAAACCTTACCACAGTATCTAATACATTGCAAATGCTACATAAATGTTAACTATGATAAGAAATATTAATAATTAAATTAATAGTAAACCTGGTGAACATAATAACAATATATTATTATTGTTCTTCTCCCTCCATCCTTTTTCATCTCCCTTTCATGCGTAGGCCTTTCCCATCAGAATGTAAACTCCTTGACAGCAGGTATACACTTTCTTTTAGGTTGTATGTGTATTCCCGGTGTCTGATACATAGTAAGCATTTCATGAATATCTCCTGACTTGACTTGACGTTCTGATTAAGACACAGAGATGGGGTAGACAGAGAAAACATTCACTTTATACAAAAGTACCCAGAATTCAAGTCGCTGAGTGAGTCAACAAAATTTCTACTTGAAAACTAGAATCCAGTTTGGCTCTCCAGCTTCTTTAGCACCCTCTGGGCACAATAAATACACATGGGACTCACTTTATAAATAATCTGAGTCTCTATACAAAATTGATGAGGCAACAGAACTCACTTCAGTCTCCCAGCGGCCTCTAACCCAAGGCCTAATGTTGCATTTCCCAGAGGGCTCAGCATTTAGCCAAGTACTCTTGGTAATCTTTCAGGAAAGAAGCCCTAGCAACAGCTAGAATGTCAAAGGAATTACTTAAGGGGAAGAGAAGGGAAAGGGAAACAGAAGAAAGGACTTAATGAAGCAAGGAGGGCTCCAGAGCCCTATGGAAGGCACCAAACACCTCCATGGAGCAGCAGTGGTGAATACTGGGCTAATTTTACCATGACCCTCCCCCATCGACACTCCAAAAAAAAGCATATATTATTAGGTATTTTTCAGTGTTCTTATTGAAATACTCTGCCTGGCAATTTACATCAAATGACAATCCAGTAAAATAGAGCTAGAGGATGTTCCCCCTTGAAGTGTGTGTGTGTGTGTGTGTGTGTGTGTGTGTGTGTGTGTGTGTGTGTGAGGCTCTTTTCCTTTTCTGGGCTTCTTTTTACCATAGTAAAAGATCGATGTTATTATTCAACAAAGGGTTGATCCTGAGTCACAAACCTTCCATGAGAGAAGGATATTTTTATCTTCATTCCCCTGTTAGCTCCACAGTTTCATCCAACATAGGCCAAGTAACCAGCTATATACCAATAAAATCCTGAAACTATTCAAACCATCCTCTCCCACCTCCAGTTTTGTTTTGTTTTTTGTCTCTTTGCTTAAAGCTGCTATTCAAACACAAAACTCTCGGTCAAAGGAAAATTGAAACACTAGGATTTCAACAGAGGATTTTGTATACATCTGTATTTATAGGAATCCTTCATTAACTCCTGCACACTTACCATTATCATCATGACTGATGATCTATATCAAACTCATATGCTCAGTCTCCCCACCTCTTTCATAGATCTTTAAAGAACCCTTCTAGATACATGTGTGACAGTCTCAGAAGAATTCCCAGGCCATTTTGCCATAGACACATTCTGAGAGAGAGAGAACAGATTTTTTCAAAAGGGTCAAGGCTGCTTTGCTGGTCAGTCATGGACTTTCCCCCAGGGCTGGTTAGCTAATTGTATAATTTGACATAGAAACCTGAAATGGATTGGATTTTTCAACAGCTGCTTCCTTCCCACTGAGAAGCCTAAACTGGCTAGAACCAGAAATTGTAAGTCATAATTTCTATAGAAAAAAATAAAGTGAAAAAGGGGGGAAAAATAGGCTGTTGAAAAACAGACTGACTCTGACCTAGGTATCATATGGAAAATCTTCTTTAGGCCTCTCTACAGACACAGATGCAAAAATATTCCTTTCTTTCAAAATACACATTCCTCCAACTAATTCAATCCTTGGGTTCATTAACAAAGCATCAGGAATTTTGATTCTGAGGTCTGGAAGGTCAAGAGAACCCCTGGGTTGAAACTATAGGTGAACTCTATGTACCTCAAAACTCAATGAACCTATGAGAATAAAATAAATCATAGAATTCCAGAATGTTAAGGAACTGTAAAGAACATCAGACCATTTCATTTTACAGATGAGGAAACTGAGGCTCAGAGAAGTCAAGCAGTAGTTGGCAATGATGCTTCACAAGAAGCACACCCACACCAATCATGTCCCAATTACTACTCAATAGATTCTCCCTTTTGAAATTCTGTAACTGGGTGTGAATTATGCTTTGACAGTCGATATACAAGCATTTGCTAAATGCCTCCTAGATCAATTAATCAATAAGTATTAACCAAGCACCTACTATGTGCCATACTGTGCATGGCATCGTGAATACAAAGTCAAAACAAGAAAACAATCACTAATCAAAATGAGGACACAAGGGAAGCAAAAAGTACATATATAAGTTTAAAGAGAATAAATATAAAGAAAATTCATATAAATCAATACTATGTACTTAAATGCAAGGTAGCTAGGGAAGGTAGACAGGCATGCCAGGCCCCAGTGCCAGGGAAGAGAGTGTGTACACATAGGTCAGATATAGATATATGCTTCCCTGAAAGCTTCAGGACTTGGACTCATCCATAGTCCATTAGGAGGAATTTTCTCCACGGAAAAATATGGCTCTGTGACTGTATCAGTCTACACTGGCAATCAATGGTTATTTAATCCAAATAAATTGTGTAGACAGTGCAAGATAAGTTTTTTTTACCTCCCTCTAGTGCCTTATCCACCTTCCCAATTAATAATAGTATATTAATATAATAATAATATATACTTAGCATAAAACCCAATACTCAGCACAATCCCTGACATACAGTGGGCACTTAATAAATGTTTACTGGTTGATCATATGGCATTTTGCAATTTTCAAAGCACTTTACAAATATCTCATTTGATCCTTAGCACAATCCTGAGAATTTGATGCTATCTTATCCCCATTATACAGATAAGGAAACAAACAGAGACAAGATAGGTAACAGAATCACATAGCTAGCTTGTTGATCAAGCTATATTTGAACTTGGGCCTTCTTGACCCCAGGTCCAATGCTCTATCCCCTGGGATGCCAGTTACTTTAAAATCAATCAACAAGCATTTATCATGTCTCTACTATGTAGCAGGCACTATTATAGATTCTGAGGGTGCATATACATAAGTGAAAAAGTTGATGCCTTCAAGGAGCTATCTTGGTTTAATTGACTATTTCTAAAAATAAAGGGGAAGATAAAACACAGCCCTAGAAGAGCTGTTCCACTTTCCATATTCTACTCTCTCTGATTATTTCATTAGTAAACATATCATCTAGTCTCCTAGGGAGAAACTCTACTCCTGGGATATGAATAATAAGAATATTAAGAATAATCACAAAGTCCCAATTGGCACTTAATTTAGGTCAGCTTTTAGAGACAGAGCAGCTGCAACTCATCCCTAAAGGCATCAATATGGCATATTCTTGAGACAGGCAGGCAACTCTTCCTTAGAATCTTAGTTGGAATGTACCAGTCTCCCACCCAAAGCAGAATCTCCTTTGTCATATTCCTGTTCAACAGTAATCTAGCCTCACCTTGAACACTTCCAGTGATTGGAAAACTCACTATTCTAACTCTTCCAAAGTTCTTCATTATATATGTAGGACCTATCTCCTTGTAACTTGCACCCATCTGTCCTTGTTCCACCCTCTGTGTCCAAGCATACTGTCTACTCCCACTTCCATAAAATCACTCCAAACACAGGAACATGAATATCATCCTTTCCCTAAGGCTTCTTTTTACAAAGGAGAATACATAGAGCTTTGTAAGTTAGCCAGAGAAAATCCCTTTTTAGCTAAAAAAAATTTTGGATTTTACTAAACTACTTTTATAGGTGAAAAGTTTGGTCTTACGCTAAACGTAGCACAAACCATAGATCTATCCATAAGTTTCCAATTCCTGGCCTAGAAACAAACAAAAATTGACAATACTTCAAAAAGGTAGAATCTGACTGAAGAACTGATGTAAAAATTTGTAAAAAATCTGTGTCAGGGGTCCTCATTCAATGATTGAAAAAGCTGAAATTTCCCACCCTCTCCTGGCAATTCAACCAACAATTAGGTGGTCAGTATATGCAAATCACCATACTAGCCACTACAAAAACAAAAACAAAACAAAACAGAAAAAAAAAACCTAGTTCCCACCTCCAACAGCTTACATCAGACAACCATATTTTTCTGCCTTGATTATTTTATTGCATTAGTAGCAAAAGCTCACTGGAATGCTAACAGAATCATTGACCATTTCTCTCTGAGTTGGTCACTCTAAAGCAAAATTAAAATATACATTTCCTATTCCTTCAGAAGGAAGGATGAAACAGAATCTGAGCACTGTTGCTTATATGTGTTTATAGCTGCTAACATGAGCAGGGACCATCATACCTCAGCTTCCTCCTCCTCCTTACACACCCTTGAGATAAAATTGGCAGGAAACGGGGCCACAAAGCTGAGGGGCACCCACTCAGTGTGACAAATTCAGGAAAGCAAACAAACAGCCTAGTTCTGCCTCCTTCCTCACACAATGAATCCAGCTTGTTTTTATGGGGTGACAATGGTCTGATAAAAAATCCTGCCACATGTATCAAGCAAGAATGCTGAACACAAGAGGGGAGAGTACAGCCTGATTTGGCTTTGCAAGAGAAGAAATGAATGCCAGGAAACCACAGGAACATTACTTTGCCCTGCTCAGCATCCCAGGCTTTGGACTGATCCCACGGGTCACTTATTGTGTTATCTGGGTCAGAGGGCAGGTCATGAGAAATGAATTGAAATGAAAAGCTCCTCACTGCACAGAACACAGAAGTACACACCCTTCCAAATAGCACCCAATTCATCCTCCAAACAACTGCAACAGAGACGGGTCAGCAGTAGCTGGTCCACAAGAAGCCCAACTCTGTTTCCTGCCCCCTTCAGAGCCCCTGTTGTGTGGATTGTGCTCCACATGAAACTGAGTGAAGGACCAGTTGGTGTCCAGCAGGAAGGCAGCTGTAATGGGTAGAATTGTTTGCACAGACAGGCACAACAGGAACACGCAGAGCAGGGAATGAATGCTTCTCCCAGAAGACAATTCACCTGGGGATTTGTAAACAAAAACCCTGGGTCAATCCATATATCAATCAATAAGTCAGATGAACCAGGGAGTGTCCAAGTGGGATGAAAAACCTTGGGACTCTCTCTGGCCACTGGGCCAAACAAAACAAGATGAAGGCAGCCCATGGCTGAGGGATCCCTGGTCTACTTGGTTTTCGACAGTGACACCCGACCGATTTAAAGGAGAATGAACCAAAGTGAGTTAAACACTTCAAATTTCTATAAAACCCAGCTTTGCCCCTCACTGATTGGACTACATCTTAGGGTCCCCGATTTCCTCATTTGTAAAATGAGAGGATTGGACTCAGTGACCACTAAGATCCCTTCCATCTTTCATCCTATAATCCTATGAATTTTAAAAGCTCTTTTTACATTCACCAACACTAGTAACAACAAAGACACTTTACATTTCTATAACACTTGTAACTCTACAAAGAAAACTTTCACATTGATTACCTCCTTTGATACTCACAGCGACCTGGTGAGAAAGTAGATTCAAAGTAACTGTGATAAACGCTTTGCGTAAAGTGGGGGAAAGATAGTAATTTTTTTTTTAATCAAGTGTGGGGGCGGCTAGGTGGTGCAGTGAATAGAGTACCAGCCTTGGAGTCTGGAGGACCTGAGTTCAAATCCACCCTCAGACACTTAACACAGTAGCAATGTGACCTTGGTCAAGTCACTTAATCCCAACTACCCTGCCCTCCCCCCTCCAAAAATAATAATAATTAAAAAAAAACATTTATTCCAGGCCAGGTATGTAGTAATCGCTCGGACTCTTAACTAGAGGGTCACTTAATTCTCTGAACCCCAGTTCCTTCATCTATAAAATAAGGGAAAGAGGCAGGCCTAGAATAGATGCTCTCTGGGGTGTTTCCTAGTTCTGAAATTTTTGGATTCCAAGTACCTGGCCCTTTAAGGCTACTTGGAAGCTCTGGCACTCTTCAAGAGTGAGAATATCTTGAATGAATACCTGTTTCAAAGATTTCATTGGGAAATTTTGTCTAACATCTTCCTGATACTCTATTCATTAGATACCGTACAGTTCAGTTAGATTGGTCATCTTTCTGGTCCTCACACATAGCACTCCATCTTCCATATCAATGCTTGCATAACTGGCCCCCACGCCTGGAATGTACTTCCTCCTCCCTCTGCCTCTTAGAATTCCTAGTTTCCTTCAAAAGTCAACTCAAATGCCAGGCAGGTGCTGCAGTGAATAGAGCATCAGGTCTAGAGTCAAGAAAACCTGAGTTCAAATCTGAACTTAGACACTTACTAGCTGCGTGATGTTGAGCAAGCAACTTAACCCTGTTGGCCTCTGGTTCCTCCTCTGTAAAATGAGCTGGAGAAAAAGAAATGACAAACCACTCCAGTATTTTTTCCAAGAAAACTCCAAATGGGGTAACAAAGTTAGCCACAACTGAAATGGCTGAACAAAAGTAACAAATTTTCCTAATCCCCCCAAATTACCTTGTGTTTATGTGTGTGCATTTTTACATGCAGATCTCATCTCCCCCAACAGAATGTAAGCTCTCTGAGGGAAGAGCCTCTTTCATTTTTAATCTTTGTTTCTCCAAGACTTTGCACATGCCTGATACAAATGTTTGGTGATTAATTGATGGATACTAGTATGAGCAAACCCATGTGCCTCAAAGCTTAAATATATCAACTAGAACAAACAATGGAGATTATATTATAAAAATATATAACACACCACATCAAGAACATTTAATCCAATATGAAGGTCATGACATTAGGAATATGGCGGATTGGGACTCTGGTGCCTCAAAGGGTGAATGACACTTGGAAATGTAACTGACTTTAACTATTGTGGGAGAGCACCTCTGCAGTCTGATTTGAATATCTTGTTATGGCGGAAATAGCACTGGCTCTGGAGTCAGAGGGCTTGGGTTCAAATCTTTCTTCTGATGCTTGCTATTAGTGTGACCTTCATCAAATTATGTAGTTTCTGTGATCCTCAGTTTTGTCATCTGTAAAATGAGCAGGTTGGGTTAGAAAGTCATTGAGATCCCTTTGATCCTATCTTTTACATTCAGGGGTGTCCTGAAGCCAGCTCCAAAAGCTCAAAGTGCCTATTGTTAAATTTCCATTTGGAGCATTTACAACTCAGAAATTGGTAGATGCTACAAATCAGTTTTGCTGATAGCCCAGACTAGGAGTAGGGAACCCGTGGCCTTGAGGCCACATGTGGCCCTCTAGGTTCTCAAGTGTGGCCCTTTGACTGAATCCAAACTTCACAGAACAAATCCCCTTAATAAAAATGGGCCCAACCTGCTCATTTTACAGATGAAGACACTGAAGCCCAGAGAAACTACATAACTCACTCAAGGTGATATTAATAGTAAGCATCAGAAGAAAGATTTGAACCCAAGTCCTCTGACTCCAGAGCCATGTAAGCATATGTATGCATGTATGTATGTATGTATGTTTGTATGCATGCATGTATGCATGTATGTATAGATTTATTTGTATACACATATTTAAACATGACCAATGAAGTAAATTGTTGTGTATGACTACACGTATTAATGACAAGGAGTTTATTTTTATTTTTATTTTTTCAGTGAGATGAAGTAGCAGGATGGAGAGAAAATAGATTTCTACTCATTTAAAAAAATAAAATTTAAGTCTTTTTTTTTTAAAGAAAGCTTAGTCCTTTGTCACAGAAATCCTCTGGTAAATATCTTCATCTTTTTTTAAAAAATCATGCAGTTATTTTGTCTAGTGAATAATCAATATTTTCAATTAATTCCTCCTTTTTCAGATTTCTTCTAATATGTCAAGGTGGCCTGGGCATAACAGTAATAAGCACTACATAAACACTTAAACACAAAATGATAATGACAGGCAGTAGATTGGATAGAAAAGTTCAGGCTAGAATTTGAAAAGAGGTTTTTAAAAAAATTGCAACTATCAGGGTAGACCAGGTGGCCTCCAAGGACCCTTCCCATTTTAGGAATTCTCTGTTAGAAATTGACACCATTCCCTCCCCTCTTCAAATCTCCCTCATTTTCAGCCTCCCTAGAAATCTGTGGCTCCTCAGCAATTATTTCCACATCTAGCAGCCTCATACTGGAGTCTAAGATGAGTGTGAGCATTCATTACTCATGCCAAAATGACACTAGTCACTACCTTGTGAAAGAAACTGGAAACAAGAGAGGAAGGTGGGGGAGGATGTGGAAGAGACAAGAGAAAAGAAACTGCAACCATCAGTGGAAATACAGGCTTCATTTTCAGGTCATTTATCGATCTCTGATCTCCAAGATGCCCAACTCTCCACTAACACTGTGCTAATAGTACATAGCATTTCAAGATCCAATGAATAAAGCAGACTGCTTTTAAACATGGTGAAAAACCTAAAGTAAAGCCCACAGGCAGGCTCTTTAAAAAGCACCCCTAGGGACAGCTCTCGACTCTTAGGGACCCCTGGGGTCAGGAGGACTTGAGTTCAAATCCAGCCTAGACACATTTACTAGCTGTGTGACCCTGGGCAAGTCACTTAACCCCAATTGCCTTGCCACCACCACCCCCAAAAAAAAGTACAGAAAAGCTTCACTGAGAAGAGAGACACTCCCTCTACAACAAAGGCATCTTGTGGGGTAGGAAAGAGAACATGATCTTCAATTATCTCCTCTTTTATAGATGATTCTCACACTTTCCAGTCTCCACATTCTAGTAGTAAACTGAAATAGTTGCTCGTGATTACTCCAAGAGAGGTGGAGCAAGGTGACAGTGCAGATCTCAATTTCCAGCCCTCAGGCATCACCCACTGGACATTTCAGACTGGATATCCCAGCTGTCAACATGTCCAGAACTCTTCATCTTTCAAAACAAACAAACAAACACACCAAACCCCTCCCCATTTCCAAACTTCCCTATTTCTGTCAAAGGCACCAACATCCTTCTAGTCTCCCAGTTAGGGTGAGTAATACAGGGAGAGCAAAGGATAAGTAACAAACTGTGAAATCCTCCTATGGCAAGAGCAAGGGATAAAAATGTCTAGGATTTGTTGAATAGCCCATGTGTTCTTGGGCAGCTAAGTGGTGTAGTAGATAGAATACCAAGCCTGGAGTCAGGAAGACTCATCTTCCTGAGCTCAAATCTGGTCTCAAACACTTAGTAGCTGTGTGACCCTGGGCAAGTCACTTAACCCTCTCTGCCTCAGTTTCTGCATCTGTAAAATGAGCTGGAGGACATGGCAAACTACTCCAGTATCTTTGCCAACAAAACCCAAAATGGGTTCACAAAGAGTTAGACATGACTAAAAAACTACGAAACAACAACAACCATGTGTTCTCTTAGGATTCTTGTGAGATCAAAGAAGAAAAAGGAAAATCTCTATCACAATGGGAGGACAGCCTATGGCAAACTTATGGGAGAACATGAATAAGACTAGTGTGAAATGAGTAGGTTGAGGTTATGAGCTTCATCCCTGAAGGGAGAAGCTACATCAGTGAGCGCACAGAACCATTTGAGTGTTTAAATGTTCCCCCATGCAAAGATATGAGGCCAAAAGTATGATGGATGAACTCCCTTATCCATCAGATAAACTAAATTACAGCACAAAGGCATTGATGAGTGACCAGTGGCATTCAAGACAAGCCCAGGGGAAAACATAGGCCAATTCACGACCCAGCAAGCCAGTGGAGCAGAAGAAACTCAGAGCACCTGCTATAGGGGGCTGAGGCAATGAAGCCACCACGGCTCATGAGTAGAAGCCTCTCGTGATTTCCTACAGGGAAGCTACAGAGCTATCCTTGTGTGGAGGGGGAATAGCGTTGTCTGAAAGAGCCTCTGGGTCTAATGTGAGATGGCCAGAGGACAGCACTAATTAACTTGCTCATTTGTATGTACCCAGCATGCACTTCCAGTTTGCTCCACTTTCACAGATGTCTGTGGTTGATCTCTAGAGAAACCTTGGGAGGATTTCACAGCTTGTGCTGTGCAGTGGGTGAATCACACTCTTCTCTCTGACAGTGAGCAAACAGAAGGCTTCATCCCACATCTGACTTTTCCTGGCACTGCTCAGGTAAGAACCAAGTGTGTGTCAATTACTATTGAAGTGGAAAAGTTTAGATTTGGAAAGCCAGTCTGGCTAAGTCAAGTCTACCCTGACACTTCTGGAGCCCAGTAAGGAGGTTCTTCTCCATGAGCTGACTTCTCATCATCATTTTAAGAGTTTTGTCCCAGACTGCCTAATAGGGTTGGGGAACCTGCAACCTCGAGGTCACCTATGGCCCTCTAGGTCCTCAAGTGAAGTCTTTTGACTGAATCCAAACTTCACAGCACAAATCCTGAGGGTGGATTTGAACTCAGGTCCTCCTGACTCTAGGGCCAGTGTTCTATTCACTGTACCACCTAGCCACCCCTAAATAAACATTTAGTAAGCACTTAAATGCTTAATAAAAGCATTTGTTCTGTAAAACTTGGACTCAGTGATAAGGTCATACCTGAGGACCTAGAAGGCTACAAGTGGCCTCAAGGTCACAGGTTCCCCACCCCTGGCCCTGGAAGGAAAAACTAGACCATGGTGTCAGAAAGGCTTACGGTAGCAAGCAATCTGGTCAGCCTCATTGGTTTTGTAGCACCCAAAATGATCATTTCATCAATAAGACATGAGGCGCTGAAAGATCTAGGTGTTCAATAAACTCATCAGGATTTCTGTGACAGACAGACCATTTGCTCAATAAGAGGACCATAGAATGAGAACTAGAAAGCACCTTTAGGGCCATCAGGTCCAGCCTCCATTTGTTACACATGAAGATAAATATCTTCATATGAAGTACATATGTACTGTTATTACTATATATAGTGGGTGCTTACTAAATGTTTATTTAGGGGTGGCTAGGTGGCACAGTGAATAGAACACTGGCCCTAGAGTCAGGAGGACCTGAGTTCAAATCCAGCCTCAGACACTTAACACTTACTAGCTGTGTGACCTTGGGCAAGTCACTTAACCCCAACTGCCCTGTCTTCCCCCCCCTCCAAAAAGCAAAAACCAAACCAAAAAAACATAAATGTTTATTTAGTCAAATTTCTTTAACTTCCAGAAAGTCCAAATCCTCCAGAAAGTTGATCAGTTTGCCCAGGATCATAGACGTAGGAATATTTATTTATACTAGCTAATATTTATATGGTGCTTGGGTAGCTAAGTGGTGCAGTGAATAGAGCACCAGCCCTGGAATCAGGAGGACCTGAGTTCAAATTCAACCTCAGATACTTGACACTTAACTCGTTGTGTGACCTTGGGCAAGTCACTTAACCCCAATTGCCCTGCCTTCTCCCCCTGACAAAAAAAATCACCAACCCACCATTTATATAGTACTTACTGTGTGCCAGACACCATGCTAAGTGCTTTATAAATATTATCTCTTTAATCCTCTTGACTGTCTGAAGTAAATGATATTATTATCTCCATTTTACAGGTAAGGAAACTGAACCAAACACAGGTCAAGTGACTTGCCCAGGGTCACACACATAGTAAGACTATGAGATGGGATTTGACTCTCCAAGGCCAATAACTTACCCACTGTGTCATGCTTTTTCCTCCTCAAGTAAAATCTATGCTTCAGCAGCCTGGCCACTGAGAGCCAGAATCCTAGCTAATGGGGGTAAGCATAGGCAGGGTTTTCTAATACACTACTCCTGGATGCAAAGAAATGTCACTAAGTCAGAAAGAGGGAAAGAATTTAGAGACAGAGCCTGGGACCAGACCTGGTATGGAGCTACAATGGCAGGTAATTAACTAAGTAAAGCTCACCAGGATTTCTTCAAGGACTCAATGGTATGGCCCTGTAACCCCTGTGCCTCAAGCCACCCACGGACTTCAGTGAGTAGGACAGTTATTGTGCAGTTCTGACTCACTATTCATGACCCCATGGAATAGAGCATGCCAATATTGTCCATGGGGTTTCCTTAGCAAAAATAATGGAGGAGTTTGCCATTTCCTTCTCCAGTGGATTAAGGCAAACAAAGGTGAAATGACTTGCCCAAGGTAGTAAATATTTGAGACCAGTTCTGAACTCAGGTTTTTCTGATTCCAGGCCCAGAGCTCTATCCACTGAATCACCTAGCTACCTCCTAGGAGGAAGCGTTAAGAGCTAGCTATGTCTGCTCAAGGTTTCTCTTTTGTTTCTGAGCTTCAAGTGGCTATGTGTTTATTAAGAGAGTAAGTGAGAATGTCACATCAGAGTATTCTCTATTTTCCACTGAAGCTAGATTTTGGGGGGGACAAAGTTTTTACTCCAGTTCACACCAGGAAAACAGGCAAAAAGAGAAAGATAGGTTGAAGTTCCCATGAA
>CM053587.1:217457608-217482593 GCA_028646515.1 Pseudochirops corinnae | reverse complement strand
GAGAGAGGAAGAGGGAGCAGGGAGAGAGAAGAGGAGAAGAGAAGGAGGAAGAGAGAAAAGGAGAAAGGGGGAATGAGGAGGAGATGGAGGGAGGGAATGGGGAGAGAAGAATCAGTGTGGCATGCTAGATAAAGAGCTAGCCTCAGAGTCAAGAAAACCTAGGTTGAGGTCCTACTTCAGACACATACTAGCTGTGCAACCCCGGGTAAGTCACTTAATCTCAGCATGTTATCAATTCTCTGAAACTAGAATATGCAGAACAGGTGTCATTCTGCATTAGTGAGAGGTTTTCCTCACCTTGTGTTCCCTATGCCAATGAAAACACAGATCTCGACCCTGAGAAAAGTTAGATCAGTAATGCTCATCCAGATGCAATGCTAGACTGTTTGATGACCATCAGGACATACACTAAAATCAAATCAGGTCAATAGATATTTTACAAAGTGCTTACTATGTGTCAGCAAAAACATGGCCTCTGTCTTCAAGTAGCTCACTTTCTAATGGGAAAGCAACATGCAAACAACTGTGTACGCACATGAGACACTGTAAATAGAAGCTAATCTCGGATCTTTAATTACATGGTCCAGATGATCCTGGTCTCCCACACTGGGGTCTGCAGTGTGGAGCATTACTTCCCCCTCACCACACCTGAGCTAAACATTCCTGTGAGAAGAAGGCCCATTGAATGAACAACATAGACTTCCAGCTTTAGGAAAGGAAGGTAATTAAAAAGTCTTGGTCAGTAGTCAAACACTGCAGGATCATTGAATGGCTGCCTCCGCATCCTAGAAATCCATTTCAAGTGATACCAGATAAGGCCACACCTAACAAACAACAGGACCAGAAACTGAATCTTACTGAACCGGCCCCCCACCCCTGCCCCTCAGCATTTTTACATAGATAAAAATTTAAAAGAACATCAGAGGCAACCCTGAGGGAGAAGTCACAAAAAGAACTGGCATAATTCATGACTTCTGAATGTTATTTATAATACTAGCACACAACATATTGCGACATTTAAGGAACTTAACAAAAGAATTTAAGAAAGCCATTCCAAATGTAGGCTTCTAACAAGAAAGGCAAAATGAGGCAATGGAAAAAATATTGGACTGGGTTTCATAAGACCTGCGTTTAAATCCTTATTCTTTTACTAAGTAGATAGGAGACCATGGACAAACCATTTATTTAATCTTTCTAGGCCTGTTTGTCATCTCAAATGAGGGAATTGGAGTAAATTCTTTCCAACCCTAAGATTTTATGCTATAAAAATAACAATACAGGCTGCCCCTGATAGATGAAGCCTTGCCTAATGAAAGGCTTGTGTTATTCAGTTGTTTCAGGAATGTCCAACTCTTCATGACCCCATTTGGGGTTTTCTTAGCAAAGATACTGGAGTAGTTTGCCACTTCTTCTCGAGGTTATTTTACAGATAAGGAAACTGAGTCAAAGTGTTAAGTGACTTGCCCAGGGTCATACAGCTACTAAGTGTCTGAGCCCAGATTTGAAGTCAGGAAGATGAGTCTTTCTGACTCCAAGGCCGGGCACTCTATGTACTCTGTGCCCCCTAATGAAGGGCCCCCTAATGAAGGGATATAATGAATTATAACCAAATGAATATTACTCCTCCCATCCATGTTTCTCCACCCTTTTCCTGATAGAGACAGGGCTACAGAACCCAACACTACTCCTGAGAGAGTCAATGTCCTCAGAATCCCACCTCTTGCCCCCTCCATTCATTCTCTTATCCTGGAGAGTCTCTCTTCCCATTCCCCTCTAGCCTAATGGCTAATCAGATTCTATGGGAGAAGTCACTATAAGGATATCTACCTCCCTGAAAGCCCAGGGAGCTCCTGCTATATATCCTCTGGCTCAAATCCCAACCCTCAAACCTCATCTGGAGCTATCAGAGCTCTCTTATAAGCCTTTCTTCTCTAGAGAACTTAAGTGTCAAGATATTTTTTCTATCAATCCATGTCTTCTACCTCTTTCAAAACCAACCTCAAACCTCTCACCAGAAGCCTTATCTATCACCTACCAGAGAAGGGGCCTTAGATATCAGCTATTACAGCTTCATTACTTCTCTATAATACCACCCCTCAACACTCACATAATCCATCTATAGTCTGTTCATTGGCACGTCTGACATGTTGCTTTGTAATTGTATTTTAGTCATTATTTTAAATGGTGTCCACCTCCCCTTCCTAAAGAGAGAGATCATTTCTTCTGTTTCTCTTGCACCCTTCCACAATGCTTAATAAACATGATTCTATATGTAGTAGATGCACACCAAATGCTATTTAACTTCTGGCCTTGTTCTTGCTCCAGTGAAACAAGGGAATCGTGTTTGTTGACTGACTGACTTTTCATTTCATTGGAGGTCCTGGGCAAGCCTCATTTTGTATTTCAGCTTATTTTTCCATAATGGAGGTATTGTAAATATTAGCTGAAAATAAAATGAAAGGAAAATCAGCATTTACCAAGTGCCTACTTTGTGCCAAGCATTGTGCTAAGCACTAGGGATACAAACAAACATTTTTTTTAAAAAGTCCCTTCTCTTAAAAAGTTTCCAGTCTAATGGGGAGATAGAACATAAACAGCTATGTACAAACAATATATGCAGGATGCATTGGAGATAATCTCATAGAGAGGGTACTAGAATTAAGAGAGATCAGGAAACCCTTCTTGCAGAGAGTAAGGCTTTAGCTGGGACTTGAAAGAAGCAAGGAAAGCCAGGCTATGGAGATAAGGAGCGACAGTATTCCAAGCATGAGGGACAGTCAATGAGAAGGCCTGGAGAGAAGAGGAGTGTCTGGTGCAAGGAACAGAAAATGATCAGATGCCACATTCAGAGAACCTTCCTAAATCCAAAATGGAGCAGACTGACTACATTTTGCCAACCATGTTAGAATATGATTCAAAACACTTTCTGTCTTTCCAAATACAGAGGTGAATGTTATCTTTCCAAAATAGAAGTGAATGTTGAAAACTAAAAAAAAAGTCATTTTAAAAACCTATATATAGGCCAAATCAGAATCTTAAACCCTCAAAGTAATGACTAAATTTTCAAATAATTCCAAAGCAATTTCTGAGGGTTCTGTTTGTAGCAATTGAACATGTAACAAAAAGCTCAAAATGCTGTTATGTTTAATATTGAATTTCTTAAGGACCCACACGTACAAAAATATTTATAGCAGCTCTTTTTGTGGTGGACAAGAATTGGAAATTGAGAGATGCCCATTGGTTGAGGAATAGCTGAACAAGTTCTGGCATATGAATGTAATGCAATACTATTGTTGCATGAGAAATGATGAGCAGGCAGATTCCAGAAAAAGCTGTAAAGACTTACATGAACTGATGCTGAGTGAAATGAGCAGAACTGGGAGAACATTGTACACAGTAACAGTAACACTGTGCGATGATTAACTTTGAAAGACTTGACTCTTCTCAGAAATAAAATGATCTAAGACGATTCCAAGACTCATGATGGAAAATTCTAGCCACATCCAGAGAAAGAACAATAGAGTCTGAATGTAGATAAAAGCATACTATTTTAACTTTTTTTTGTTTTTTTTCTTTCTTATGGTCTTCCTTTTTTTCTAATTCTTCTTTCACAACATGACTAATGTGGAAATGTTTAATATGATTGTACATGTACAGCCTATATCAGGTTGCTTGCCATCTTGGGGAGAAGGGAGGGAAGGGAGGAAGGAGGAATAAATTTGGAACTCAAAATCTTATAAAAGTGAATGTTGAAAACTAAAAAAGAAAGAAAAAAGGGGGGAAATTTGACCATCATCAGCTTTAATTTTGGACCCAGAGCCCAAGTCTCTCGCAAGAGTAGTTAATTTTTGAAAGACAGTATCCGAAATGCTGCATGACCCTGGGGCAAGTCACTTAACCCTGTTTGCCTCATTTCCTCATCTGTAAAATGAGCTAGATAAGGAAATGGCAAATTGCTCCAGTATCTTCGCTAAGAAAACCCTGAAAGGGGTAATAAAGAGTAAGACACTATTGAAAATGACTAAACAACACATCTGAAATGCAGCTGATTCCTTCAGTCTTGTGGAGTCTGACTGAAATCCCCAGCCACTTGGGCAGCAAAAGCCAGTCAGTGCAAGGCTGACAAGCAAAAAAAAAAAAAAAAGATGCCCATTAAGGACTTTCATACTGGGATATTTCTCTTTTGTTCCATCTGAGATGTAGCATCTATATGGGATAATACACTTCTCTGGTCCCCTACAACATCAGCACAAAGTCATACTTCCTGGTTAACAGAATTGTAGACAATTAAATGAAAAGTGTCCAAATTGTCATGGAGTAACAGGGAAAGCAATGGCCTTGGAATCAGAAAAACACTGCTTCCAGTTGAAGCCTTGACACTCAAAAAGTGCCTGATCTTTAAAGATAAGTCATTTAATCGCTCTCTCGCATCGGTCATAAAATAAGGATAAAAATAGTTTGACTCTCAAACATCCAGGATTGTTTTGAGTATTACTATGCATTGAAAAGAACGCTCAGTTTGGGGCCAGAAGATTTTTTACTCAAATCCCAGCTCTATCACTACCTGCCTGTGTGATGTTAGGCTAACAATTAATAATTAAACTTTTCTGGGCCTTAATTTCCTCATCTATAAAATTAAGAAGCCAGACTAAATGTTCTTCAAAGTCCCTCCTAGCTCTAAATCAATGAGCTGTGAAATAACATATGTAAAAGTGCTTTGGAAATTGTTAAGAGATAAAAGCTGAACACAGTGGACAAAGTAGGACCTTAGACTTCCTCTATTTAAAAAAAAATTGCTACCATAATTATTTCTTCCAAATTTATACCAAACCCTTGAGTGAGGTTCCAAAGAGTCTTTTCCACCTTTCCACAAAAATATGGACAAAGAGCACCATTACAAAGAGGACTAAAGTCCTAAAACATCCAATAACTAAGTTTTCCAGACTTACTTCTCTATGCCAATAACCATACTGGGTTGGAATTAAAAACTAAGCAGGGAAATGAAACATAGATAGGTTGTGTGGAAGACAGTAGTAGTAGTTAGTAGTGGTAGTAATAATGAAGAAGAGGAGGAGGAGGAGAAAAAAAAGAGGAAGAAGAAGAACTCCTTTTTATAGTCCTTTAAGTCTGTCAAGTTCTTTTCTAACAATAATCCTCTGAGGAAGGAATTGCAAACATTCATCTTTTTTATTTAACTTTCTTTTTTGTTTACATTTTAAGTTTTGAACTGTCTCCCTCCCTCGACTCCCCACTCTACACTTGAGAAGGCCACCATCTGACACAGATATGTATATATGTAAAACCAGAATAGCATAGGTCCTTTGTAGTTGATTTGAGTATGATACTCAGAATAACTTAGTTGTTTACAATTATTCTTTGAATAATGTTGCTGTTACTGTATACAATATTCCCTTGGTTCTGTTCATTTCATTATTTATTATTTTTTTATTTTTATTTATTATTATTATTTTATTATTTATTATTATTATTATTTCATGCAAGTTTTTCCATGTTTTTCTAAAATCAACCACCTCATTTCTTACAGCACAGCAGCATTCCATCACATATTACCCTCTCTTTAAGTGAGTTTCACAGAGGTTAAGTCATCATTGCCCATAGTCACACAACCAATAAATGTCACTGTTAGGATTAGAACCCAGATCTCTCCTGAAGCCAAGTATAGTACTTTCCACTACAGGTAGATATAGTGGAAAAGTAGGTACTCACAAGGTAGGTACGCATATATGTGTATACTTATATATGTATATATGTATGTACATATATATGCATACATGTGTACATATTTATATATAGATATACACACACAGATACCTTTTAACCCTATTTCCACTTTGTTACCATTTCAATATAGCTCATCCACCCACCTCTCTAACACCTCCAAGTAAATATCGCACAACTGCATATTGAAGGCATGAGCATCTTAGGATGGGCTGACCTAAACTTCAGAAAGAACTGAAGCCTTTCCCATGGACCAACTAACTATAACGAGGATGCTGTTTACTGAGTGAGATGATTAAGAAAGCCCTGGGGAAGGGAGAAATCAAGTTAGGATTGATTAATGGTCATTCTTAGAATTAACAACCTAACTGTCCTAAAACCCAGCTCAGGTTTGATCGTGCTTTCTTCTCACATGGTCACACCAATAATAAAGGATCAATGGATCTAACACCAGAGGAAAATCTTGTGCAACTCCTCCCCCCCAAATTTTACAGATAAGGAAACTGGGAAACTGAAGTCCAGAGGCAAGTTCTGAGCATAAATCCTCTAGCTCCAAATTTGTTCATTCATGCATTTGTTCATTTGTCCATTCAACAAGTATCTGTTTAATACATACTATGTGCCAGATAGTGCACTAGGTTGTGGAGACAGCATACACATCCAAAAAAAGAAAAATAGTCCATGCTCACAAGAAGTTTGCATTCTAATGGATTAATCAATGTTCTTTCCATAGTAGCATACCGCCTCTATATATCCCTTCTCTGAAGTCCAATAATCTATTCCCCACCCCTTCTAGTACCTAATCATGTACCACCCAATGATAGTCTCTTTTTTCATGTCTTAGTCTTTTTTTCCCCAACTGGCTATAAGCTTCACAAAGGCAGGGACCATGTTTTAAGACTTTCCTTATTTAGCACTATGTTGGGTATAATAAATAGGAACTCAATAAATGGTTGTAGAATTACTGAGTGAAGTGCTCCAGCAATGAGAATCAGAGGAAGGTGTAATGGGTAAGCATTCTTCATAACGAGGAGAGACATTGTGGTTATTGTTGTGTAGTGGTTTTCAGTCGTGGCCAACTCTTTATGACCCCTTTTGGGGTTTTCTTAGCAAGGATACTGGAGTGATTTGGCATTTCCTTTTCCAGTTCATTTTACAGATGAAGAAACTGAGGTAAACAGGGTCAAGTGACTTGCCCGGGGTCACACAGCTAGTAAGTGCCTGAGGCTGGAATTGAACACATGAAGAAGAATCTTGCCCATTCTAAGCCTAATGGTCTGTGCACTGCACAACCTAGCTGGCAACGGGGCAAGTAGACAGATCTAAATGGTAACTACAGTATTGTTTCTAGGAGTTGGTGGTCCATTCCAAAGAAACTACCTGTGGGTCAACTTCAGGCTAAGCTGCTCTGAAGAGATGATGAGGATGCACACACATGTAACTCTGAACGTTACTCAGTAGGCTTCTCACATAGATTATGAGCTGGATGGATATCTCTACAGGGAAGCACAACTAGTTGCCTAACAAGGATGAGCGCAAAGCCCACTTCTACTGTGTTATCACTTCAAAGGAATGCAAGATCTTTTCCTGGCCACACAATTCTCTGTAACCATGGCATCACTGTCACATGACAGAGGCCACAACACATCTGCCAAGCAGCCGCACCTCTAACCAGAGACCAGGAAGAAAAGTACAAAATCATCATAAAAAAAACATTCACATACCTTGACACTTTAATAGCTTAATCTATGGCTGTGACAGAATCAGTCTACAAATAGTGCTTAAAAGAGATTGTTAAAACTAAGTTAAAGTTCAGGACTGCAACTTCTTCTACTACTACTACTACAGCTGCTGCTGCTGCTAGTACTACTACTAATAATAATAATAATACGCATACGTACATATACATATATATGTGCATGTTTGTGTATTGTGTATATGTGTGTATATATGGTGTCCATGTGCCATGCACTGTGCTAAACTCTTCACAAATATGATCTCACTTGACCCTCACAATTATGAGAGGTAGGCACTACTATTATTCCCATTTTACAGTTGAGGAAACTGAGGCAAACAGAGGACCAATGACTTGCCCAGGATCATACAACTAGTAAGTATCTGAGGTCAAATCTGAACTCAAGTCTACCTGACGCCAAGCCCAGGGCTCTATCCACTGAGCCACCTGTCTGCCTCTAAGAAGAAAACTATGTCCTGTGGTTAACTGATAGTCATCAAAAGAAAGTTCACAATTTTTCTATCATGCCTTCCTTCAACCCAAGTTATTAATATTTAAGAATTTTAAAGTTTTAAAATTATATAAGCACTTTATGAAGACTGTAAGCAAGTCACTTAGCCTCCCTGAACTTCAATATCCTTATTCATAAAAGGAAGGAAGGAGGGATAGAACTTGGAACTCAAAACTTTTTTTTTTTAATGTTAAAAATTATTTTATCATGTAATTGGGAGAAAAATAAAATATTTTAAATAAAAAGATAAAACCATGACAAAAATATTTAAAAAGAAGGTATTAGATAACCTGCAAAGTTTCTTCCAGGTCTAAAATGCTATGACCCTTTGCATTTGCTATGTCCTACTCTAAGGAAATTGAAATGCTGCACAGATTACATCCAAGAGCAAGGCAATGATGTAATATATGTCTCTCCCCACATCCTACTAAGGTTTTTGTCATTCCCAAAGGGAATGGTTCCTGGAGTTGGTGTCCATTTCTCTCTATAATCTATTATCACAAGCCATATCTAAGTTGTCATGGATATTTCTTACACAAGGGCACTCTTGTGTGCCAACTCAGTGTAGGGAATGCCATTTGATGATGGGCAGGGGATGACAATAGACAAAAATGTTAAGAGAGTTAGTATACAAATATTCTAAGAGGAAGAGAAGATTCCTTCTTTCTAGAAGAGAGAATAGATTCCAGCAACAGTCAAAACATCCTGGGCAATTGGAGAACAGGCGGGAACTAGATTTTATGCTTGGAGACAGGGAGGTGTGAGGCTTAAGGTTAATTATAGAATCATTTAGAGCTGAAGGGGACCTTAGAGGGCACCAAGTCTAGCCCCCTCTTTTTTCAACAAGAAACTGATGCCTAAGAAAGTTTAAGTGACTTGACTCAAGAAGAACTCAGGTTTGAGCTAGTTGGAAGAAGGTAATAGCTGAGTTGTAAGTAACTTTTATTATAGCTTTTTATTACAGCTTTTTGAAGAGCTCTTTAAATTTTAAATTTTTTCAGTGAGCTCAAAGGCAAGGAGGGTAGATCAGATGATTTCTAAGGTCTTTTCAGTTCTTAATCTACGATCTTATGAACTATTACCTCAAGTAAGGTCATATATGTAAAGCATTTTGCAAACCTTAAAGTTCTACATAAATATCAGCTCTATTATTATGATGGTTATTATTGTATCAGACCTTCCAAGAATGGCCAAAACATGTCAGAGCAAATATTATTGTTGTTGCTCAGTCATTTCAGTCCTGTCTGACTCTTCACGATCCCGTTTGGGGTTTTCTTGGCAAAGACACCGGAGTGGTTTGCATTTCCTTCTCCAGCTCTTTTTACAGATGTTGTTGTTGCTGTTTGTCCTTCATTCTCGAAGAGGACCATGACATCAGGGAGGTGATCTCATTACATGCAAGTGAATTGGATTTAAGTGAGGGAGAGTTGAGCAAAGGCACCAGCCTCACTTTCTTCTCTAGGAGGAAATGAGGACAAACAAGGTTAAATGACTCACCCAGAGTCACACAGCTTGTAAGTGTCTGAGACCAGATTTAAAGTGGATCTCCCTGACTCCAGGCCTGGTGCTCCATGCACTGTTTCGCATATTCTTATTTAAAGGGGCTTTGGGAAATCCCCCAGTTTTGTTAGTGACAGAGCAAGCACTAGGAACCTCCCTCCCCCATCTCCTGTGAGACTCACAACATCTCTACAAAGGGTCATATGTTATATACGCTCTCCTTCCTCAGCACCTGACGTTCAGGAAAACTGAAAGTCTGGCAAAATTACTTGCTTGAGGCAATAGCATAGGCAGAGATAGTGGCACAGGTAAAAGCAGAGAGACATATAATCCATGCATGCTATATGTATCAGAGAGACAGCAGAGTTCTCTACAAGGTGTCCCCAAAGTCGGGACACATAGGAAATCTCATTAACTATGCATATCTTCAAGAAATGAAATAAATGAAATTTTCAACAGTTTATTTAATTAGCATAAATTTTAGCCATGACAATTTCATATGGAATAAAAGCTTTCATTAGCTATTGGGAACTATTTTCATATTAATGAAATTAATTTAATTTAATTTAATTAATGGGCTTTTCTATGTCTTCCTATGAATTAAATAAAATGTTGTTGAAATTTTCATTCATTTCATTCTTGAAAATATGCATAGTTAAGTACTAGCTATGTGACCTTGGGCAAGTCACTTAGCCCTAATTACCCTTTTAATTTAAAAAAATTTTTAAAAAGAAAATATGCATAGTTAATGAGATTTCCTATGTGTCCAGACTTTAGTAAAAACTGTGGAGGTACCTCAGTCCAAGTCTAAAGTTGCTACTAATATGTTTGCACTCATTATAACAGAACCACTCACCTTCTGCTCCTACATGGTAGTCACTGCTATCATAATCCAAAAGAGGTATCAATACAATCCATGTGAATATTTCCTGTTTATATGGTGCTTCATAAAGCACTTTCCCCACAAAGTCCTTGTGAAATAGTTAGTGCAAATATTATTATCTCCATTTTATGGATGAAGAAACTGAGGGCAAGTGAAGATGAGTCATACAGCTACTAAGTGTTCAAATCAGGATAAGAACTCAAGGCCACTACTCCTTCCCTACCCTTAGTTTTGCTTATTTTTCCCCATCCTCTTGTTCAGAGGTGCCCTTTATAACCAGAACACGGAGAGGGCAGACTGACTCAGACAACAGAGGTACCATCTTACATCTCTAGAGTTTTAGGCACAAGAAATAATTTATTTGACTGTGTATATCCTTCTTCGTCCTTTCTGAGAAGTTACAGAAGATGCATTGGGATCTGCCAGAGAGGAAAGCCGCGAGGCTTGGGTCAGGAGATCTGCATTTAGGTTTTTGCTTTCCTACATCCTAGTTTTCTGACATTGAAAAAGCTGCTTAACTTCTTAGAGCTGTGGTTCCCTCCTTGTAAAATGGAGATAATAGGACTTTTGTAACAGAGCTCACAGGACTGCTGTGAGTTAGGATCAAGAGCGATCATGTATTTTAAAGCACTTTATAACCAGAACATGGACAGGGCTGACTGACTCAGACAACAGAGGTACCAAGTCTTGGAACCATGAAGATCTGGATTCAGGTTCTGCCTCAAAGAGTTGCTAATTATGTGACCTCATATGATTTATAACCTGTTAGCCTTTGGCCAACTCTTTAAGATGATAAGTTAAAGGACCACTGATCTATATCAGTGGATACTGGGGGCAGCTAGGTGGCACAGTACACAGAGCACCAGGCCCGGACTCGGGAAAACCTGAGTTCAAACCCAGTCTCAGACACTTACTTGCACAACCCTGGGCAAGTCACTTAACCCTGTTGCCTCAGTTTCCTCATCTGTAAAATGAGCTGGAGAAGGAAATGGCAAACCGCTCCAGTATCTCTGCCAAGAAAGCCCCAAATGGGGTTGTGAAGAGTCAGGCACAACCTAAACAACAACAGTCAGGACATGGAGTTTCCACACCAAATGTTACCCACATTGATGAAATCACAGGTCTGAACAACAACAACAAAAACCAACCACAAACATATAAATGTATCATTACTGGCCAATAAACTTTGCTGGATCATCCTTCAGAGATGGATTAACTTCTCCATGGCTCAATTTCCTGATCCCTTAAATAAGATATGGAATATTGTAAATTTAGAGTTTCTGTTCTTCATTTCCCACAGAGTATGGTGAGACCTATAAAATGCTTAGAGCATCTTAGGGAAAGAGAATAAGTTCATACTTAATTCTCCCATTTGGCTCCTCACATGTAGAGGCAGCAGGAAAGGAAGATTATTTTCTATTCTTTTTTTTTTAAGCAAACTTACACCAAGGAAAATGAGCCTGCTTCTTCAGGACACTAATGTTCTGTGACTATGAGCATACTCTGTTTTAAAGACTAAAGAGAAAGAATTATCTGGAGAATACAGAGGACCAAAGTATCACTGGAAGCGTCTGGTTCTCCACTATGACCCTTGATTGCCTCAATATGGTCAGGGAAAGGTGAATAGAGTGAGGCATCATTCTTTCTTCCCTTCCTTGCACCACACCCCTACCAACACACAAAGTCAGTACCTTACACATTTAAAGGGACCCTCTCAGGGAAAAGGAAAGAGGCGAGCAGGTTAATTAAGGATATTGGGAAGGTAAATGAAATAACATGTACAAAGTACTTTGTAAACCTCCGAGCACTATATGATTATTAATTATTCTTGCATTAATAATAATTAATCTTTATAATGTTGATACTAATTCAGATTTGTTATTATTCATAATTCACAATGATAACACATGCCTTCCCATCATATCCCCCAGTCCTGCCCTTGCATCTTCTGGTCCTTCACGACTCACCTCCTCATAGCACCCTGCGTACAGTGTCACCCTCAGGATGAGACTTGGTGGCCCTACACATGCGCAAACAGCCACACATTCCCATAAGCTGAAACTTCTCACACACGCACTTCCCCCTCCCCCACTGGTGTGCTGACTAGATTCTTTACACTCCTTTGGGCTGAGGTGTGGTTGCTGCTCAGGTTGTGATTCAGAAACACAGCATGGGATTGAGAGTGACAGTTCCTGATGAATATTCATGCTATTTAGTCTTCCAGTATGTGGAGAGAAGCATTCCCTATGGGTTGGATTAAGGGTCATGCCTGGGTGGGCACGCTGAAGCCTTCAGGAATTCTGCCATCTGCCTCCTGCTTGTCAATCACACCAAACTCCAAGCTGCCACTGGATAAGGCTCTGTTGTGCTGCCAAGGTTGACCTTAATGACTGACCTCAGGTCCTATCTATCACTCTGTAGCATGACAGGCACACATGGTAGTAAGTAAATGAACTCAGTTACGAGATACATTCTAAAGTGGGCATCTGTCCCTATTTGCTTCTGAGTGGAAGCATACAGATCTTGGAAGACAAGGGGGTCTCAAGGAACAATATATTCCTAGAAGTCACGTGTGTGTCTGGTTTCTAACCTAATCTGAACTCAGTTTTACATGCTAGGGCTAATTCTTTCAGAAGTTGCTATCAATAAATCACTTAGGTAATTCCAGACTCCTGGTCAGTGCTCACTGAGGCTTGTGTTTCCTGAGAGAAAGCCAATCCTAGGTTCACAGATGCTACAAAGATCTTCCTCGGCAGGCAGCTTCCAAGGGGCAACAGTAACTCCCACGATCTCAAGGGCTCACATCTTTAGTCAAAGCCTCTGGCTCTACAGGGCTTTTTTGGACTCAACCATAAGGAGGTAACAACGTTATTCAATCTTACTTCCCCACAACTAAGCTCTATCTGACCTCCCTTAGCTTCTGTGATGCTCCTCTCTGTTAGCTTTCCTCCTACCTGTATGGGGATTCCTTTGTCTTTATACCCCTTCCCCAAGAGTTTTGTACATAGTAGGTGCTTAAAAAGCATCTGTGGAATTGAACGAACTTCAGCAGAAAAGTTCGTTTTTAGAGGGCACTAGGAAGTGGGAAGGGCGTGGAATGAAAGGTAGTTTTTTTTTAAGTCACAAGATGTTTCACTAAATGTCACAAAGCTTGGCGGGGAGCCTGAAGAGGCTGACCTCGGGCATGAAGTCCAAGTAGCAGCCAACAGCAAATTTGATATTTAGTTCTGTGCCTGCAAACCTAGTTGGATCTAAACAAGCTGATGCAGAAGAGAAGCAGCTCCAGTTAAATTAATGGGAAATACCCACGCAAAGACTCATATCAGGGCAGTGTTAAATTCACAGAAGGTCAAGCACCACCGGTTATCTTCCTCCACTTAAAAATGCATAAACTCACTCAACAGAACGCTAAAAGAAGTGGGGGGAGGGGTCAGCAGGGAAACCAATTAACCCCAAATGCATCCTTGAGCCACAATCAAACCACAGCTGGGTAGCTTAAAAGTCATGTTGGAATCCTAGCTTTCCTAATCATCATCTGCATAATTTTGGGCAAGTCCCTTGACTTGAGTAATTCTGGACCTCAGTTTCCTCATCTGTAAAAATGAGAGCAGAAGGTGATGGGGTATAGTCTATGGGAACCCCCTTGAACTCCTTGAATCTTCCCACTGGATCTGGCATTCTCCTGAGGACATAAGCCTTCCATTACCACCGTGGCTGAATCTCTGTTACTCTTAAACTAGTCTAGCCCTCCATTGTCTGTCATCTCCAGGTGGTGTTCAGCTACTTCACTCCATTAATCCCATTCCTAGAGTCTGACCTCAGTCCCATCAAGATCCTCCTTAGACTCCTCCTCAAGACCCTCCCCAACCCCTCCTCTAGACCACCCCTAGATCCCTCCCACAGTCTTTCTGTATATAAGATCCATCTTGCCTCCATGAAGGGGCTGAGATTCAATCTAGAGGAGATTCAGTCTGATCCACTTGTCAACACAAGGGCAGACTCAGTCTGTGTCAGATTGTTCTGGCCGGCTTGTCCAATACAAGTGTCACAGGTACTTAGGCTCCTTAAGAATCTATTTAATAAGCTTTGTTTTACTTTAGCTAAGAGAAGGGTTGAGTTGAATTCATTCTGCAGGATCTTGCATGTTGGTATTTTGGGGTCTTAAGCACCCCTAAACCCCAAACTTCAACAAAGGTACCTAATTTTTAAGTTCTATCCCAGCTCACTACATCCTATGATCTATAAACCTCTTTAAATGGGTCATATTCAAATGCACAAACGTATTTGTTGACTAAATTCAAGCATCTAGCTGGCACAGTGGATAGAGTACTAGGCCTGGAGTCAGGTAGACCTTAATTCAAATCCAGTTACAGACAGTTACTAGCTGGGTGACCCAGGACAAGTCATTTAACCTTTTTTTTTGCCTTTTTTTTCCTCATCTGTAAAATGGGAACAATAATAGTACCTACCTCCCCCAGTTGTTGTGAGGATCAAAAGAGAGGATATTTGTAAAGTGCCTGGCACATAGTAGGCACTCTATAAAGGGTAGCTATTATTATTATTATTATTATCATTCATTTTTACCCAGTTGTCTATTAGGTAAGCATTCCCTACACTGATAGGAATAGGGGAAAGAAGAAAGTAAACATGTATATAAGCATTCTTTTCTTGTTAACCTAGTACAGGACTCAGCTGAAACTTGTAGAGAGAATGAAGTTCCTAATAGAGGTAAGTCTTAATAAATTAGAAGAGTCTGTCTCATACTTCATGATTCCAAGTTAACCAACAGATTCAGAGCAAGGGATACATTTTTAAAGAAAGTGGAAAAACCCAAGTGTTTTCTTACTATAAGAGTAATCTAAAAAAGAATGGCATTTTCTTGCTTTTTTTTTTTTTTTGGAGGGGGAAGGCAGGGCAATTGGGGTTAAGTGACATGCCCAAAGTCACATAACTAGTAAGTATGTCAAGTGTCTGAGGTCACATTTGAACTCAGGTCCTCCTGACTCCAGGGCAGGTGCTCTATCCACTTGGATACCTAGCCACCCCAAGAATGGCATTTTCTAAAGTCTGCCATCCAGTACAGTACAGTGAATCAGATGTTCTCCTGGGAGAGGAATACATCTACATTGCCTCTCTTCCCTCAGTCCATGCAAACTGCCAAATAACTTAGTGGCCTATACCTTGAAGACAGGGTGGCTCATTCAGAGCCAAAGTACCAGGCTGCCCTTCCGAGCAATGAGACAATGCTGAAAACAGTATATCAAGATCTGCAGATAGAAGCTCTAGCTGTCAATAATTAGCATTCATCTTCCCATGAAATAGGCAAAGGCCTGCACGCCACACATCTCTTTTCAATTCCACTCTCACTCAATGCACTCAGTCAGACCACACCAGATGGCAAACAGTCAAAGTTTGGTGATTTTAGGGGTAGTCTTCTCTTTCCTTACTTTTCCACTAATATAGTTGAATATCAATAGCAAATGAGTGCCTCAGCACCTACCACAGTTCCCTACACACTGCTCAACAAATATTTGCTGATCATAAAGAATTGTTGCCAACTATCTCAGGAGCTAGCATCATGGGAGTCAGACCAGATTTATGAAGATCTTCTCGACCCGGAGGGCTATACGTCATCTGTACCTGGATTCCTTCCATTAAAAAAGGAACCAATGGAGAGTTGGTATTTTCTTTCAAATATTATCCATTGCTTGTAATTAAACCTTGAAGTTCCATGTGGCTCAGTAAATTTATATATAGACTTGAAACTCTAGGGCTGAGGGAGGATTCTAAACCTACTCTACTATTAATATAGCTTTGATAATAACCACCTACCACTTGCCCAGAGTGAGTAAGAATTTATATTAGGTGTGTAAGAATTCTGTTTCTTTATTGTTAGGATAAGGAAACTGCTATTGAGGAAAGAAAGCTAGTAAAAATAATTCAGATGAGAGAAAATGTTCTTTGTATTTACGTACAGGACTGCACCAATAGATTAAATGACTTTGGCCAAGTCACTTGATCTCTCTGTACAAAGGTTCAGTGCCATAGGAGAATGGCATTGGCCTCCCACCCATTACTGTCATATCCCAGTATATCGGGTAACTACCCATACATCATGCAGCAGATATAAAATAATTAATAAGAGCAGGCAAAAGAGATGATTAAAGAGTACTAGGCAATAAATTCTCAAAGGGCTTGTTTCATTTAATCTAACTCCAAAGGGGCCATCCTACTTTAAGATGCTGCCTGACATACTGCATGAATAACTGCTTCCTGCATCCTTAGATGTTCCTCCAATTCTGCCTCATATAAATTTTATCTTCCCACAAGACATATGGATAGAGTACATATATATATGTGTGTGCGTGTGTGTTCCCACACATGTGACACACACATTTAATACATGATACTTTCAGCTGTATAGCAGCAATTCTTCAGAAGAACATGTGTTGAGGGGATAGGGAACTGGGAATCTTCCTTAATGACAATCAGTTTGATAAAATGGAAAAAGAATGGGACTAGTATCAATCTATCAACACTTATTAATCACCTACTATGTGCTAAGGCACTGTGCTAAGTGCTGGGCAATAAAAATATGTATTTTTTTTTTAAAAAGACTGTCCTTGCCCTCATGGAGCTTAAAATCTAAGGGGGGAAAACAAAACACAAAAAGAAGCTGAAAGGGGGGAGGGAATGCTCGAGGCATGGTGGAGAAGGCAGTGGAAGAACTCTCAGAGTAAGTGAGCAAGCACATATCTCAACCAAGGTTGAGGTCGCTCCTTAAATGAGGTCATGGTCACACCTCCCCAGTCAAAGAGACAAAAAAATGGAGTGTCAAGACTGATGCGATCTGAGAGGATAATGAGGTTATCCCCATAATGAGTTTCCTGGGGCATAGTGAAGTCAGTGAGAAGTCCCAAGGTAGAGCAGCCAGGTGAGCAAGGAGATGTCTGAACGGAGCTCTTTCCTTAAATAAAAGTTTGGAGTTCATGGCCCCACTTTCCAGAGAGACAGATGGGAGTGATGAGGTAGAAGACCAAGGCTGATGGGATTTTAGAGGATGATAAAGTGATCCCTATAATGAGTTTTCTGGCACCAGGAAGTCAGTGAGGAGTCAGTACGCAAGAAAAAAAAAAAAAAAGAAAGACTCCCCCCGGATAGCACAGGTAGTACAGCGCTAAGTGAGCAAGAAGATGTCTGAGCTGAGTGCTCTCCTGTCTTTGCCAGGCTAGGTTGGGGCAACCTACGGATGACCTTGAGCAATCACTTTCACCTCTCTGAGCCTCCATCTTTCCTTCTGTAAAATGAGGGGGCTAATATAAGAAATGATTCAAGAGATGTATCTGGAGAAAGTCTTCGGGAAGACCCATATGAGCTGATGCAGAACAGAATGAACAGGGCCAGTAGAACTATTTATACAGGGACCACAACCATGGAAAGAGAAACAACTTTGAAAGACTTAAGAACACTAATCAATGCAGCGACTAATTCCTACTCTGGAAGACAATGGATGAACTGTTCCTCAAACTTCTCAGTGGAGAAGTAACAGACTATAATTATTTAAGGTGACACATAAATTTTCAAACACAACCAATACAATTTTGTTTTGCTGGGTGTTACTTATTCACTTCTTTTTGAGAGGGAAGCGCAAGATAGTTAGGAGGATGGTGAGGATAGTAATGTAAAAAATAATTAATATCAGTGAAACATTTAAAGAAATGCACAGAAAAGAGCAAAAAGATTCATAAGTGAACAACAAACAAGGCACTGGCGGTACTACCAAATTAAAGTTTGTGTATATATACACACACATATTTACATATACACGTGTACGCAACTATTATACTTACACATATCTATGTGTATATGTATTTGTATGTATATACATGTATTTTTTTAAAATAAGCTACATACAATAGATTTATTGTTTCATATGCAAGCATCTTTTCATGGCCTTTTTTATATATAGAAATGTTCGTGTGTGCTAATGTTTTTATAGTTCATATTAATTTCTTTTAAGTAAAAGGATTAAAAAAGATGATTTCTAATGTTTCCTTTCCATCTTTAATATTTTTCAAAATTCCGTGACATGAACATCTCTAGTTTATCACCGCTACAAGAGAATTGTGTTGCCTGATTCTAAAAGGCCACATTTTTTTCACTTTAAAAACTGATTACCATATTTTTTGTTCAATGAGCCTGTGAAACTTTCGAGTGTTTTAATTCAATTTAATTAAATTAGTTGGGGGAAGGAGGGATGTTGTTTTTCTTCTCTAGGCAAGTGATTTCTCACAGCCTTAAGTCAGCATTAAGTCATGATGATGATTCCCTCGAAGCACAGCAATTTAATTGTAGGTAGGAGTACGGGCTTTCAAAGGCAATTCCTAGAAATTCAGCAAGGAGTCAATGACCCAGAAATATGATTCCTTTTCTTTCCCATTTCTTCTAAGCACATTTCATCTAACAGAGCTAAAATCCCAGGATTATCTAGGAAGGTCCAAGTTGGGGCCGAATTAATGGAAGCTGGAATCACTTTTTTTCCTTCATTGATTTCACATCCTTTTCTTTTTTTCTTTAAATCACATAAGGCTGCAGGAAGTGAGAACCTCAACGTGCTAGCCAAAGAGGTAAACCTTGGAAGGATGGGGGAGCCATGTGAGCATACTCCCTACACAAAAGAAAAAAATAAAGGTTTGAGTCATTCATGAGAAATGAACGAGTTGGATTATGGCTGAAGACTATTATTTAAAGAGACGCAACTAATATGCCCTTATTTAGATGTGGACAGGAGGAAAGAGGGGACAAGGGGAAGAAAAAGAGAATTTGGAGGCAGGGGTTCAAAGAAGTCCTTTCCACCTTCTTCCATCAATTCTCAAAAGGAGGCTTTTTTCTGGGGAGTCAAGTACTGAGAATAGAGACCCAACCCTTACTATACTCCAGAGACAGGCTCTTTGTTGGGCAGCATTCTTGGAAGCCAACCCATCCGTTACTAGTGCCCAGTAAAGGTGATAAAAAATTTTCAAAAGGAAGAACATAACCTCCTAAAAGAATTTTAGTCTCTACAACTCACCCAGCATTCATGGTAGGCTGCCTCACATTGTAACAGTTTCTTTGTTTTTAAATTACATGTTCTATAAAACTGGTCAGATTATAAGCTCATGACCACCACTGCCAAGGCCCTGAATCACAGGAAGAAAGTGTTCATCAGTGGTGATGAAGGTAAGGACTAACACAGACCCTCAGCTCACTGCATACCCTTAGTGCTTCAGTCCCCAAATGGCCATGGTGGATAGTGTAAAAAGATTCAAGTTTGGAGGTGAATAAGGTCCTGGATGCCTGCTCTCCTCCACATCAGCCAGACTCTGACCCTTACTACAATAGTGAAACATTTCAGGTGACCTAAATGCATCCCCACAGCTGTGCCACCATCACTGCCTTTACATGGCCAATTAACCAGAATAGGTTTTTCCTTCTTTCACATTTATAAGCACTCTTCATCCCATCACTTGTATTCTCCCCTCATCTAAGGTATTGGTCAGCCTTCCAAAAGCTGTTTTCTTTTGGTAACTCTATTTCCTGTCAATTACCTTTATTAGTGCTAAGGTGGTACCCTATTTTTCTCAGTTATAGGATCTCTCAGCAGGAACATGTTTGCCTTAGGCCATGGGGAGGGAGAAGGGCATCCTTTCTTTTCTTTTTTTTTTTTAGTAATATATTATTTTTCCCAGTTGTAAAAATAATTTTTAACATTGGGGGTTATGCTTTGAGTTTTGAGTTCCAAAGTCTATCCCTCCCTCCTTCCTCTCTCCCCTTGATGAGATGACAAGCAATCTGATATAAGTTATACATGAAGGCTATCCTTTCTTCAACATATCACCTCTCAATCCAGATGCAGTCCTTCCCAGAAAATAGCAGCAATCAGAAGGATATAACAGTTGCAATAAAGAATACTGAATCATTTACTACATCCAAGAGAGCTTTAAGTAGCCCCAAGGTCTATAAATTAGGGGACTGTGATAAGACCTGTGGCCTGCTTGCTTGCAAAGATCAAGTTTGTGATTATAATGTCTGGAAAGTGCTCTGAACTCTCTGAAGAAAGTGACTCTGTTAATACAAACAATCATTATTGGGCCAGGTCCTATGGTAGAGTAAGGTAAGTGAAATAGACTCTCTAAAGTCGAAGGAGAGTGTTCACCTAATGGAGCCACATTTCCAAAGGCTTATCTAAGCTTTCCAAATCCCCATGTGCTGAGGTTGCATGCTAAAATGATACTTTTGAGCCCTTTGGTTTAATGTGTTAAATAAATCCCAAATACAAGTAACCAACATAATATTAAGAGCATGAACTGATTATAGGGGACCTCAAAAGATTGTGCCACCTTCCACTAACTATGAACTTTCAAAAAGATTAATATTTATGACATTTATGACAAACAGGGACATTCTTAATTTGCCTGGGGGCCTGATAATGGGAAGAAAGAGGAGTCTAAGTGGTCTAACCTCCTAAGTTACAAGCAAAATGAGCTGTGTATATGCACTGCACTACTGTAAACTACTAAATAATAAGAGTGTACATACATGAGTTTTAGGATTTAACAAATCAAGTAACAGTTTTCCTTTGGGACTCAGAAAATGTGTTTCAAATTTATAGAATGTTACAGTTGGATAGGACCTCAGTCATGATCTAGTCTTACCCTCTAATTTTTCATCATTCCCTTCTACTTTCTGAAATCTTATATTTACTTTTGTGGGAATTGAGGGAATTAAGACAGCAAGTTGTTAATTTCAGAAATTGTGGGAGACTCCATCTTGTGACTCAATTCCGGAGCTATCTCAGTTCCATTTCTATTTAGTTATGGGCCTAGTCCAAATCCTGTCTTGTGAGGAAAGTTTATTTGGTTGTAGAAACATATTATATTGTTTGAAACTAACCCTGCGTGACTGGGAAACAGGATGGACCACCTCTCCCTGCTGCTTAGAGACCCTTAACCAGGGATTTAGGTTATGCTGACCAGAAACCCAGTCAAATCCAAAGACTGATGCAAAGAGTTTTCTCACGATTGTACATCTCAAGCAACCCACATGTCTGGCTCTGTACTAATCGTCAGTTACTGTTTCCATACTTCTTTGATTATTTACAGACACTTGGGAGGTGTGGGATACCTCTTTTTCTGAATTCAGGGAACTGCACCTGTTTGATCTCCCCCTCCCAACTTGCAAAGTACCTTATCTTTTATCCAATTAGAAATCAGATTACCTAATGGTGTATTATTTCCTTTTAACTAATTGGCCTTATTCTATTGATTGTCTTTAATGTATAAAAGTCTGTGTCCATCTGTATTCAGAGTCCAGGCCTAAGTTGGGGAGGTCTGGTACCAATTTGTTAGGCAATTCGAATACATTGCTTAAAAAAAATCACTTTGCTCTGAAGATCGAACCTTTTTTTCCTCAGGTGATTTCATCTTTTACCCATCACATTTTGTATATGTTGCACGTTCTCCTAATATGTAAATATTATCTCCCCTCAATAAAATGTAAGTTCCACGAGGGTAAGAATTTTTATTTGTGTCTTTGGATCCTCAGTACCCAGCGCAGCACATGAGCCATATGTAAGTAGGTACTTAATAAATGCCTGCTGATTGGTTAAGGAAACTGGGGACTAGAAAGGGAGAGCAATGGGCCCAAGATTATCTAGGTAGGCTATTACCTATTGCAATGGTTGTCTTTGTTCAATTCAAATTACTTATGCAAGCTTATAATATCAATGTTATATTTAGGAAGCCACTTATATAGCTTATATTTATGTAGCTCTTATGGTTTACAGCCCTGGTTTTCACTTTCTTCACAAGAGCCTGGGAAGAAGGTAATGTAAGACTAATGCTCTCCATCTTAAAGATGATCACGAAGGTGATGGCAATAATGCATTTCAAGAGCACTTTAGATTTCTTCCAACTTGAAGTTTTCTCCCAACACTGGGGATTGATAATATAAATATGATCAACCCAATTTAACAGATAAGAAAACTGAGGCTCAAAGAGATTAATTGACGTGTCTTATAGCAAGTAAGTGACCCAGCCTCAACCACAGACTCAGGCCTTCTATCTCCAAATCTCATGATCTTTCCACTCTCCCACACTACCTCTTATTTCAGACATTTAAAACTTAGAGGCAACAAATTTGTTCTCACAATACAAATAAACACCTATTCCTAGATTTTAGTGAGGCGATGTGTGAGATTCTGTGTCAGAGCCACTATCATCCATGCAAATCCTGCACTGGGATTTAAAAGGGAAAGGAACAGGAAGCTCTTGCCTCAAGCCCCTGACAGAAGACATACGGTATTTCAAACTAGGCCAAAAAAAAAAAAAAAGTGCTCGTTTTTCCTGGTTTGTTAAACAGTCTTAGTAGGAGCCAAAAGTAGTTTGGACTTCCCATACTGTAAACCCCTTGTCAGTGAGCAGTCTAGTGAAATTCTATTAACCACTGCTTCCCAGACTTGACAAATACAGTGAATCTTTATAGTTCTCATGATGACCGTCAGTCACTGCAAGATTCTTAAATCCCTTCTGATTCATCATAGAAAGATTAAATTATGAGGTCCTTATATTTTATTCTAATTTGTTGAGGACAGTGATCTGGCATGGCAGGGATAGGGAAAGAAAAAGCTAGAATATTTTATTAACCAAAACATCAAATTCCCCCAGCATGAGAGAGAATGGAATTTTCTGAATAATGGAATTAACTCTATTAAGTCTACCACTCAGGACGGCTAGGCAGCACAGTGAATAGAGCACTGGCCCTGGAATCAGGAGGACCTGAGTTCAAATCCAACCTCAGACACTTAACACTTGTTAGCCATGCGACCTTGGGCAAGTCACTTAACCCCAATTGCCCCTCCAAAAAGAAAAAGAAAAAGACTGCCACTCAAACATGGCCACAAAGAATTGATTAGCATACTCATTAATAAAGTACTATCTTTAATTATGATACCTTACATTTATAACTTACAAAGTGGGGTATATGTGTGTCTGTGTGTCTGTGTATGTAAAATCCTGTTGCATCCTCAGGACAAGAATGATTATCCTCATTTTTTATAGATGGGAAAATAAGGGTCTGACAGGTTAAGTAATTTGCCCATGTCACATAAATGGGCAGTGTCAGGAATCTGAGCTAAAGTCAGTCTTCTGACTTCTTTCATGGTTGCTTATATATCACGAAGGATGATAATTAGTTAGAATCAGTTTTTTTTTAAAAGCCTGTGTTTCAATTACAAGGGACTGATTTCATTGATGGGAGCATTCCTACCACCAACAAAGAGCTTCTTCTCCTACATATAGGAGATTTTTTTTTTCCACTAAGCCTCCATAGAGGATCTAATTCTGTTAAAAAGCCTTCCTCTGGTGCTTTGAATATCTCAGGGTAACAACATGTAAGGAACATAGTTTAAAAATAGTGAGCGAGACTGGGTACCATTAATAAAAGTCCAAAATTCACACATACCTATGAAATTCAAGCTCTTTATTTTTAGTGACAGAAATTACTTACTCATGCCACGTACCTTTGCCAAAAATTATGTGTGGACTTCCGGCTAAGATGGTAGCATAAGAGGTCATAAAGGAGCCAAGCTCTTTTACATATATCCCAGCAGTGCTCTAACATAGATATGTAATTGAATAATGATTTTTTTTTATTTTGAGTCATTTTTTAGTCATGTCCAATTTTTCACAACTCCAGCTAGGGTTTTCTTGGCACAGATATTAAAGTTGCTTGCCATTTCCTTCTCTAACTCATTTTCCAGATGAGGAAACTGAGGCAAACAGGGTTAAGTACTTGCCCAGGGCCACACAGCTAGTAAGTATCTGAGGCCAGATTTAAATTCACAAAGATGAGTCCTGACTCCAGGCATAGCACTTTATTCACTGTACCACCTAACTGCCCCATCATCAAATAATGATGGAGACATCCAAAGAGAAACATCAGTAAGCTCCTTTCTCTAGCCTAAGGTTGCACTAGATATAGATAGATATGCCCTGTAGATAAACAACTAGTTTGCCCAAAGCTCCTACCAGAATCCATTCATCAAATCTCTTAATAATCGTTTATTTTAAGCAGGTAAAATCCATAAGTTACCAGGTTACGTCTGGGAAAGAAAAGAAAAATAATTAAAATGTGGCTGCCAAAATAACATTCATAAGGCACAGGTCTAACTACATCATTCCCCTGCTAGGAGATCTTCAATGGTTTCTTATTTCCCATTGATTAGAAAAAAAAATACAAACTGCTCAGCTTGGTGTTAAAAGTAATCTACTTAGGGAGGCCCCCCCTAGGTGGTACAGTGAATAGAGCACCGACCCTGGAGTCAGGAGGACATGAGTTCAAATCTGTCCTCAGACACTTAACACTTACTAGCCATGTGACCTTGGGCAACTTACTTAACCCCAATTGCCCTCCAAAAAAAAAAAAAGTAATCTACTATCTAGCCTGTACCTACCTTTCTAAACTTCTTTTATTTCATTTCACATTCTCTACACTGGAACCAAACTAAAATACTTGTTACCCATACCTGGCATTCCTTTGGCACTAGCTATCCCCTCTGCCTGGAACATACTTCTTCCTT
>CM053587.1:217435071-217457108 GCA_028646515.1 Pseudochirops corinnae | reverse complement strand
AAAAAAAAATTTAAAAAAAAAAAAGAAATGAAACTGCTTTTCTGTAAGGAAATAATAAAGGTAGGCTGGGGCATTTCAGGCTTTTCTTTGAATATCATTTACTTTTCACCCCAGTCCAAGCTCCTTTCCTGAATTCATCACTACTTATTCCTTAAAAATCTTAAGAGATTCAGATAGGCTAAAATCTTTAAAACAACTGCTTCTAGTAAAAAAACAACAGCATATTTCTATAAATTGGGAGGAGAAAGTTCAAAAAACACAAATGTCCTCAAGAAAACATTCTGAAATGCTACTTAACTACTGACCATCTTGCTAGGCAGAATTTTCTCATCTGAGCTTGTCTAATAACATTATAGTTGGTAGTATATCATATAATTAGTTATTATATATAGATATATATGCGAGTGTGCAAAATATAGTTATATATAATATATACTATATGTAATATAGTTAGTGGTATATTACACAGCTAGTAGTTATAGATGATATGGTTATATGTAATATATACTACAACATATATACTATATATAATATAGTTGGTATATTATAGTTAAGGGCAGGGACTACCAGCTAAGCTTTGTGTCTCTCACAGCACTCTGCATATAGGCTTAATACATGTTTTGTAATAGATTAACTAGATCTTATTATCTATTTGCTTCACTCAGTGGTGCCTACCATCTAAATAAAATTCTTCTGCTGTGTCAAATGATCCGTCTAAGCCAAAATATCTATTTGACTACCTATCATTCTATCTTGGTGAGAACTATAAAATATATCTGGCCTCCACTTCATTTTCTCCACTTCAGTTTGAGGAATTCAAAAACCTATAGCATCTCCATTTAACTTTAAAGGTCTGTAGAATTGTCCTTTTTTGTTTTCAAAGCCAGAAATCTTCAGTTTAGTAGTGGCTCAAATTAAAAAATGTTCAGTTCTACACAATAAGGATGATATTAACCTAATTACTCTTAGAAGTAATTATAGTAACTTCTTTTGTTTATGTAATGTCTAGGGACTTCTCATACTCTTTAAAAATTTTACATATCTGAATTTTACTAGTATCTACCAATGTTTCTTAGCAATTTATTTACAGAACGTGGGAAAGAGACCACAAGGGACCTTAAAAGAGGCATGGAAAACCCAGCATTGGCGTACCATTCGAGAAGGAAAACATAGTAAAATCCAGGTACATTTTCCTCTTCTGGGACATCTCTGCTACTGACAATGATGGCCAGTGGGTTGAACCCAATCTACTTCCTCATATTCTATCCCAGCCTCAGGGAGCCTAAAACACTCAAAGCAATAACCTTCTAACTTCAAGCAGCTGGTGACAACATTGGAGGAAGAATAGGAAAGACAGGGAGCTTGAAATTCCCAGCTAAGTAAACTCAAACAAGTTAGGACAAAGGTTGGGTTGGCCTCAATATACAAGATCAAAGCTTAGGTAAAGCCCTAAAATCTTAATGAACCTACAAAGGAGACTTTGGGTCACCATAATCTGGCAGGTCTAAAAGAGACCTGTGGACTGAGTTTATGATCTTTTGCTAAAGAAAAAAGAAACTCATTAAAACAGAAACTGTCACTTTTAACCACAGGGCAACAACTATTTTGACATGGTTCCAATGACAGGTTACAACATAAAACAAATGGCATGGTCAGCTTCCCGGGAGCAAAAGCTCAAAAACTTGGAATAGGGGAGTCCTAAATTCTATTTTTGCTTCTGTAAAAGCCTCCTTCTGGCAAAGTGAGAAGGTCTCCGTTTCTCCAAGTTAATTTATTCTGCAATCTTTTCTGAAGAGTTTACTACATGGGCTGTGCCACATGAGAAGTTCAGGCAGCCTAGTGAATGGTCCCACGAAGAGCCTGTGTTTTAGATTCAGACAGCACCACAGCTTAGTGTCTGTTCTCTGTTGATATGATGACAGCTAACATTTATTTAATGCTTCCTATGGCCCAGGCATTGTGCTAAGCACTTTACAATTATCTCATTTGACTCTCACAACCACCCTGGGAGGCAGCTGTTGTCCCCAATTTACATATGAGGAATCTGAGGCAAACAGAGATTACATGACTTGCCCAGGGTCATGCAGCTAGCGATGTATAATTATCTAATGATACAGCTAATACTTCTTTTTCCTCCCTACAAACATTTAACAATGACCTTCCAAATGAGATCCTACCCACTTCAATTTCCCACCAGCCCCACTGTTTTTCAGACTTCATTGGTTCTCTCTATCAAAGCCTTCCTTCCCCAGGAAGTCCATCATTGGGAAATCTCAATTTCCTGCAAGATTGAATCAGAATCTCATTGTGTCCTCTGTGTCTCTGATTGGGCCATTTAAATGGAGGGCAGGGTCATGGGTTCCAGGGCATCTAATCAGCCTGCAAGAGGGGCCTCACTAGCTACAAGGCTTTTGAACTACCCCCCTCACATCCTCCTTTCCCTCTTCCTGACTCCTTTTGCAGCACTTGGCACTGTTGACTCCCTTCTTAGAAACTCTATCCTCTCTGGATTTTCATCTCTTCCTACATATCTAACCAATTTTTCTCAATTTCCTTTACAGGTTTATCATCCATGTCCCTTACAGCTTCTTTTCGTTTGTTGTCTTCCCCCATTAGGTTGTAAATTCCTTGGAGGCATGAATTGTCTCTGTTTTTATTTGCATCCCCAAATTAGCAGTGTCTGGCTTATATTGTTGATCCACCATTTTTTTCATTCATGTACAACTCTTCATGACCTCATTTGGAGTTTTCTTGGCACAGATACTGAAGTGGTTTGCCATTTCCAGTACAGATGAGGAAACTGAGGCAAACAGGATGAAGTGACTTGCCCAGAGCCACACAGCTACTAAGTGTCAGAGGCAGGATTTGAACTCAGGAAGATAAGTCTTACTGACTCCAGACCCAGGGCTCTATCCATTGTGCCACATGGCTTAATAAATGTTTATTGGCTGACTGACAACATTTTCAACTTTGGGACTCCTAAGACCAGTGGTGCCTTGATTGTGAGTACCTTACATGGCTCACTCTATTCTATGGTCTCAGCCATGTTTCAATTTGCACCCAGACACCTGCCTTCTTGCTTGCCCCCTGACATTTATTCTACTTCCCTCAAAGCACTGCAACTATAGTCTGCTCAATACCACCACAGCCCCTAAAAAGGATGTATCAGAATACTCCATAGTTCCATTGACCACTCAGTAGACTTTCTGTCCTGTCTATATCTGTGGTTTCTTCTATTAGCCTATAAGCTTCTTGGGGCAGGGATCATCTGACTTTTATATTTGTATCCATAGTACTTAGCACAGTACTCAGAACAGTGATTAATAAATGTTTTTATTCATTAACTAATTCTAGTCCTGATAGCTGGCTCCAGCCACTGGTTTTTCTTCAGTCATGATAGTAGTGTACTTACAAAGCAACATTTTTCTAGGATGATACCAAAGGGTATTGCAGACACTTTTAATAGTGTAAAAGATGGAGGAATGACCACCTCAGTTTTGAAGATATAGAAAATAAAAGTCCAATTTAGGATAACTTATTCCAGAGGACACAATTACCAACAACAAACAGTCCTCCTGCAGGCCAGAGAGATTCTAATATTCTAATAAGAACAGTTCTCATGTCTTCATGAAACAGGCTTACCAATGCAGCTCTGGGAATAATTCACAAAGTGAAACAAAGGCTGCCTGCACATAAACACAGAATCTCATTTATTCAGCCCTGGATGTCTATTGAGCAGAAGGCAGAAAGGACCACAGTACATACATTGATTTCCACATTCTATCAATAAAGGGGTTCTATGAAAGATGCCTGCACTAATAAATACCCCCACTTAGGAAGACTGAAATTCTCTCCATAACGAAAAAAAAAATCCCCAAGTGGTGGGAAAGTGTTAAATACTGCTTACGGCGGCTGATTAGCTCAATTAGCTAATACACAATTATAATGAAATCGATCAAAGCTCTGATTCCTATATAATCAAATGAGTTAATATATGTAAAAGACTTTGCAAATCTTAAAGTACTACTGTTGTTTGGCCTTCATTCTGGAAGAGGACACCAGGGAAGTGATGCCATGACTTGCAAGTGAATTGGATTTAAGTAAGGGAGAGTCACCAGCCTTACTTTCTCCTCAGGAGTCATCTGGATCCAGTCCCAAGATATAGATCAGGGTGACTGGAGATGACCCTGGATACAGTGTGGGAGACCTTGGTTTCTTTAAGCTAAGGTCTTTCCCAGGAGGAGGAGGAGGAGGAGGAAGAGAAAGACAAGGAGAGGTAGGAGGAAGAGGAGTGGTGGTAGTAGTAGTAGTGGTGGTGGTGGTAGTAGTAGCAATAGTAATAGTAGTAGTAGTAGTAGTAGTAGTAGTAGTAGTAGTAGTAGTAGTAGTAGTAGTGGTAGTAGTAGTAGTAGTAACAGTAACAGTAGTAGTAGTGGTGGTGGTGGTGGTGGTCTGGTAGTAAATGATAGCTATGTAACTAGACTAAAATTCCACCCCAAAGGGCATTCTGTTTATGATGTTTCAAAAACAGTGTGAGCCAGACAGCCCTGCTAGATAAACAACTAAGAGCCTCTACCTTGTCGATGGTGGGTCAGCCCCGACATCTCATATAAAAAAGAGCAATCCACACTACTAATAAAAATCCACGTCTACTTTAATTTCAACACTAACATACAAACAAGTTGAGTGCAGCCCAACCCAGACCAGCTCCAGTAATACAATCTCTTTTTTGCATCATTCATTTCCTACATTGTGTTTACTGGAGGTCCAACTTCGACTAGAGAGTCAACAGAAGAAGAAAACCCCATTGTGCATCTGCAGGTGCTCCTGGAAGAATGGCTTTTGTTCCCTGGATTTCCCAGTGATGAAGTAGAAAGCAAAAGCACTGCCTCCTGAGTCTCTACAAGACCTAACCCCAGCAAAGTCTAGTTCCAGTTGACTTGCACTGATAACTTTAACTCACATCCATAAACCAGTAGCACCAAAGTGAAGGAAGGTTTGCATTCTAATCCGAATGGCACTAAAGAGATGTAGCAAGGCTTAAGAAAAGCCCCAGGACAATAAAAAAAATTTTTTTTTTTAAAGCAAGCTCTGTTCAGTCATGCTTTATGGATAGGCTCTCTATTCTCCAAGCTACTGTAAACCCAGCTGCTAAATCTTGGGTTTGAAGAGGCTCTTTAAGAAGACAAACACCATGTTTGTTTAGGATTTTTTATGACAAAAGAAGTACTGTTGATGCATAACAAAGCTTGTTTTATTTATCAAGAGGCAACATAACCCCCCCCCCCATTCCTTCCCTACTGCCTCTACACAGATACATCATGATATATTTAAGTAACAGGTCATGCCAGATAACTGGATAGATCTGGACCCCCAAATCTCCACTGCAATAGATCTTCCCTATATGTTTATTCCTGGGTTCCACACCATCAGACAAATTACATCATATGCACAGGCTTTGGGAATGGACAGAGTACAGGAGTCAAGGAGGCCTGGGTTCCAACCTTGTGGTTGGAACTTCTTCATTGGCAGTCGAATGAGTGTTGACTCTAAAGAAAGCTTATCTCTGTTCTAATCCAGTCTTTGTAACCTCAGGCAAGTCACTTAACTTCCTTGGGCCTCAGTTTCCTCATATGTAATATGAAAGGGTAGAACCAGACTAGATGGCCTCCCTTCCCACTCTAGAGTTATGATCCCATAAAAATTAGGGGATTACGTGTGACCTTGGGCAAGTCACTTAACCCCAATTGCCCTGCCTTCTCCCCTCCAAAAAGAAAAAAAAAAATTAGAGGATTGAACTAAATCAGAGGGGTCAGAAAATGCAGCCCACTCCCAATCCTTTGAGCCAGATTAAAATATAATTGGGAAATATTTAACAAAATAAACAAAAATACAATAAAATATAGATATTACATTTTTAAACAATGTCAATATGCAGCCCCAAACTATCCTTATTTAGGGAGTATTGGCCCCCATTTCTATTTGAGTTTGACACTATTGAGCTAAATGACCTCTGAAGTCCCTCCAGCTCTAAAATCTATGACCCTATGACCAACAGTTCATCTATAAAATTGAGAGTATACCTGTTAATCCTAACCTGTAGTCGGGGGAAAGTTGCCAGGCTCAAAAGAGATAACAATATATGTAAAGCATTTTGCAAACCAGGTTGAGGCTATATGGAACAGTGCAGGGGTGGGAAACCTACAGTCTCTTGAGATCACATGCAGCCTTCTAGGTCCTCAGGTGTGGCCTTTTGACTGAGTCCAAGTTTTACAGAACAAATCCTTCTATTAAGGGGATTTCTTCTGTGAAGTTTGGATTCAAAGGGCCATACTTGAGGCTCTAGAGGGCCACATGTGGCCTTGAGGCTGCAGGTTCCCCACTCCTACAATCGTGGGTAGGGCTGACCATGGAGTCAAGAAGACCTGAGTTCAAGTTCTATCTCTGAAGGAATACAAGTTTGGGCCCTGTCAACCTGGGCAAATCACTTAACCCCTAAGTATGTCTAGGGATCTCTCTACTAGCTATGAGATGCAAAACAAGTGCCACTCAGCATTAAAAGAGGCAATTTCCTTACTGAGGGTTGCCTACACCACTAAAATAAAGTTTAATTTTTCTAAAAAGTCTCTGAATACTTGTGACAATATTGACATCAATACTTTAAGGATTCATGATTTTATGGGTATGGCTACATCCTCCACCAACAAAGATCACAACTCTTCTATTCCTCTTTTGGTGGTCTTCACCACCTGGAGGCCAGGCCCCTAGTAAGGAGCTGCCCAGAACTTAATTGGTCTGGTCCTAAGACAAAAGACAGTCAGTCAGTGGCTGGACCAGTGAATTTCATGTTCAAATATCCTCCAGCTTCATAGAACCTGTCATCTCCTCTACCTCTTCTAGTAGAGCTCAGTTTCCCCCCAGAACTGAGCTTGGTCTTTACCAACTGCCCAGAGGGTCTTCACCAACTGCCCTTAGTAGGAGAGGATACTCTGTTACCCCCTTCCCTACCCTGGGTCACACAGCTAGTAAATGGTAGAGTCTGAGTCAGTATTTGAACCCAGATCTCCTAATTTCATATCAAACATTCATTCTACTATACCCTACCAAAGCATATGCTTAAAAAACAAGAAAAAAATTTTTTGATCCTGTGCTCAGACTCCTTACCACCTGAAATACAAACTGTTATCAATAGCATTTAGGATCTATACAGCACTTTAAGGTTTGCACAGGACTTTGCCTGTTATCTCATATGAGCCTCACAATAACCCTGTGAGACAGGAACTATTGTTAAACCCATTTTACACATGAAGAAATGAGGCTAAGGGATTAAAGGATTTACTCACTCAACGACTAAGTGTCTGATCCAGCATCTGAACTTGCATCTTTCTAATTTCAAGACCCCCTACTGTATCTACAAGTAGTATGTGTGCATAAAAATGATTTCTTTCCTGGAGAAAGCTTTTACAACCTGTTTATAAGTCTATGATTTAGTCACAGTTCATACAACCTTCATCTGTCATGAATCCAGGATTATTTTAAAAAATATTTTCCCTGGGGTGCCTCTTTGAATGTGATCTTGCTTGATCTTTAGAAGTAGAGTATTTCATAAGTGGTTCCTAGTTTGTTTTTTAATTTCTCCCTCCAACTTTTGTTTGTAAGAGATCATTTTACCCTGCTCCTTCTCTTCCTTCTCACTAAAAGCTCAATATTCAAGAACAATATATAACATCCCTTTGATGGCACTTCAATGTTTGTTTTGTAGGACTAGTAAACAGAGAGAAGTGTCCCGGAGAAAACTCCAGATTAACAATACGGTGTACTGTGAGGTGGTGTTTTTTTTTTTTCCTCCAGAGTATGAAGGAGATGTTAATCTAGGAGACTGAGATGATAAAGTATAATAAGATCAACCATCAAGCCTTTCAACACTAAGGCTTTAGAAATGCTTTTGAAAGACATTAGGGAAGGAAACAGCTACTACTTACAAAAGGAATCTGAGAGACTTTAGAATTTTAGAGTAGTTATCTGGAATCCCAAATCTGAAACTTGACTATGACCCAAAAGAATGTAAAAAGAAAGCTCCAAAGTTGAAGTTTTATCACCGTCGGAATAAATATATATAGTCAGACCAAAGCCTTTCTTGTTAGCCCAATTGGGTTTGAATAACCTCAAAAAGCCCCTGAAAATACTCCAGGGAAGACACCTTATCTCCTTCCACCTCCTGCCTAAGGGCTCAGACTGGAATAATTCCAGACTTTTCCTAACCCAGAACTCTCTCCACTAAAGTCTCGGTAAACAAACCGACGGGGGGGGGGGGGGGGCCGGGTGGCACCAAAGTACTTAGGCAAAGTGCTGGCAGGATTATATATAGCAAAACTTTCAGCCCCCTAGGAGAAGCCAGACACGTGGGGTGTCATTTACTCAGTCTTCTTTGGGACTACATACTCCAACACGGCCACACACACCCACAGCTCAGCATTTGGTTTCTTCTTACTGCTGGTTTGCCCATGCTTGGCGATCAGCATCTGACCCGTCTCAGTATCACCCCGGCTCCCCTTAGACACACACACTTACACCACACAGCCCTCCAACATCCTCTTAATACACGTGTAGGAGGAAGTTCGTCCTTAGTGCCAGGAAAGGGAAATTTCCGAGGGTTGAGAAGGTAAAAAATGTGGGTGCAGAGGAAGTATCTGCTCCGGTCTGGGTATGTGCATTTCCCCAAAAGCTGGGAGAAAAGGGGGTGGGAGGGGAGAAGGTCAGAGGCCTGAGTGGTAGAGAAAGGGCACAGGGCTTCAGAGGCAAGTCATGGGAAGGCGAAGAGGCAGACGGCTTACTCACCCAGGGTCTTGACCGCGATTTGCCGGGTGAGAGGAGGAGGCAGGTTGATGCAGACCAAGTCCACATCCTGGTGCAGCAGCACCTCGTCGATGCGACTGGTGTAGAAAGGAACACTCATCTCCTTGGCCAGCTCCTCGGCTTCTTCCTGCGTCCGGCCCCACAGTGCCTTCACCGCAAAGCCCTCGTCCTTCAGGAGTGGGATGATGACCCGGGCCGTGAGGCTGGTGCCGAACACGCCCACTCCGGGCAGCATGGCTGCTAAACAGTGCAGCCACCAGGATCTCGGGTCGAACACACATACACTCCCCCGACTCCGGACCTTGCAGCCCCAGCCAGCTCCCTCAGGTGCCGTGCGCCACGCAAGAGATCTGGAGAGCAGAGCCGAGTTCAGGGATGCCGTTGATGGCTCACAGTCCCTCTTGCTGCTGCTACTGCTCCCGACTCCAGAGACTCCCGCCCTTGCCGCTGGCGGCTGCAGAGACGCAGATGCTCCACTGCCCGGCGGAGCACCGCCTCAGGCTGGGCACTGGCCACAGCCGCAGCCTGGCCCGCGCGCACCGCCCGGGCAGCTCCATAGCCGGCTCATCCCCTCTCCACCTCCTCCGCCGCCGCGGCCGCCGCCGAACTTCCCCACCTTTGCGGCCCCGGGGGGTGGTGGGTAGGTCTCCGGCTTCACCCCTCCCACACACGCGCCCGACTGTCTTCGCGGCTGCGAGTCCCACCCACCCTCACTCCGCAGACGCCCCCCAAAACCAAAAAGCTTGCAACCTTCCAGAGCGAGGAGTGGATCTGCTTCTGTCTTCTCGTTATCCTCGTCGCCCAGTAGCAAAATCAACCAAAACGAAGCAGCCACCAGGAGGCTCGCTAAGGAGGATGCCGAGCTCCCCTGGCAGGGTGGGGGTCCCAAGTTGCTGAGCGGCGGAGCCACGACAGATCGGCATCCCCCTCATTCTTCTGCCATCTTCGCCCTCAGCAGCAGCAGCAGCAGCAGCCCCAGCAGCGACAGCCCGCTCCCGGATGGCTAGCGCCAGGAGGAAGGAGGAGTTGGGGAGTTTGGCTGTCAGCTCCTGGGTTTTCCTGCAACGCCCTCTCCGGAGCTCCCCACACCATTGGCCTCCGGGCTGAGTAGTCCCCCACCCCCACCCCGCCTAGCCCCACCCGCCCTCCGGACTTGTCGCTTGTTTCTTTTTCCGCGAGCTATCTCCTCCCTTCTAGAGCCCCAACTCCACCTCTTTCTCCTTCTCCTCCTACTGGTAATTCTCCTCTATTTCTTTTTCCTTCTCAACCTTCTTTTCTCCTTTCTTCCCTCCTAGCCCCGCCCCAAGTAAATGTAGAGAGGGTCGTGATGGCGCGCTTGTTAACCCAGATGCAGCACCAGGAGGAGTCGGGCGCTGCTGATTGTAACCTCTCCCCCAAACACCTAAAGCTGCCGTCCTATCCCATATATTCCAAGCTAGCCAAGCAGGGTCCCTCCCCAAGCTGTGAGGCAGAGCAAGCCTGTCTGGATTGGATTACATACAGCAGCCCACAGGCCACTCCAACGCAGTTAAGAGATCCTTGCACAACGCATCCACTGTCTGTTTGCCTTGTCTTTCTTCATATCCTACTTTCTACATCACACGCCGGGCCTCCTTTCCTTTTCCTCTCACCCTGGCAAGTCAGCGTAATTTGAAAGAAAAAAAAATCCCTTTCACGAGCTCCATTCATTTACTGCCCACCCCCACCCTTACCCCTCCCCCTTTACCCCCTTCCCTCGTCACATCCCCTTTCTCCCATTCATTTGTGTGTACAGTCCTAGGCAATGCATTAAACGCTCAAAGGAGATTTGAGGTGAATGGAAATATGAGCCTGCATGGCTCACACAGCAGCAGGAGGCAGGGAAGTGTCTGTCTTGGAGACTGCAAAGGAGTGTTAGTTTCCCTGCTGTCATTTCTGAGGCAGAAGCTCTTCCGTAGGAAAATTATCAGCTTTCTTAAGGATCTGCAGAACGAGCTTGTCGCCCTCCGGCAGTAGATCTCCCATTGGGTTTCATTCATTCTGACTGCAAACAAACCTGTTTGCCAAGTTCATAGCCACTGCAGTCTATGGATCACCCGGCATGGGCTGTCAACGTTGTTTTGTTTTTTTTTTTTGCTCCAGAGACCCTTTGCCCCACCCCTTACTCGTCTCTGCCACTCTCACCGTTGTTTTTTGTTTGTTTGTTTTTACTTTTTTAGCCTCATTTTCAGGCGGTTTGGTAATCTCAATTACCAAGCTGTGACAACAATTAGAATTTTAAAAGAACAATTAAAATTATGGAATCATGTAACAGCCTTTGTCTTCAGCCTTGTTCACTTTAATTACTTAATGCGTCTATTTAAATAAACTGTTATGGAGTTCACGTGCGTAAAATGTGCCTGATTTTTGGGGACATAAAGACAAAAAACAAAAGCCTTCCAGTCCTTGTCTTATAAAGGAGTTTATAGTCTTGGAGGATGGGGGAGGGGGGCCTGGGAGACAATAGACACATAGAAAATTGAATACCAAAATACAAAATATGTATATTTTGGTTGTCTTTCTATGTATCTGACCGTTCTTCAGTATCCTTTCCACTATCCCTGTTATGCCCACTAAATATAGGTATACCCCAAAGCTTTGTCCTGAGTATCTTCTCTTTTCTCTCTACACTTTCTCAGTTGGTGACTTTGTCAACTCCCATGGATTTAATTCCCTCCCAGATCTAATCTATAGACAATCTTTCTTCCAAGCTCTAGTCCCTATCCTCAAGTGTCTACTGGATATTTCAAATTGTATAACCTGTAGGCATCTCTATATCAACACATCCTAAACAGAACTTATTATATTTCCCCCCAAAACCCACCTCCCTCTTCTGAGCGTCACTTTTTCTGTTGAGAACACAACTATTCTTACAGTTACTCCAGTCTCTGTCATTTTCAACAACTCTCTCACTTCCCACATCCAGTCAGTTAGCCATTCTTGTTATTTCTGTCTCTACAAAATCATATGCATCTTATTCTTTTCATAGCAGCTAGATGGCACTGTTTAAAGTTCTAGACTGGAAGTCTAGAACAGGACTTATTAAAATGCGGGTCAAACCCCATATGGGGTCACGTAACTGAAAGGGGGGGGGGTCACAAAAAAATTGGCAACAGTAAAAGATTTCTGAACCTGAAAGCACCAAAAATTAATTTGCAATCAATTCTAGGTGTTTCTGGCAATGCTCACCCATATTGCATCAGGAAACTTTACTGCAGCCTTTATTCTGAACACACAACATGTACACTGCACTGTGTATGCTGTCATGCCATGCAATGCCAATGAATGCTGCCAGAAACACCTCAGTTCAGACTCTAGACTATTGTGTTATGAATTGCAGTATTTATGAATTGCACCATACATACAAAGTTTTCTGCTCTTACAGAAACATAATAGTTTAATTGTGGAAAAAAAGACTTTTAATATTTTCCTACCATCATTCCTCAGCATGTAGGTACCAGATTAATCTATCTTTGGATTGTACTGTGCTAAAATGTTTGATTTTTAAAATTGCTGTTATCATCTTCTTTTACAGAAAGTAAAGACCAAAGCCCTTTAATAATATTTCTCTACCATCACCCCTGTATATAAGTATGAACATCAATTTTTTAAATGAAGCACAAATTAATTTCATACACTAAAACTAGTATTTATTTGAGAAATTATTAGTAATATTTATATTTTAGAATAAAAAAATTTGTTATGGATAAGCAGCTAAATTTAGACAGAAGAGGTAAAAATACTGATGACAATGCAGCAGAATCTTCACTATCAGGTTATAGTACATCTAAATTGACAAGAAAAAATATGCTGAATCATCTTCGCAATATATATTTACTTCTAATAATGATGATGGTGTGGAAAAACCTCCTTGCTTTGTAATGAAGTTTTGACTTTGGAGAGCATGAAACCAGCCAAACTAAAATGACATCTTAATACTAAGCACGCAGGGTACTGCAATAAACCAAAGGAATATTTTGAACAACTTTTAAAAATCTTCAGATAAAGAAAAACAATGTTTTGAGAAATTTGTTACTGTTGATGAAAAGCATTGACTTGCATCTTATGAAACTTCTTATTTAATTGCAAAAACTAAAAAGCCCTATGCAATAGGAGAAGATCTCGTGTTACCTGCTGCTATTAAAATGTCAGAAATAGTTCATGGGAAAAAGTATGGTGATGAAATTAATGAAATTCCTTTATTGAATAACACTATTTCTGAAAGAATTTCTGAAATTAGTAATAACCAATTCCAGTAATTTTTACTGCACTTAAAGGCAGCCCAAAGTTTGCAGTTCACTTAGATGAAACAACCGATATTTCTAATATGGCACAGTTGTTATGTAAGATATATTTATGAAGGAAGTATACATGACGAATTACTGTTTTATTGCCCTTTGGAAGGACATACAAGAGGGGAAGAGAGATATATCTTAAAGTCAATGAATTTTTCACAAAAGAAGGTTTACAGTGGAAAAACTTGAGTTGGAATCTGTACAGACAGTGTTAGAGCAATGATGGGTAAGAATGTTGGATTTGTAGCAAAAGTTAAAGCTGGTGGCAATGAATATATCACTTTTACTCACTGCATGACCCATCAGGAGGCAGTCATAGCCAAAAAAAATATCACTACAGTTAGATATTGTGCTTTGAGATACTATCAAAATAATTAATTTCATTAAAAGCCTTGTCCTTAACACTCATTTGTTTTCAAACCTTTGGAAAGACATGGGACTCCAATTAGAAAAGTTTGTTACTACACAGATTATTGAAATTGAAAGATAAAGTTGTTATATTTTTGACTGAGCAGAAATTTGATTTTGTTATTTTTTCATGACTTATGACTTTTAAAACTATTTTGTCAGATACTTTTGAAAAACTCAATGTTTTAAACATGTTCCTTCAAGGAAAAAATTATAGCATATTTATGTTAAAAGATAAAATTGGAAGTTTTACTAAAAAAGTTAACATATGGAAGAGTAGGATGGAAAATGGTTCTCTAGAAATGTTTGCTGCTACAGATGATTTTATATTTGAAAATAACCTTCCCAAAGATTTAATTGTTAGGAGTTATAGTTGATCATCTAAAGTGCCTGGAGACACAGTTTCAAAAATACTTCCCTTCAAATTTTGATTCTAAAAATCTAAGCTGGGTTCATAAACCATACTCAATTGAAATTTAAAAATCAGTCATCTGCCATGAAAAGTACAAAAAGAAGATGCCAAATTATCAAATGGCACAGGTTTAAAACTTGAGCTTCCTAAAAAAAAATAATAATAATTAAATAATTTTGGCTTGGGATTAGTACAGAATTTCCAACAACTTCTGAAATGGCCCTAAAATATACTTCTGCCATTTTATACTGTGAATTTATGCAAAGTGGCATTCTCAGCATCAACAGTTATAAAAAGTAAAATATCAGTCAATTCTGAAAAAGGTTGAAGATGCTCTATATTCTGCAATATCAAATATTCCACAAAGATAATTCTTTATATAAAAATAAACAAGCACATACATCTCATTAGTATGTAAATTTGCTTTCATCTTTAATAAATGGTAAAAATTATATCTATACCAAAGAATTGTTTTAAAATAAATTTCTTTGTGATTTATCAGTACATGTTTGAGTTGTTTATCTGTTTTATATACCTATATATCTGGTATCACGTAAAAATTTCTTGGGTTAAAAGAGGTTGAGAGTGGAAAAAGTTTAGGAAGCTTTAGTCTAGAAGACCTGAGTTGGAATCTTGACTATGTGGTCCAAGTCACCTAACTTCTCTGAGCCTCAGCTTCCTCATCTATAAAATGGGGATAATAATAGTACCTACCTCCTAGGGTTGTTGTGAGGATAAAAAGATATAATATTTATAAAGCATTTTGCAAACCTTAAAGTATTATATAAAGGCTAAGAATTATCACTCAGATAACCACTGCCCTAGTTCAGGTTCTCATTATGTCTCACTTGCACTACTAAAATAGTCTTCTAATTGGTCTTTCTGCCTTAAGTATCTCCTTACTTCAAGGCATCTTCAACACAGTTATTAAAATGATTTTCCTAAAGTTCATATCAGGCACTCCACTTCACTTCCACATCATTTCCTATTCAGTAAACTCATTAACTAACTCCATTTTACCTCTAGGAACAATGCCTCTGGTATTTAAAGCTTTTCACAACCTGGGTTTATTCAAGCCTTTCCAGCTTTATTACACATTACTTTCTTCTACACACTACAATCCAGTAAAATTGTCCATCTCTCATCACTGTGCATTTGCATTGGCAATACCCTGTGTATGGAATGCTTCTTGTTTTCACCTCTGCTTCTTGTTTTCTTTCGTTTCCTTCAAGAAATTCCTATTGTCAACCACTAGAAAAGGTTTGGTTAAAGAGACAGATAGTAATATAAAAATTTACATTATTTATTCCTTATTATTCCCTTAAGGCTAGCATTACTTGTGCAAGGAGTGCAGGACTAAAGTCCTGACTGGTGAACAGAGAAACCATAAGACTCTTTATAGATTTCAGAACCATCCCAATTCAGGATGACTATGTCACAAAACTTTATGACTTCCATTTGTTACCATCTATATGTGATACAGAGTTCCTTGGTTGTAAATGCAAATTGACAACGACCAGAGCAGGGTCTGTTTCCTTTTTGTGGTCTCAGGATGTCTGTTTTGTTCTCATGTGGAGTAAGTCCCAAGATAAGGGGAATCTCATATCTGGTCTTTGAAGTTGCAGACCCAGGAAAGGCATTTTTAATCAGAGTAGTTTGTCCGATTAAATCAGACTCTGGCTAAAATATGATATTAAATGATTATCACTATCAAGCACCACTTTCTGCATGAGGTGTTTCCTTTTCCTCTCAGCTATCAAAATCTTCCCCCACCAAAGGCACCTTGTATGTCTTTTTTTTTCTCCCCTGTTAGAATGTCAGCTCTTTGAGGAAAGGAACTCTAACTTTTGTCTTTGTAGAACTTCTTTTGGAATGCCTCTCAACTCATACTTAAAGGTTAAGTCCCCAGGGCGTAATTATCCTCAGGTTCAAGTTATTTTGTGGGTCCATACCCTAAAATTAGTCCCACTGTGGCATTTCCTTTAATATTCAAAGAGTAATTACAAGTCGATCAGAGCAGAGGCATTTACTGAGATGACATCATTAGATCAATAGAAGCAATATATTTCCATCCCCATAAATTAAAGGTATAATCTCACACAACTACACGCAGCATCTATGGAAAGAGTAGACACACCCATAAAGTACATTAATAGAAAGGTGCACACAGAAAAAACACACCTGGCACAGGTAATTTCATACCTCTGGTGCTGCAGGACCCAATGGCCTTTGTCCTTTCTCTTCCTCCCAATATCAAATCAACTGTTAGGGAGCAGCATGGACACTGAGAAGAACTGAGCAGATATGAAGGAAGAGATGAAAATCCAGAGAAGAGAGGGCTTCTTAAAAAAAAAGAGGTTAATCAACAGTGCCAAGTGCTGTAAGAGAAGTCAGGAAAGATAAGATGACTATAATATTTCTGGGAGTCTTTATTTTGTAATTTTCTTTCAGGAGGTGACTGGTGGATTCTTTACATTTCTACTTTTCCCTCTAGTTCTAAGATATCTGGGCAGTTTTCCTTTATAATTTCATGAAATATGATGTCTAGGCTCTTTTTTTACCTTGTCTTTTAGATAGTCCAGTTTTAAGTTATCTCTACTCAATCTATTTTTCAAGTTGTTTTTTCCTTTGAAATAATTCACATTTTCTCTTATTTTTTCATTCTTTTTCATTTTTTGTTTTATTGTTTCTTGATGTCTCATGGAGTCATTAGCTTCCACTTAACAATTTCTAATTTTTAAGGAGTTATTTTCTTCGCCATTATTTGTGTCTCTCCTATCAAGCTGTTAATTCTTTTTTTCATAATTCTCTTGAATTACTCTCATTTCCCTCCCACACCAGTTTTTCCTTACCATTCTTAGTTGATTTTTTTAAAATTTTGAATGTTTTTTAAATCTTTTTCTTTAGCTTTTTCCAGGAATTCTTACTGGGCTTGTGTCTAAGCTGCATTTTTCTTTCAGACTTTGCCTGTAGATGAAGTCATTATCTTCTGAGTTTGTGCCTTGAGCTTCTCTGTCACCATAATAGCTTTTTGTGGTTGGGTTCTTTGTTGTTTGTTGTTGTTTACTCATTTTTGAGCCTATTTATCAACTTTAGACTTTTATGCTAGTTGAGCTCCGCTTACTCTGAGGGAGGGGGACATGTCTAGCCTGAGCTTCTCTCTTTTATGTCCTTTCCTTCTATTGCTTTTATGATTCATTGAATGCCTGTAAGTTTTCAGTGCTTCTAATATGGCATGATCCAGGAAGAGGTTTGGTCACTGCCCTCCTAGTCTGCCCTCTGGTCCCTATACAGGCAGGGCCCCTACTCACTCGTAACTACTCCTCCTCCTCCCTATTCTGGAACTGTGACCCAGAATAGCGGAACAAGCGAGAGAGTTATCATCCTGTGCCCAGTGCTACTAGAAGGGACCCCTGGGTTGTGATAAGGATGCAGAGGTTTAGGAGGGGTAAGGCATAGGAGAGACAGACAGATGTGATCAGATAGAAGAATATCAATTATGACTAATAGAAGTGGAACACTTGATGATCGATTAAAGACTTGCCAATTCCTGTGTGAGACTGGAGTAGAGTGAATTTGCAGATCATGAAAATTAAGAAGGTTAATGAACTTTTAAGCAAGAATATTGGAGAGAACATTAATATGTAAATTTAAGTACTCATGTACTTGAGGAATAAAGGAAGATGTGAGCCTGTGAGCTTGAACTCCTTAAGAAAAGAGAGAAAATTATCTGGGAGTAATTGTAGAGAACAGACACTAGGATCTGGATAGGGTGATATCTCAGAACGAAATGACTTTCAGTGAAGGAAAGTAATGATGAATATATCCTATGTCAAAATATTTATTTATCCATCAGGTTTAAGGCACATTGATAGGAAGGACCAGTATGTGTAGAGTAGAAAGGACATGGAATATACTGTCAAAAGACCTAGCCCTGCTCTGTTATTAGGCAGATGCACTGTTACCTTGGACAAGTCATTTTATTCTCTAGGATTTGGTTTCCTTATCTGTAAAATGATGAGTTTAGGTTAAATTATCTAAATTCGTTGGTTGGTTTTTTTAACCTTATGATGCTAGGTCCTTCCGAAGGAAAATGTATTCTACCCTAACTCTAATATCTCAAAGGACAATCAACTCTGGTAAACAAGATATACTTGACCCGAGGCTGAACCTATTTATAAAAGAATGGACAGCAGGATCTCTACCAGTTCTGCATAGCATATCGCTAAACAGAAGTGAAGAGAATAATGAGGCAACTATTAACAAAATGCCATGGGGAACCGAATCACAGGATCAAGTTAAAGCTGGCAGCCATGCCAGGAAACATGGCCCACAGACCAAGATGGCATATTGTAATCAGAAATGGGGCAAACAGAGGCAGGTTCTACAAAGAGTAATTCCTGAAAAGTGTACTACGTCAGTTAGTCAGTCAGCAAACAAGCATTTATAAACACTCCCCATGCGTCAGGCACTAGACAAAGCTGTATAGCACGCTAAGCTGTGTGCTCTACACAAAAACCTCTCACTGTGGGTAAATCACTGATCACTGACGGAAATAATCTCTAGTGGAAATGATCACTGGTCATGCAACAATCTTAGTCATGTTCAAAGACAAACATAATTTTTTTTTCAAACAAAACATTTTACAGCACAGTAAAGTCTATATAGATACTGATCGTGGTATATGCCTATATGTAGATTGCCACGGTCACAAAGAGTTGAACATAACTGAAACAACCAAACAAAAACATGCCTGTCACATAATAGACACTAATAAATGCTTGTCACCTTCCCTCCTCTTCCTCCATCCACCCGGCCAGCTGTCGAAGTCAGGGATTAGCAAACCTTGGTGCCAAATCCTGCCTCCTCTCTGCTTTTGTACTACTGAACTAAGAATGTTTTTTTTCATTTTTAAATTAAAGTTTTATTATATTTTAAAATGTAAAAGTCATTCTTAGCTTTATAGCTGAACAAAAGCAGGGAGCAGACAGATTTTGGCTTTCAGGTTATAGTTTACCAATTCCTTCCTGGACAATGTAACAGGGAAATGGCTAATGAGAGCTCAGGCCTGACAAGCATGTTCAGCTTCCTCTGTCTAATGAAACTCCTCATGTGGACCTTGGAGCATGCAGAGACTATTTTCCATCTGCTTACTGTGTTGCTAAGAGTGGCTGCTGAACCTGGACTTCATGTGTTTACAAAAGGCAATAAGCATCCACATCCATCTCTCTCTTTCCTGGTGGTCATCAAAGGAAGACATGCTCTAAGCCTCTGAGTGGGAAGGGTCTTGGGCCCTCTTTATACAGGCCAAGATATGACCCATGAGTGTATGGCCTAGCTGTTTTTCTGTCTCATGTCTACTCTTTTATGCTCTTAGGTATGGTACTTGAGATGGTTGTGATCTTGTAAGCTTTGAAAAGTCAAAAGAGAGAGCTGCCAGACGTTCAGGTACTGAAGTCTACACCAGACTTTGCTGGCACTTGACTCTGGGAGGATAACCCTCAGCATAACCCTCAGGAGTGAGCAACCTTTGAGATCCAGCCTAGCCATGAATCAATCAGGTCAAATGCCGTGTCCTATAGCAAGTGAGTGGTTTGGCCAATAACTATGACGAATTCAGAAGCAAGTCTTGACTGGAAGAATGTTTTGTGGCAACCATTCTGTTTGAGCCTGCCCTCTCCAGGAGTCAAGATAGTCAAGATAGGGGGTAGGAAGGGTTGCCTCTGGTATTGGTGGAAATACTTTGTAACTTCTATTTTTGATATATCCTCTCAGGAAAAACTCCTTTGTGAAAGCTAGTTGGTGTTAATTGATTAAATGATACGGAGTAGTAAACATTGGGTCAATCAATGAAATAGGGAAGACACTAACTGTAATTGGTGATTGATACTGTGGAAAACACGCCAGAATAGGAGACTTCAATCAGTAACAATAGAAAGACATACTACAGACTGCTCAGGAATACCTCTAGAATCCCCAGGGAGAGGTGTAACTTGCACTTCCCTTGGGACCTTCCTTGTCAGTTTGAGTGAGAGTTGGGCTAAGGCACTACCATGTTTATAAAGCTCTACAAACAATAATAACTTATATTTAAACTTTTTTCAAATCTTTTACAAAATATTGCATTTGACTTTCATAACAACCCTAAATCTTCATTGTTAAAAGATTTTTCACCAGCGATCCCTACTCTGATATAATCAAAGGACTCATACAAAAACAGATACCAAAACCCAGTCTTGTTAAATAGACTTTATCTCCATTTGGCAGGCAAAGAAGTTGAAAGAAGATAAATGACTTTATGTAGGTCACATAGAAAATCAATGGTATAGACTAGAACCCGGGACTCAACTTTTAGGCCAATATCCTTTCGCCTAGCTCATGCTCTTTAAAGTACGTTATAAAGTACATTATAAAGTAAACTCTAGTATAAACACGTCAGGATGAAAAATGCTTCCTGATATTTTCATCACAATGAGGTTTGGAGAAGAGCAGTTCCTATGTACTTTCTCAAGGGGTTTCATTCCCATCCAGTTCTTCCAGGGGTTCTGCTGAGAATTTTAAACAGTCATTTATTACATTTATTGCAGTCTGGCGTATATTGATAGACAGACCTATTTGTACGTGATTTAGGCCTTTATATGCAAAGGTGACGTATTAATATCAGACTTTTTAGCAAGATGAATCCTAACTCCTACTTCCACTTCACATTTGTCATTTTAAACAGTATAGAAAACAAGTTTGAAACATGATTTTCCTCTAATCCACAACATTGTTGGTTTTTTTTTAGCATTCTGCTAAACAGCAGCCTATTTTCAGATAAAGTTGGTGAGTTGATCATGAAGCCCCAGAGGGTTAAATTATCTGAGTTACTGGAAAGAGGTCTGAAGCACCAGAAGCTTTATTTTAACAAAGTAGTAGGAATTTGATTAATGTTTGTTGGCCCATTGACTTAATCAGTGCAGAAGAAGTAAGTGTTGCTGAACTACAATCCAATCTACTGACACAAAGGGGGTCAGAATGGCAGATGTTTGCAATCAAACTCCCAAAGAATGGGCAGAATCTAATTGGTGAAGTGGTCCGTTAAGGGATGAAAGTTAGCACTTAGCATGCTGCCTGGTATATAGCAAATACTTAATAAACATTTATTGATTGAGGAAAGTATACATGACAAAAAAAATCTGACAGTTGGCAGTAGCAGCTTTCAAATACAGAAACAGGATATTATAGTAGGTTAAGAACCACTTTTTTTTGGACGGGGGAAAGCAAGACATTTGGGGTTAAGTGACTTGCCCAAGGTCACACAGCTAGTGGTAGGGTGTGTCAAGTGTCTGTGGTCACATTTGAACTCAGGTCCTACTGACTCCAGGGTGGGTGCTCTATTCACTGCACCACCTAGCTGTCCCAAGAGCCAGTTTTAAAAACATGTACTTCTTGCTATGATGTAAGGGATATATCTAATGGTTCATTATGAAATAATAATAACAATACCCATAATAAAATGGGTATGAATAAAAATAGGATTTCTCCTGTACACTGGCTTTTAGCAAGCAAGAAGCTTGGTAGGAGGTTGTCAGATACCCATCTAGATGAGACTTCAATCACAGTCAGTTCTTCTGGTAGGGATTATGTGGACATTTTTGTCTTGTGGTTGAAACAGTAACAGTCATTAAACCAAACAGCCATCGGGAACAGTTAACCCATGACTGATTTTTTTTTAAGTTATGATAATGGAGGACGAAGTTGAGAAGGTAGAGGGAATAAAATGTGAGATTAAAATAAAAAATAAATTTTGTCTTTAATACTTAACTTGCGATGGAGACTTGTGATGGATCTTCAAGGGTGAAATGCCAAAAGAAATAAATTCTTTCCTATCAACTGGATGTTTGCTTTATAGAAAGAATCCAGATGTTTTAAGACTGAGGAATATTGAAGATATTTACAAATATTCGGTGAATGAATGGATGAAAAACATGTATTAAAAGACTACTATGTGCTAGGTGCTGCATCAGGCACTGGGGATACAAACACAAAACCCAGATGCTACCAGA
>CM053587.1:217404170-217434571 GCA_028646515.1 Pseudochirops corinnae | reverse complement strand
TATGTGTTTGCATGTCCCGTGAGGGATTAAATAAAAATGGGAAGAAGATGTCAGAGAGAGAGAAATAGACTTTCCATCTAATTACTGGGAATACCAGCTGGGGCCTCAAAACAAAAGGGATTATATTGGTACATATTATTATAGCTCCATAAAAGCAAAGGAGAATAAATAAATCTGAAGTGACTTGAACAAAGGATGAGCCAAGCAGTTTTCTAGAGGGAGGAGGGTTAGTTCTTAGACTGGGGTTGGGCTGTCTGAGGCAGTGACCTCAGGCAATCTTCCTTCCTTGTTGACTCTCTCATTAAAGGAATTTCATTCCATCTCTCCAGGAGAGGAGCCCAGGGCAAAGACTAGACAGAAAGCTGAGTCCATAAACTGGAAAGTTGAGAACAGTGGTACTACCAAAAGGAGGTGAAGAGGCTGGGAGAAAGAATGCCTTTTTTATTCCTCTGTCAAACACTCCTTACCCTCATCTGCTAGGCTGTAGCCTTTCTGGCACCATTCTTCTCTCCCTCCACCCCCAACATTACTTGTTCATTAAAGATAAGAGCTCGTTAATTGTACCCTAAACACTCACAAAAAACTGTTGTAGGGCTGTCAGGAAAGTGACTCTAGGCTAAGATACTCTTAATAGGGTTATGGCATTCTGTCCTTAGTCCTTAGTTAACTGTCCTTGCTTTTACTTCTTATTTATTTGGGTAAACACTATTTTATTTTTTTCAATTACACGTAAAGATAGTTTTCAACATTCGTTTTTTTTGTAAGATGTTGAGTTCTAAATCTTTTCTCCTTCCCTCTCTTCCATTCTCCCTCCCCAAGACAGCAAGCAATCTGATACAGGTTATACATGTGCAATCATGTAAACATATTTTCGCATTAGCCATGTTGTGAAAGAAGAAACAGAACAAAAGGGGAAAGCCACAAAAAACAAAAAAAAAGTGAAAACAGCATACTTTCATCTGCATTCAGACTGTAATTTTTTCTCTGGATGTGAATAGCATTTTCCATCATGAGTCTTTTGGAGTTGTCTTGGAACGTTGTATTGAACTAAGTCAGGGATAGTCAATCATCGCACAGTCTTGCTGTTACTGTGTACAGTGTTCTCCCTGTTCTACTCACTTCACTCCGTCGCTTCCATTTTTTTTACAAGTCTTTTCAAAATGTGAATGAGTCAGTGACCTACCTAAAAAGCCAACTCAGCTATCTGTAGACACTTTCCCCCTTTTTGTCTTCTCCAGAATCATGTGCAGTTCAGTTATTAGGATTTAGCACTTGGCACCTGCCTATTCCTCATGAGTCAACTTCATTTTTAAAGTCTGAAGTCATGGGATGCTTGTTTTTGCCCCCTGAACTATTTGTAACTTAGTGTAATATCAGACAGTGCCTAGCAATCACCTCTTATCCTTCACAGACTTTAGTATGGCATGGTTTTGATGGGGTTTAGGCTCTGGGTTAAGGCCCTGGCATCCTCCCACTTGATAAGGCATTTGCCTGAGGCCAAAAGCCTTTCATTATGGCTAGGCCCAAATCTGTTACTCTTAACCTAGTTTAGCCCTCCATTGTCCAGCTACTTCCTACCTTTAATCCTATCCATTGTCTGTCATCTCCAGGGAGCCCACTCTTAATTCCATTCCTGGAGTCTGACCTCAAGATTCTCCTTAGACTCCTCCTCAAGACCTTCCCCAAACCCTTCCTCTAGACCACCCCTAGATCCCTTCCACAATCTTTCTGTACATAAGATCCATCTTACCTCCATGAAGGTACTGAGATTAATCTAAGCTAGACTCACTCTGTCAGATTGTTCTGGCCTGCTTTGTCATCACAAGTGTCACAAATAATTAGGCTCCTTAAGAGTCTACCATTATGGTGAATCTTTAATGAACTTTGCTTTACTTTGGCTGAGAGAAGGCTTGAGTCGGATTCATTCAGTAGGACCTGGTGTGTCAGTATTTTGGGGTCTCGAGCACCCCTAAACCCCAAACCTCAACAGTTTCTTCCTCTTAAGGTTCTCATGACTTCTACTTAGGGAACCAGTTTCTCTTAACTGGCCAGAATTAGGTCTAGAATACTCTCTAACAGATAAATTATGAGCAAAAAAAGGTCAAGAATTTATTAGTTCTGTTTTTAATGATGAGACCTTTAGAAAATAAATACATCGTTGAAGTCTCCATAACAGCTGTTTTCTCTGTGCCAAATGTGGGACCCCAGTTTGACCAGTCCTGTAAGTACACACCCACCACCATATTGCTTCTGTTTCTCCTCCTTTTTATCTTTATCCAAATGTTTTTTAGGTTTTCTCTTGTCTCTGGTATCTTCTGTTGGCATTTCAGTTCCTTACCTATTCTAACCTGTCCAATACTACTTTATTTCAGTCCCAAATCTATTGGGTTGCAACCTCTCCCCAACAGAGATTGCTACCTTAGCAAATTCTGCCTGCTTTCCATATTCCTTAAGAGTATATCTTCTTGCTAGGTAGCATTTGGGGAGATTGCAGAAAAATAGCCATACAATAAACTTAAAAATCAACCTCTTTCATCTCCTCTACAAAGGATGGTTCCTTCCCTTGACCCTGAGATATATATTGCTCTTTACAATATGCACACCAATTAATTAGCCTTAGGATTGTATGTTATTTCAGTGACTTCTCTATCCCTTCAAGGCTGCTCTTGAGATTCATTTAAGCCTAATTTCACTTTGTAAAAATGTTATATACTCACATTCATACAGGATGAATCAGGGGGGAACCTGCGGCCTCCATGCAGCCTTCTTGGTCCTTGGGTGCAGCCTTTTGACTGAGTCCAAGTTCTACAGAACAAATCCTTTTATTAAGGGAATTCAGTCAAATGACCATACTTGAAGACCTAGAGGGCCACATGTGGCCTTGAGGCTGCAGGTTCCCCACCCTTAAATTGACCCAACTCAACCATACACATTCCTTTCTCTTGTACTGTCAAGTTCTTTTTACTGCTAAGTGATCTCATATTCAGAAGTCCACAGTTCTAAATGTGAATCTCACTATGGACAACTGAATGTAGGATTGGATTTGTAAACTTGGCAAATTTAAATTATTGAATACAATTACATTTGTCTCCATTAGGGAATCTTAGAGATAAAAAACTTGAGTTTTGAGTCCCAGGTTCTAATACTTATTAGCTGTGTTACCCCGGACAAATAACTAACCTCTCTGAGTTCCAGTTTCCTCATTTGCCTCTAAGAACAGTGTCATTGTGGTAGAACCTAGCAGAGAGACAAGCAGCTTCACACACACATACACACACACACACACATACACACAGTATTTCTTGTATTTTCTGAAGATTTATGGGCATTTCAGGACCTTCTTCATGGCCAGAATCTATTTAATAGCTGTCATAAAATGAGTAGAAAGGAAAAATGAAAAAGAATACGAGTCTTTTGACCTCAGCCTCAGGGACGCTCAATAGGACATGATTGCTATTTTTCTTTTTGAAGTGGTGGTCACACTGACTTTTCTAAGGCAGTAGAAATTCACTTGGTCAAATTCAGCTAGGACTAAAAACTAAGAACATTATACAGGGAGGGATGAGCCCAAGAAGTTTTCACATCTGCCTGAGTCACAGGAAGAGGAGAGAGCACTAGGGATACAGTAGAGTCTGGGTGGAAAGCAACTCAGAAGCCCAAAGGGAAGCCACAGTTAGAACAGAAACTCAGTGGTGTAGTGGAGCAGAAGCCGGAGGTTTGGCAGTTCTCCTCCCCTCTTCTTCTCTCCCCTCCCCTCCTTTCCTCCCCTTTCCTTATTTTCTTTTCTCTCCTCTTTCTTCTCTTATTCTCTTTTCTTCTTCTCTCTTCACTTCTTCCCTTCCCTTCTCTTTCTTCCTTCCTTTCTTTTTTCTTCCTTCCCTCCCTCTTCTTCCTTCCTTCCTCTTTCTTTATTTCTTCCCCCCTTCTCTCTCTCTCCCTTCCTTCCCTCCTTCCTTCCTTTCTTTCAGATTGGAATTTCCCATTTCATCTAAAACAGGAGCTTTGACCTGTTCCATTTCCAACCTGGGTCAAGCCTCCACTCGTTAGAAAACTTGGTGACCCCCTCCTCCCAAGTACTCATCATATTGATACCAGACTTAGTTCATAGCCCACTACAGCTCAAAATTCTAGAACTCAAGCAATTTACTGTTTTCAGCTTCCCTGGAAACAGGGATTACTGGCATGTGCCACCATACTAAGGACCATGAGTTTTTCCTAGGAGGTATTTGCTCCCTTTCTCATTGTCAAGTAAGCCTGTGGGAGATTGTCTATAATAGTAAAAGTCCATACATATGTTAGACAACCTAAATTTGGAACATACCCATCAGCATAGTTCAGGTATCAGGGGTAGACTGGCAGTGGTAGAGTCTGAGAATGGTTCAACTGTTTGATTCTCCCTTGCTATTTATTTTGTTATTCCATCTCTCTTAAACACTTGATCACTTGATTTATGTTTTCTTCCTGGTCTGTTCACAGAAAACTCACTGGCTGAGGTCAAGAATCACACTGAGTTCCAGCAATGTGATTCCAGAGTTGACTGAGGTACCTGTTATATCCATGTCAGGTGAGACGAATAATTCTCACACTCTCAGTGTGACCGGGATGCAAAGAAATCACTTTGTAAGCCATAAGGCCATAGGTAAATGTTCATTATTGTTATTTGTGATAGAGTAGTAAAGCTTTTTAACTCTGGTGATTTTTTTTTCAGTTGAATTAAAAGGAAGAAGGGTGTTTATCCATGCCTGAGTGAGGAGTTCTTATTGTTTTTCAGTCATGTCTGACTCTTTGTGACCCTATTTGGGGTTTTCTTGGCAAAGAAACTGGAGTGATTTGTCACTTCCTTCTCCAATTCATTTTACAGATGAGGAAACTGAGGCAAATAGGATTAAGTGACTTGTTTAGGGTCACACAGTTCATAAGTATCTTTAGCCAGATTTGAACTCAGGAAGAGGAGTCTTCCTGACTCCAGGGCTGGCATTCTATCCACTATACTACCCAGTTGCCCCTCAGGAGCTCCTGAGGGAATCTCAAATGTTCCAGAGCACAGGTTCTAGAAATAGAATAACTTCCAAAGATATGCACATTCCTTCCACTGAACCCCTGTTTCTGGATAGTTGTGGTGCCTCAAGTTTGTAGGTATTAACCTTACCAGGAATTAGGGCAGCAGGCAAAGAGCTAAGCAAGAAAGGGTAGGAACCCAGGGTATGAAGGTGTAATTGAAGGAGGAATGGGAGAGGTTTCCTGTTAACCAGAACCAGGCCTGGCTTAGTGCCTTTTGTGATTGAATTTCAGGCCTGTATATATTTAAGATCATAAATATTAACCCTGGGAAGAACCTTAGAGGTCATCTAGTCCAATCCCCTGTTCTTACACATGAGAAAACTGAAGCTCACAGTTAAAGTTATGTATAATTTCAGCCACATCAGCAAAGAGTACCTGGGTAGTCAAGGGTGTACTCTCTGAGAGAAAGAGAGAGAGAGAGAGAGAGAGAGAGAGAGAGAGAGAGAGAGAGAGAGATCTTCAGATCTACCATTGCCAAGTTAAAAAACTTACAAATATGTCATGGAATCAAAAATGTAAAACCTGAGAAAATATGACTTCATTCCATCAGTCAACAAACCCCACCTTCCCCAGTGTAAAGTAGTACAAAGAATATGGGATTTGGAGTCAGAGGGACTGCATTTTCAAATCTGGGTTCTACTACTTACCACGTCTATGCATCCATAGACTTGTCATTTTTCCTCACTGGACCTTAAATCCCTCATGTGTACTTTGAAAGGACTTAGACATGGTGACTTCCAAAGTCTCTTTTACTTCTAAAGCTATGATCCTATGGTTTCACGTGGCCTTTTCAGCTAGACATTCTCCCTCCAAGGGAGATGGAGTCAGTTGCTAATGGACTAACCTTAGAATATGTCCTTGTCCCTGGAATCTTTTGACTTGTTTGCTCTTTAATTAGTGACTCAGATTAAGGCAGAGATGACATGCTTGCCAGATTTGTGGAAGACAAAAAGCTGTCTGGTATAGCTAGCATGTTGGATGCCAGAATCAGAATACAAAAAAGATTTTGACAGGCTCAAAAGATTGGCTGAATCTCAGTTGATGCACTCTCTTACAGTCTCTAGGATAATCACTAAAAAAATTGACAAGAACATCTCTTGTTGGGATGAAGATTCTGTTCAAATCTCCAGTTGTCATCAAGCATATGAAGGGCTGACAAGGGGAAGAGGAATTAGATAAGAAAGTTGGGGCATAAAACAGCCAAACTTGTGTCTACATGACACCGCAAAGAGAAAACCATTAAAAGCTTTTGATCAAACAGAATGTATTTGGTTTTGTTTTCATTTGATTTTCTTTTTTTTTCTCTCTCTCTCTCTTACTAAAGTAAAAACTGACAAATTCTTTAGGGTTCCAACAAAACTTCCTTGTCTTGTGGTTATATTGGAAATAGGTGACAGGTGATGAGAGAGAAAGAGGGGAGGCAGAGAGGGAGAAAGAGGGGAGGGAGGAAGAAAGAGAGAGAGACAGAGACAGAGAGACAGAGACAGAGAGACAGAGAGAGAGAGAGAGGGAGAGAGAGGGTGCATTTATTAAGCCATGATGATGGACAGATTAGGATATGATCAAGTACAGCAGACCAAGGAGGGAGAACACAATGATTGAAAGGCTCCAAAAACATTTATTATTATAACTTTGAAGGAATTAAGGATGTTTAAACTGGAGAAGAAAAAGTTGAAGAGTAATATGATAGCTATCTTCGATTATTTAAAGGGTTGTCACAAGGAAGAGAATTGATTTGTTTTGCATGGTCACATGGAAGAACTAGAAACAATGGGTGGCAGTCATTTAAAAAAAAGACAAATGTAAACTTGACAAAAAGAAAAACTAACAATTAGAACTATCAAAAAAAATGAATTAGGGAACTTTGGAAGGTGGTGAGATTTCTCCTCAGTGGAGGTTTTGAAAGAAAATCTGGATGACCATTTGTTGGGTATGATATAGAAGGGATAAGGATGGCTGGATTGGTTAACCTCAGAGATTCTTTCCAACTGTGAGATTCTGTGATTAGAGCAGACAGTAAGATAACCTGTTTCTTAGGGTGTTATTCCTATCTTGCCTCTCTAGAACTTGCTTAGGTAGTAACAGATTCTTTGAAATGTTCACCTTCAGTATCGGGGGTTGAATGGATATAAGGAATATTCAAGAGAAACTAGATTCCTAGATATTGTTATTGCATGTTTCTTCTCCTTGGGAGCCAAATTAATTAAAATGCACTACTCTGCTACTAGTTTATATATTTCAAACATGCCTGAGCTTGATACTATTCTATTAGCTCCAATGCTTTACAGATAACCAAAGACACCTAGCCTTCCAAAAGAAAACTGAGGGTTAGTTATAATCCTTCAAGGGTTTGACAAATATTTGCTGTCAAGGAAAAATTCTCATATAAGCAAACAAACTGAGGTACATTGAATATATTTTGTTATTAGAGGTTTTAAAGAATCATAAATTTCCCCCAAATCTATGTGACCTCTAAATGCATAATGTCAAGATGCAGAGAATAAAACTAAAATAGAAACTAGGTGAGATGTTAGAAGGTGACTTTTTTCTTTTCCTTTTTAACTTTGGCACATTTAGGAGATAAGTTTTAAAATTTACTGTAATGTTTTCTTTAATTTGCTGTCTATAAAAATCTTTTTATGTTGTGCTTTGTACATGGAAATGTGGGTGGGGTTTTTTTGGTCTTTGTGTATCTAAATTGAAAATGAATTTTAAAAAGAAAAATAATAATACTAACCAGCATTTATATGATGCTTTAAGGTTGGAAAAGAACTTTACAAATAGTATCTCATTTCATCTTGACAACAAGCCTGGCAGGTGGATGCTATTATTATACATATTTTAAAGAAGAGAAAACTGAGACAGATGGATGTTAAGTGAATCAATCAAGGTCACACAACTAGTCAGTATCTATGGTCAGATTTCTTCCTGACACCAGGTCGACTGCTTTATACACCGCAACACCTAGCTGCTTATGTATTTTGTATGCATGTGTATATGCATACATATGTATATATGTGTATATGTATGATAGATAGATGGATAGATATAGATGATAGATATTGATAGATAGATGATAGACAAATGGATAGATGATACATAAATGATAGATAGATAATTGATAGATAGATGATAGATAGATGGATAGATAGATAGATAGATAGATAGATAGATATTGATTGGGGAATATCCCCCTCCTACCTCCACCCAGATTAAACTCAAGTATGTTCTGCTACATGGTAAGTATATTATAAAGTATTCATTCTCATAATTTCTAGGATCATGGTATTTAGAATCAAACTGTTTTGTTATGTAGTTTGGTCCCTTCATTTTTACAGGTGAGAAAACCAAGACCCAGAGACATTAAGCAACTTTTTCAAGGTCACAGAGCTTGAAAGTATATAGATCCAGTGTGCTTTCCACTGTGCCACAGAAGGGAGAATACATTTTTACAAGCTGAGATTCCATTCCCTTATATTTTAATACATGGGAGCTAAGATTTCATTTATTCTTAGTCATCAAAGATTTTCAGATAAATTCAAAGAATTTTTGTAACTATATACTATGTTCAAAATATAGGTACTCTTTCTCTGCTTCTAGAGGTAATGGGAGAGAAGCATTTTTTAAAATGACTTCTTAGACCAAAGTTAATTCTTATGAAAAAAAATGTGGATGAGTGAAATGTACTAAACTATATTAACGAGATTTACTCTGAATTCATGTTACCTAACATCAACTGAACCCTCACTATTACTGGCAATCCTTTGGTATTTTCCCAATTGACCATCATATTTTTCACATTTGTTCATCCATATTTCTTCTTATTTTCTCAAGTCCCAATTACAACCTATATCTCTCTCTTCAGCAGATGACCTCACTTTACTGAGAAAAGTAGCCCCTACTCTTTTCCTTAAAGTTTTTCTATGTCTCCGCCCATTCCCACTGCCTTTGCTCCAGCCTGGGAGTTAGAAGTATACTTTTCTCCTTTCCAAATCTAACCCTTTATCCTTCTACTTGTATCTTTGGTCCCACTCACTCTCCTTTAGAAACTTGCCCCACAATCATCTTTTTTCTTTTCCTCTCTTCTCTCTCCTCTCTTCTCCTCTTCTGCCAATCCTGAGCAAAGGGTTGTTACCCTAGCTGAAAGAGCACTATAGTGCTCTAGCTGATGAGAAAGAAGTAGTAATACACAGTCAAGCCAATAGATGAAAGCAGAAAAGACTTCAGTTGCTCATGGGAGAGCAAACCCACAACCTCCAGCAGATAGACTCCTCTGCCAAACATACTATGCCCTAAGAGCCCAGTGGTCAAATTCCCTGGCCAGTCCAGCCTGGCAGCAGCAGCCCAGAGGCATAACATCCTGCCGTGCTCAGTCCAGAGCCTAGTGAAAAAGCAGTCTGCCATAGTCCCATGTAGAAAGAACATCCATTGACTCTCGTTCTGCTCTCTGGAGTCAAGGAAGATAAATTGAATCCCTTTAATCTCTCATTCTGTCCTGATAAATCTAAATTCTATCATACTATCACTGTGGACAAAATGGAAATATATGGGCTAGATGATTGTAAATAGGTCAAATCAGAATTAGTTGAATTATCAGACCCAAAGAGTCAACACTGATGGGTTGATGTCAACTTGAGAGAAAACTTCTATTGGTGTACCCCAGAGATCTGCCCTTGGCCTTGAGAAGGCACCGGTTAAGGCAAACCCAACCCATAAGGCAATCCCAACGCCTAACACCTTAAGTTCTCACTAAAAATTAAATCATGACAATGAGCTCTTGGCTCAATTTCTTATTACTCAGCCTCAAATATATTTAACTTTAATTGGGTCAAATCTAGTGTGGATAACGACGAAAAACACCAAGATGATCCTATTTTTCAGGCTAAGGTCATACCCTAGGCCTAGACTGTATTTCTCTGTCAAGTCAGAGCATGCTGGTTCTATACTTTAATTAAGAGCTTGCCCTCAGATGCCAGGAGCTGCCTGCAATCTTCAGTTCCTTTTGGTACCAACTGGCCCTGCAATGCAAAGAGATTTTTGAGGCCACATGCCTCCCTTTTCAAAGGCACAAAGGCCATTAGAACAGTTTTGGAAATGGCTTCAGAAACAACAGATGGCTCGTAGCATATGACACACCATGAATAAGAAGATTCCAAGGGAGTCTCAAGCTCTCGCCCTCCTCCCCTTCCTGTAGCCTTTCTTAACCACCTCCACCCCCACCCCCAACAACAGAAGCGAGCTCTGTTTCTCTGGCTTCTCTCTTTGAATCTATCTCTGTCTCTATCTCTATCTCTGTCTCTGTGTGTATGTGTCTGCCTTCATATGTCTGTCTCTTTATATATGTCTCTATATATTTGACTCTGTCTCTGTTTCTCTGTATGTCTGCTTCTGTCTCTCTCTGTGTCTGTGTCTGTCTCTTTCTCTGTCTCTGTGTCTGTCTCTCCTCTCTCTCTCTTACTTTCTCTTTCTCTCAATTGCTATAGCTCTGTTGTCCATAAGAATTCTGAGACACCTTCATCCCAGTTTCCACTCCTCCTTGATGAGTAGAGTCCCCAGAGGGCTTGGCTAGCTATGTCACTCCCTCTCTCTCTCTCTCTCTCTCTCTCTCTTTCTCTCTCTCTCTCTCCCACCCCCCCCCCCCAGGCTTCTAAAGGTCAGGGTGATTCTATAATGCCATTGGCTTAAACCTCTACCAATATGCCTCCCTTCACAATTATTCATTGAAAACTATCTATCTAGCCAGCCTTAACTAGTTTTTGAAAAGAGGTATTTACTAAGATGATACAATAAGAGTAATTGGTACAAAACATCCTCCTTAAAAGTCAATAAAAGATTCTCCCACAAGGACATATCAGGCAGGGCAGGTGCGATGGATAGAGTGCCAGACCTGGAGTTCAGATCCAGCCCCAGACACTTACCATCTGTGTGACTTTTGGGCAAGTCATTTAACTTGCCTGAGTTTGCCTGAGTTTCCTCATCTGTAAAATGGCTATGACAATAGCTCTATATTGCAGTTGTTATAAGGATTAAATGAAATAATAATTGTAAAGTGCTTAGCACACAGTAGACCCTATATAAAATGCTAGCTATTATTGTTGTTATACAGATTCCAAGGTAAAATAAGCTCAAGCTTGGAGAATACATCTGGCAAAGAGGTAACTCACAATTCTTGGCTGTTGGAAGTCCTTCTCTTCTCTCCATGAGATGCTCAAGAAGTTCCCTGTAAAGGTAGTAGGTAAATCTTTGTCCCTTTTTGTCCTTTTATCTCCATGTAGATGCCTCTGTTGGCTGATCTAGAGATGCCATTAAGAATAGGGGTAGGTAGATGAGAAGATTGGACATCCAACATCCTCTGGACTTTCCAAAACTGGAAGAGTCCTCATACTGTCAAAAGTAGGAAGTGGGAAAAGGGCACCTGGCCAAAGCTGAAGCCCTGCTCCACCCTGCCCTGCCGGCCTTCACTCCCAACCCCAGCCACTTTCCTCTCAGAAGTTTCAGCTAGAACTCCATTCTGACTCCAGTTTCTGAAATCCCCTTTCCCAGCTAACTCAATTCTTTTATCTGAGAAGGATTTTATCATCAAGGGGGTGTAATGAATCCCTCAGGCAATTTTTGTCCAACACACTTTCACTTCATCTGAAGACTTTGCCCAGTCGGGATGCCTGTGATTGAGTGAGGGAAAGTGTTCTCACCTAGTTAAGCTATCCAGGCTAAAATGGGGTGGAATGACTTGAGCCCCTCTCTTACAGCTCATTATTTTCAGTTTCATTCATTTGGCATTTGCCATATAGTAGTATCATTTCACTTTTCAGGTGCACTCTACTCACTTACTATTTGACTTTGGCCAGGAGACTTCACTCTTTGTACCTCAACTTTGTATTCATATAATGAAAGGATATTCTCTAAATCCCCCACCCCCAATCCAGCTAGGCATCCAAGGGCCAGAGAGCCTGTCTGAGACTCCATGGGGTGTCCTTCTCCCCCAATCCTTCCTGTCAATTCCCCTTTTCCCTTCCCTATTCTTGGTTAGATACTAACCCCCCATTCCCTACCCCATCTCTATCCCTTTGGGAAGGAACCAATCATCTCCATTTCACTTAGATCCTGGGCTACTGGGATAGCCTTGTAGTTGGTCTTCCTGCTTTGGTTCTCTGCCCTCTCCAATCCATTTTGCATGCAGCTGCAAGACTGACACTCCTAAAGGACAGGTCTGTCTACATTTTCTCTTGCTAAAGAATTTTCTGTGGTTCCCCATGCCTGTAAGGACAAAACACACACTGCCGTAGTTTGGCATTTAGAGGCTTTCACAATCTGGCACAAGCCTATCTTTCCAGATTTATTGCACATTGTTCTTCCTCACACACTCTACAGACTAGCTAAACAATTTGGCATTTCCTGCATATGAAATCTGCCGTCTTTGTTGTGCTTTTCTTCCTCACTTCAGTCCCCTTGCCATCTCTAGCCCTCTTCGAGGCTCAGCTTTGTGCCACCTTCCATATGAAGGTTTTCTTGATCTTCCCCCTTCCCCAATTACTTTATTCTTTTCAGGTGAGTTCCATGCCTTCCTGCATGGAGACAGAGGGTTGGATAAGATGATTTCTGGCCATCTATGCCAACCACTAACTCCTAGCAGGTGGCCCTGGGTGAAACAGTGTAGTAGATGAGGTTTGTCTGTCATACTAAGCTTTATCAGAACCTGCTCTGAACAAAATCTTATATCACATATTTGTGCCTTATTGTGAATTTTTAAATGAGTTTTTAATGGATATTTTCTGTTCTTATATCACTATAGTTATCCCAAGCATCTTTCTTCCTCCTCCCAGAGAGCCTTCTTTTATGAAAGTAGTATTATTAGAGGGGGAAAAATTAGCACAACTGACCAATACATTGAAAATGTCCTAAAATATGTGCAGTGTATAGCACCTATGGACCTTCCACAGCCACAAAGGGATAGGTTGGGGTGTTTTCTCATATATCTTTATTCTAGTCTTGCTTGATTTTTATAATTTCGTGACATTTACTTTGGGTTTTTTGGTGTGCAGTTTTAAAATTTTTCATTTTTATAGTTATTGTGTATAGTTTTCTTAGCTCTGCTTACTTTGCATCAGTTCATATAATTCTTTTCACAGTTCTGTGCATGTATTTTTCCTACTTCATCACACACATAATTTCTTTTCTTTTCTTTTCTTTTTGCAGGGAGGGAGACAGGGCAATTGGGGTTAATTGACTTGCCCAAGGTCACATGGCTAGTAAGTGTTAAGTGTCTGAGGCCAGATTTGAATTCAGGTCCTCCTGACTCCAGGGCTAGTCACTGCACTACCTAGCTGCCCCTACACACATAATTTCTTACAGCCCATAGTATTCCATTACATTCATGCACCATAATCTGTTTAGCCATTCCCCAGCTTATAGGTATCTCCTTGCTTTCCAATCCTTAGCTATCACAAAAAGTGCTGCTATTAAAAAAAAAACCTCATCATCCTGCAAGATTCCATCAGCCTTTGGACTCCCCCTCATCATCACCCTCTGTCCTTCTGAGTAGAGGGTAGAGCCATGAACTCCAAGCACATAGCAGGTGCTTAGTAAATATTAATTGATTGATTAGAACACATAGGAACTTTCTTCTTTTCAGTGGCTTTCTTGGTTACTAAGCCCAGTAATAGAGTCTGGTTCAAAGGATATGGACTTTTTTATTTGTATAATTCCAAATTGCTTTCCAAGATGGTTGTACCATTTCACAACTCCATTATCAAGGTAACAGTATGCCTATCCTTCCACAAACCCCCCAACATTGAGTATTGCCAATTGTTTTCAATCTTTTCTGATTTGAAGGGTTTGAGGTGAAACCTCAGGGTTGATTTGATTTTCATTTCTCTTAATATTAATGATTTGGAGCATGTTTTCTGTGTACTTTGCAATTCTTTTCTTAAGAACTCTTTGTTTGTATACTTTGACCATTTATCTATTGGGGAATGGCTTTAGTGTAAATTTAAGTTTAAAAAAAAAAAGTTACATTTCTCAGGGGCAGATTCATTCTAAACTATAACTCTAATTAGGTTAGTCAAAGCCAGTGGTTTTCAACCTTCCTAATGCTGCCACCCTTTAATACAGTTCCTCATGTTGTGGTGACCCCCAACCATAAAATTATTTTTGTTGCTACTGCATAACTGTAATTTTGCTACTGTTGTGGATCATAATATAAATATCTGATATGCAGGATGTATTTTCATTGTTACAAATTGAACATAACCCACAGGTTGAGAACTGCTGGTCAAAGCAATTAGCTAGATTACAGAGTGGGTAAAGCACTGGGCCTGGCATCAGGAAGACCTGAGTTCAAATCCAGCCTCAGATGCTTACTAGCTGTGTCCTCTTGAGCAAGTTGCTTCATCTCTTTCTGCCTCCAAGAACAAGACCTATTCTCCTGAAAAAGGAGCTGGGCCATCTCCAATCGTCCTGATTTATGTCCGACCACTGGACCCAGATGGCTCTGGAGGAGGTGAGGCTGGTGACTTTGCACAGCCCTCCCTCACTCAGATCCAATTCACTTGCAAGTCATGGCATCATCTCCTGATGTCATGGTTCTCCTCCTCAACTATAAAAAATGGAGGTGATAAAGGAAAGGCAGACCACCTACCTCCCAGGGTTGTTTTAAAGATCAAATGAAATAATATTTGTAAAGTGCTTAACACAGTACCTGGTACATGGTACATAGTATACAGTAGGTGCTGATAAATGTTTGTTTCCTCCCCCTCTACTCAATAAGCACTTATTAAGTACCTACTATATACCAGGCACTGTGATAAATAAATGCCAAAAAGGCAAAGAAAAGCAAAAAACACAGTCCCTGTCCTTAAGAAGCTGACATTCTAATAGGAATAAAACATTTAAACAACTATGTACATCCTAGATGTGTACAGTGTGATTGAGAAGTAAATCTCAGAAAATGAAAGGAATTGTGGGTGAAGGCTTTTTCCCCAGATAAAGAGACCTCAGACAGAAAGAAAAGATATTGAAGGGCGGGGGCAGGAAAGAAACAGGGGTCTACCTGGCCTGTGAGATCACAGCTGCCTATTTCACCCTCCTCTGTCTAGTCAGTTCTGGTTCTTAGGCAGGCTCTGCCTAACCCTGAAAGGAAGCAGAACTATTCTCTTCATTCCTAGCTTTGTTTGTGGAGACAAATTGAAGTGAAGGTCTGAAGCAATTATCTAGCAATTGTCCAAACTTCCCATTAGACTGGAGGTGGGGGAGGGAGGACATGATAACTGACTTTCTCTGAAGATTTTTTGTGACTGCTTTCTGCCTTACCACAGAGGAAAGAACTTAAACCAGTGGGTAGAGGCTATAGTGTTGGAAATTTCATTTCAGTGTAAGGAAAAATTTAGTAATAATCTAAGCTAGCCAACAATGGGAGGGGCTGCCTGGAGGGCAGGGGACAGGGCTGGGGTGTGCCTGGTGACACAAGGTTTTCAAGCAAAGGTAGATGAATACTTGTTTGTGACATCTTAGACAGGAATTATGCTTTAAATAGATATATTAGGCTGGTGACCTCTGAGGCCTCTCCTAACTGCAATTCTATGACTCTGTGAAATGCCCCAGAGGACCTAACCCCAAAGTGTGGCACAGGCTGAGATGAGGCTGGGGGAGGGTAAAATGAACTTTTCTCCTTAGTAAAATTGTGAAGCAAGTCAAAAAACCTTAACTCCTAGTCCTATGACCCTCCAGTCAAACCCACATATCTATCCCAGGGCCTTGACCTTCCTTGGCCTCCAGTGTCTAAAGCCTGGGCTTCCCACTAACAGCAACTCTCAGATCACCCCTTGTACGTAATCACTTACTCAACCTATGCACATGCTGCCCCTGCCTGCAACAGTGCTAGGTGTGGGCTCCCTAACTCCACTTAGCTCTATGGGATGGAGTTCTGTCTTTGTCTGCAGAGTACACAGCCAGGCATGTTGTGGTCTCATCTGAATGGATCAGAGATTATCAAGCCTGTGAGACAAAGGGTGATACACCCCAAAGAGCTTATCTATAGCTCCCACCCAGGCTTGAAAAGAACAATTAAGCACAACAATTTCACTACAAGGTAAGAAACTAGAGTCTGGAGGAACTTGTTTTAGATAAAAATAATGTAGGCTGGCTTCCATGAAGGACTTCCTTCAGGTCCCCGTTAGCCAACATACTCCAAGGCTTGCTTCACCATTCAGACTTTGAACCTCAGGCTATTGATCCTTTCCACCCTGGACAGATATTAGTTTGGGCAAGGGTGGGGAACCTGCGACCTCAGGACTATATGTGGCCACATGTGAGTTTATTTGAAGGGCAGCACTTGAGGACTTAGAGGACCTCACGTGGCTTCAAGGCTGCAGGTTCCCCACCCCTGGTCTGAGATAACTGAGAAGACAAGCTTTGCCTGAGATTTCTGGATGTCAGCTTCTCCACAGGACTGACAGTGACTGCTGAGTGCCCAGAACTTATAGCCTTGACTGCAGCGATTCTGAAATAGGTATTCTGACCCTGAGGCTGAAGGAAAGGAAAGACAGACACTGTATTCAGTCCCTTGCTGGTGCCTCCACTCTCTGCTTTAAAAAAAAAAAAATTCTGGGAAGGGGAAATAGGTCAGTCACCTGCTAAAAATAAACCTGAGAAGGTGTTTGGGAAAGTAGCCCATTTCCCACACTGTGAAAAGAAAACAGCTGAAGAACCATGTACAGAGTCAGGATTTGCAGGAAAGGGCAAAATTTATATTTGAGTCATTCAAATCTTTGACATAGTACTATCATGGAGGAGTAGGCACAGGAAGCATGCAGGATATAGTAGGTCATGTCTGCCAAGGACAAGGTATCACAGATTGTGGTAGGCAAGAGGTCTAGAGGCCAGGGGGGACAGCTGAAGCAGGCCGATACTACAGGTCTAACCAGGCAGGTTGAGAGGAACAGAGGCCAGGGAAATAAACCAAGACAAGGGTTAGGAATGCTGGTTAAAAAAAAAAAAAGACTGGGGAACAAAAAATCAGGGCCCACAATTTGTGAAAATATTTTTATCAAGTTTCTCTTGTTCACATTCTTTTCATTTTTTATATTTTCAATCTTTCACCCATCACCTTAATTTTTGAATATGTCCTTTCTCCTCTACCAACTCACCCTCTACATGGAGTATTCCTTTTCCAAACAACTTTGTATAAATTATGTGTGTACTTCTCTATGCACACGTTGTCTCTTCTGTTAGACTATAAACTCCTTGAGGGGAGGGACTGTTTTTCTTTTGTCTTCATATCCTCAAGACTTAGTACAATGTCTGGCACAAGATAAATGCCTAACAAATGCTTGTTGAATGAGGCAGGGAACGAGTCAAGATGGAGAAATGAGAAAGCAGTGTGGGTAGTTCTTATCACAAATTCTTCCAAACAGATCTAGCACCAGACCAAATCCTGATGGGGAAATTCAGAAACAGTCATAGTGAGTCATTTTGACTGGCACCTGTCCCAATTGCAGTGGCCCAATATAGCATGGGAATGTTTTTTGCTGTGGATGCTGGAATGCTCCAAGAAGAGCAGCCTGAATTCCAGCTAAGACCTCAGGCACAAAGGAAGCTAGCATCGAACCGATATTTACAACCAGTGCAGGAATCCCAGACCAAAGGAGAACCTACAAATTCTACCTGCTCTGAGCCAAGAGTTTTCCAGGGGCCTGTTGAGGCAAAGTCCAGTAGCAGTCCACTCTTAGATATACCCAAACCCAGATCAGGAATTTGCAGGTGAGGAGCAGTTAGACTTTGCTCTGATTCAGAACATTTTAGGAGCACTGAAAGCTTCCAAGTCCCCAATCTATCCCTGAGACCTTGGAATAACAAAACACTTAATGCCTCCCTCCCCCAAGAAACCAGCAATTGGACCAACCCAGAACCTTCCCTATTAAAGTACAGAGAGCATGGCCTTAATATCAAGTCTGAAGTCAGGAAATAGTCTGGAAGAATAGGAAAACAAATTAAAAACCTCGCCATAATGCGCTATTATGGTGGAAGGAACACTCAAGAATGACTGCAAAATATCTATAAGCAAGGCCTCAGAGAAAAACACATTTTGAGCACAAACTCAACTAGAAATTCTGGAAGAGATAAAGCAAGAGGTCTGGTTTGTTGTTGGGTTTTTTTTTTTTTAACAGTTAGAAATGTTTTGTTTTGTTTTTAATAGAATGAGAGCACTTAAGGGAAAAAATGGAAAAAGAAATGAGAAGTATGGAAGAAAGAACAGGAAAGAAAATTAATAGCTTAGCACAAGAGGTACAAAACCTTACCCAAGCAACAAACTCCCTGAAAATTCAAATGGACCAAATTGAAACCAATGACTCCATGAGACAACCAAAAATATTAAAACAGAGTTAATAGGCTGAGGGGAGAAAGGAAGAAAATGTAAGAAATCTCACAGCAAAAACAATTCACCTGGAAAATGCATTGAGGAGGAAAAAAAATTGAAAATCACTTTATCTGAATACATAAACAAAAAAGGAGGCTTCAACATCAAATTTCAACAAGTCTTAAAGGTGCCCAGATTTCTTAGAATCAAACGGTAAAGCGAACATAAAAAGAATTCATCATAGATATATGGGAAAGAAATCCCACAAATGAAAATCCTAGCCAAAATTCAGAGCTTCTAGTTCAATGAAAATAACACTACAAACATCCAGAAAGAAAGAATTTAGCACCCAGGATCCACAGTCAGGATCACACAGGATCTAGCAGCCACCACTATCAAGGAGTAGAAAACTTGGAAGGATATGGGCTTACTGCCAAGAATAACTTCTCAGAAAAATTCGATATAATGCTATAGGGGAAAATAGAGGACTTCTAAGCATTGTTGATAAAAAGACCAGAAAGCTATGTAGAAACTTTGAAGTTCAAACATAAGAGTGAAGAAAAACATGAAAAGGTGAAAATGAATGGAAAATGATAAAAGACTAAATGAAGATAAATTTCTTACAATCAAATATGGGGAAATGATACCTGTGTCCCTTCTGATCCCTATCATTATCAGCGAATATAGAGGGAGTTCAATTACACAAGGCTTGTGAGTGGTTCTGTTATGACTCGATGATCTTAAAAAAAAGAATGGAAAGAGAGGAGAAGAAGAATACACTGAGGTGGGAGGGGGTAAAGGAAGATTGTAGAAAATTTACTCAATCAGGGTGCATTAATAGATATCTATACAAACAAGGAGAAGGGGTGAGGGAGGAGTGGCTAATGCTTAAATCTCACTCTCACATGAACTGGTCAAAAGAAGGTAGGAGAGAGAGAGAGAGAGAAAGAGAGAGACAGAGACAGAGAGAGACAGAGACAGAGAGAGACAGAGACAGAGAGAGGCAGAGAGACAGAGAGAGACAGAGACAGAGAGTCAGAGTGAGAGAGAGGGAGAGGGAGACAGAAATATATTTCATTCAACAGAGAAAGGAGAAAGGAAGGGGAAAATTGGAGAGGGGAAGTTAGAGGAAGAGTAAATTAAAGGAAGGATTATTCCCAAGCAAAATAAATTCTAAGGATGTACAAAAATATCTATAGGTCTTTTTTGACAAAGAATGGGAATATGAAGGGATGCCCATAAATTGGGGAATGGATAAATAAGTTGTGGTTTAGAAATGTGGTGGAATATTCTTGTGCTGAACTCTTATGAGCGTAATGACCAAGCAGGATTCTAGATGACCAGTGAAGAAATAGGCTACCCATTATCTGATAGAGACTTAAAGGACTCAGAATGCAGAGTGAAACAAATATTTTTTAGGACGTGTATGGCTAATATGGAAATTTGTTTTTATCAACAATCTGTGTTTATAACGGATTTTGTTTTTCTTGTGTTCATGATGAAGGCAGGAGAGAATTAGAGTAGGAAGCAGATCTTAACTAATTAAAATAAAATATTTTCTCAAAAAAAAAAGCTTGAGAACTCTGAGAAACACAATGGCCAACTACAATTCTTGAAGACTCACCATGAAATATTTTGCATGCCCACCTGACAGAGAGGTGACTGCCTCAGAATGCAGACTGCAACATTTTTCTTAGACATGGACAATAAGAAATTTTGTTTTGCTTGATTATATATGTAACAAGGATTTCATTTTTCTTGTTTTCTAAATGAAGGGCAGGGAAAGTGAAGGAGGTGAAAGAAAAGGCTGATCTTTGTTTGAAAATAAAATAAAATTTAATTTTTTTTAAAAAGGTAAAGCAAATGAGGTCACCAAGTAAAAGAGTATAGAGATAAAAGAGGGCCCAACCTTGGGGTACACCTAAAATTATTGCACATGACATCAGTGGTGTATAATAGAAGGACTCTGAGGTTATATATCAAGGAGGAAAATCAAGAGACAATGTTACAGGAAAAGGGGGTCAATGGTGTCAAATATAGCAGAGAGGTCATGAAGGATGAGGACTGAGAATTTTAAAATAAGAAAATAATTAGCAAAATAGAAAGATAATTCTGCCATTCCTGGTCAATACCTAACTGAGCTGTTAGATTTGGCAATTAAAAAATCATTGGTGTCTTTGGAGAGAGTAGTTGAATGATGGGGTCAGAGGGCAAACTGCAGAAGGTTCAGAAGAGACTTTGAGAGGAGAAGAAGAGAGATAACAATAATAATAGCCAGAATTTATATAGCCCTTAACCTTACCTGCCAGTGCTCTGCCCAAAGAAATATAAATTTTGATCGCTGAAACCTAGCAAGATATCTTGGAGTTTACAGGGCTACATTTCTTTTCTATGTATCATGCCTTAAACCCAAAATACTCTGGATCTCATTGACTAGCCAACAATAGGTTTCAACCCAAGTCTCACTTGGTCACTGTTTGGATTCTGATGGCTCAGAATGAGTGTAAATAGTTATTGTTTCTGTTTTGGCCAGAAACCCTGAGGATCTTCCCCTCCCAGACTGATTTTATTACTATTATTTTTTGACTAAGTAGAAGATGACATGGTTTGCCTCATTTTTACCTAGCCTTAGTCATTGAACAGGCATTACTTCAGTCAAATTGAGACCTGAGAAAGACCTTTACTTAAAAAGGCCACGGGCTCCCACTGCATCAGAGGCCATGTCCAGTCATCCTGATCTACATCTTGCCACTAAACCCAAATGGTTCTGGAGGAGAAAGTGAGGCTGGTGACTTTGCACAGTCCTTCTTCACTTAAATCCAATTCATTTGTAAGTCAAGACAGCACTTTACAACAAGTCAACAGCAGCACTTTACAAACATTATTTCATTTTATTCTTACAACAACCCTGGAAAACACATGCTATTAAACCCCATTTTATGGATGATAAAATTGAGGCAAAGGTTAAGTGATTTACCCAGGATCATAGAGCTAGTACATATCCACAGTCAAATTAGAATTCAGTTTTTTATGACTCCAGGTCTAGCACTCTATCTAGTTGTACCACCTACCTGCCTCTTGGAAATATCGTGTGAAGACCACTTTTTCAAGGAATTTGAATGAAAAAAGGAGGAGAGATAACAATTAAAAGTTGTGGAACATAGTCAGGGTTTTTTAAGGGCAGGAAACTTAAGTGTATTTGTAAACATTAAGGAAGGAACCAATAGATAGGTACTGGTGATTAGGAAGAGAAGAGATGATAGCAGGGACAAAAAAATGCTTATTGATTGATGTATTCATTGAATCATTGGCAAAGAAGGTATGCTTGTCAAATTTTCTGGAGATCCGAGGCTAGAAGAAAGAAGCTGGGAAGTAAACATGAAAGGAGCGACACAGACAAATCCAAAAAGATTTTGACTTGCTAGAATAATGGATAAAATCTAATCAGGTGAAATATAAAGTTCTACATTTAAGCTCAAAAATTCAATTTTAATTTAAGAACTCTGGCCAGCGCAATGACCAATCACGATTCCAGAATACTGACAATGGGTGTTTCCCACCTGCTAGCAAAGATGACTGGAAATGCATAATGAGATATACATGTTTAGATATTATCAATATACAAATTCGTTTTGCTTAGCTACTATTTTTTGTTTCAGGGGAGAGCTTTTATTGTCAGGGATTGGGAGGAGGGAGTGGTGAGGTAGGTAAAAAAGAAAGAAGGAGAAGGAGAAGAAGAAGAAGAAGAAGAAGAAGAAGAAGAAGAAGAATACACAAAAGAGGAAATTTAAAAGGGAACATAGACAAGAAAAGTGGTGCTAGTATTATTGTACCGAATTTAACACTGTAAGCTATAAGTAATGGAAATTCATGGTTTCATATATAATCCTCTTTGTCTCTTCTTTGTATATTGAAATGTTCACATTTATTGATGTTTAATTTAGATTTATGATGAAAAATATTTAAATTCATCTAGACCAGGACAGGATAGGAAAAACATAACTAAATATAATTTCTATGCCAGAGAATTGTGGCTTTTACTAGCCGGAAACCTCAGTGTGTCATCATTGTGATAAGGCTGCTAAAGGAGCTAGTTCTCTGCTGGGGTACCTTAAGAGAGGCATAGTGTCCAGAGGAAAAACAGATGGGATAGTTCCACTGCACTCTGTTCAGTCAAACCATCTCTGAGATGTTATGCCCTTGCTTTTTTAATAATAATGACAGATGCCAAAAGGCAGAAGGGAGGTGGGGGACAGAAAAGTCACTCAGGTACTGCTTTGAAGTATCCATTATGAAAGTGGGTGGGTGGGGTATAGAGTGCGTTCAGGGAAGTACCTCTGGTGTGCTGCCAAAGGCTGCCAAACCCTTTTCAGGGTTGCATTCCACCTTTGGTGTCCCCCTGATTCACCCAACTCTCATCTGTGGCTCCAAGAAGCTGTAGCATGCACAGCTGTCATACCTTGGTAACCATTTTGGCCAACAGGCTAAACCAGGTTGAGGGTAACTTTGGGGTTTCAAATCCTTTGGTGAGTTGAAGGGTGTCAAACCCAAGCATGTGAAGACTTCCCCTGGTGGAATGGGCAGATGAGAATAATTTGTTCCAGTGTCCATGAAGACAGTGGAAGCAGGTACCATGGAGCACTTAGAGCTTGGTTAGACATCAAAAATGCCAAGATCATCCACTGCATCCCTGGCTATCACCAGTCATCCTGACTTTTGTCTTGCCATTGTTCTTTGATGACTCTAGAAGAGGAAGTGAGGCTGATAAGTTTGCACAACTCTGTCTCACTTAAATCCAATATATACTCGAATCAAAAGACATCACCCACATCATTTTACCATTTTTACCTATCTTAGTCCTCTGGTGACAGATAAATGATGAAGCAGCAGGTACGCATATACTGGGAGCTACACACAGACAGCCCAGGCCATAGGGTCATCTTCTCACTGGAAGCATCAGTGGGATTCAGCACCCCCTGGGGTATCTGAGCAGTCTTTTAAGACCCACCCATACTGCTCACCTCCTGGTGTGAGGAAAGGGCCAGAAAAGGTGCCCTAAAAATTATCTGCTTCACCCATCCCTAACCTACTTACCATGACAGGCAAGGATTCTACCCAGCAGTTGAAAACACAAAAAGATTGTACAAAAACTTTTGCAAAGATGATTCCACTCAGCATCAGTACATGGAATGTGCATGCACTTATGGACAACATGTAATCCAGTAGACCCGAAAGACAAACAGCTCTTGTTGTGAGAGAACTCAGCAGGTATTGCATCTGAATAGCAGCCCTGAGTGAAACAAGGTTGACAAATGAAGGCCAGCTTACTGAAGTCAGAGCTGGATACATGTTTTTCTGGAGTGGCTGCAGTGCAAGGAAACTGGTGTAGGTTTTGCAATAAAAACTAATTTAGTCGACAAGCCTCCATGCCTCCCAAAAGGAGTGAATGACAGGCTCATGTCAAAGTGATTGCAACTTGCAGGAAAGCTCCAGACCACTCTCATCAATGCCTATGCTCCCACCATGATGAACCTTGATGAGATCAAAGAAAAATTTTATGAAGACCTGGAGACCCTCATCATCAATGTGCCAAAAGAGGACAAGCTCATAATTCTGAATGACTTCAAGCAAGACTAGGCATAAACCACCAGACATGGCAGGGAGGCCTTGGGAGAAATGGGAGCAGGTGCATAGCTTTGCTTCATTCCATTGGTGACTGAGAAAGCTCGATACCATCATCCATTACTCAGAACCCATGTAAGCATTCTGTAATGAAATTCAGCCTTTTCATGAAAATGAATTTTATTTGTAATTTCAATGTAGAACATTTTCTCTTTTACCCCAAATATAATTCCATACTATGGATCTTCCATAACAATAATAATGCTTAATATTTATGTGGCACTGTTAAAGTTTAAAAAATGCTTTACCTTTATTAATTAAATATTCATGGCATTCCTGTTATTTAGATGCTATTTTTATAGATTAAGGATTAAATCACCCATTTATTAAATGCTCGCGGTGTGCTAGGCTTACATGGTAATAATCACTAGGAATACAACTACAAGCAAAAACAAAGTAGTCCCTCCTCAAAGAGTTTACATTCTTTGTAATACACACATGTGAAATGCAGCACATTTATAAAATTATAATAATATTAATAATTATTTATATAATTATATATAATACATAATTTTTATGTAATATAATTATATAAAAATAATAATATAAACATATTATAATAAAAGGGAGCTGGAAATATAGGGACTGGGGGAGAGGTTCTAAGGGGGAAAGGGAGAAGATAGAAAAGTAGCCCAGAGAATCAAGCTCTAAACAAAGCTGGTGTATTGCCTCAAATGGAAACTCCAGGGAGGAACTCACCAATTGGAGGAAGAGGCTTCAGAAGCAGAAGGGTAAGTGACTTACTCAGGGTCACTCAATTAGTAAGTTTGTGAGACAGGATTCAAGTGCATGTCTTCTTGACTCCAAGAATTTTATACCCCAAGTCATCCAGTGGCTTGAGTTAACACCACCAGCCACATTCTCAAATACCTTTGAAGGAAGCACTTTGGTTATTTGGCAGAAATGATCAAGTGGAAATTATTTCATACCTACTCTTAGCAGGGTGTAGAATGAGGGTGATATAATTATTAAGAATTTAGAAACCAGGAGCAGCCAGGTGTGCAGTGGATAAAGCACCAGCCCCTGAAGTCAGGAGGACCTGAGTTCGAATTTGGAATCAGACCCTTACTAGCTGTGTGATCCCAGACAAGTCACTTATCCTCAATTTCCTCAAAAAAAAAAAAATAGAATTTGGAACCTAGTGGTATACTGGAGCTGCCATGTAATATCTCTAGAGGGTCCACTACTAAATTTTCAGTTGAGCATTTTTGTTAAGTCATTTTTCAGTTGTGTCTGACTCTCTGTGACCCCATTTGCGGTTTTCTTGACAGAGATACTGGAGTGGTTTACCATTTCCTTCTCCGGCTCATTTTTAAAGATGAGGAACTGAGGCAAACAGGGTTAAGTGACTTGTCTGGGGTCACACAGCTAGTTGAGTGTATGAGGCTGGAATCGACCTTGGCAAGATGAATCTTCCTTAACTCTAGGCCAAGTACTCCATCCATGTGCAACCTAGCTGCCCCCAGGTGAGCATTTATACTTTGGATTTTGGCAAATGCTATAAATTAGGGCTTGATTTGTTTTGTTCACTGTCTAAGCTCAAGAAAGTGATGTGGGGCAGCTAGGCTGTATGAGGGGGCAACAACGTGTTGCAGCAGATAGATCACCAACCCTGGAATGAGAAGGACCTGAGTTCAAATTTGGCCTCAGACACATACTAGCTGTGTACCTCTGAACAAGTCACTTAACCCTGATTGTCTTCCCCTTAAAAAAGTGATTGAGTACATGTTAATAATTCAGATTAAACTTACAAGTTTGTGAAACATTCCAGAGAGCTGGATTGCCAGCACACCCCTGGTAGAGATGCACATTTCTTGAGTCGTGAGAAAAAGAGAAGGGTCTTAAATAGTTAAGACCCATTTCTCTTGGTCTTGGGCAGAATTTTAGTTATGAAGGAAAAGAATACAGTGGCACAGCAGAACAAGCACCAGACTCCAAATGGATATGTAACCTAAGTATAAAAGATCACATTATAAAAAAATTAGAGGTGCATGGAAGCAAAGACATCACACAACTAGGGTTAGTGGAAGAATGTTTAATTAAACAAGGGATAGAAGTGATTATAGAAGATAAAATAAATAATTTCCATATAATACTTCCACTCACCCAGATGCGACATTCTTCCTGAGGGGCCATCCTATGATACTGCCTTCAGCCCATGAAGAGGGGGATGTGACTTCTGATTGGCTGAGAGGACACTGAGCCAGTTATATACATTTGTAGATGGAGAAAGGATTTTTTCACATGATTGGAGGAATTCAGGAAAGATAGATAAAAGAGGCAGGTTTAGACTTTTTGGATGGTAGACAGGATATCTCCCTAGAGGGGCAGACATCTGGAGTCAGACCCCATCACTTCCCTTGATATCCAATGCTTGAAACCCTAGACCCTGTTAAGTGTGGATTCTCTCTGGTAATATTATTCTCTTTCTACTTAGTTTAGCTGGTATCTTATCATACTTCTAGAAAAATTGCTTATTTAATCTTCTGTGTTCATTGGTCTATTCTAATCTGTATACCTTCTCCTATTTCTGTTTACTTTGATATAGATATTTACTAATTGTTTGGAATTGTTACATAATCACTGCTTGGTTAAAAAAGAAGTAAGCCAGATATTGCTCTTCTAGTTGTGTCTGACTCAATGTGATGCCAATTTGGGGTTTTCTTGGCAGAGAGAGTGGAGTGGTTTACCATTTCCTCTTCCAGCTCATTTTACTGATGAGGAACTGAGGCAAACAGGGCTAAGTGACTTTCCTGCAGTCACACAACTAGAAAAGTATCTGAGGCCAGATTTGAACTCAGGAAGATGTCTTTCTATTCCCAAGCCCAGTACTCTATCCACTGTACCACCTAGCTGCCACTAAGCTGGATATGTTAAGTATTAAACTTCTCTTGAGATCATTCAAGAAAAGTGGCATTTATCCTGGACCCCATGTATTGTGCCCCTAAACTACCAATAATTGAGGGTAGAGGATAGATATGATTCTACCCTTCTTGGAAACAGAGAAGTGTAGAAAACGCATCTAGTCTCAACTCTTCCCAACTCCTCATAAAGACAAGAATCAGTTTTCCTTCAAGATAAGTGAACCAGATCTCAGATCACATATATATCCATGCTATACATAAGACAAATAATCTTTATATCTGGACAGCAATCAAATACAATTTTTATATCCATTACATAAACTTTAAAAAAAGTCCTGCATGAACAAAATCAGTACAACTAAGTTAGAAAAAAAAAGTTAATATGGGGAGAATTGGGAATCTTTACCCAAAAAAATCTTCTGATAGAGGTATGAAATGAAAGATATTAAGTGGATTGATACAAAGAATTAGAATGATTCTCTAATGGATAGGCAATCAAAGACTATGAATAGGAATTTTTCAAAAGAAAAAATGCAAGCCATCAACAGCCATATGAAAGAAAATTCCAAATCAAAAATAATTTTTAGAATGCAAATTAAAACAGCTCTGAACTACTACATCATACCCATTAGACTGGCAATAGAGATAAAGGACAAAAATTAGAAATTTTGGAAAGGTTACAAAAGAAAAAAAAACATTGATGCACTGTTGGTGTAGTTATCTGTCTATCTGGGGAAAAAAATGAAATTGTACTCAAAAGTCACTAAATCATACATATTCTATAATCTAGTGATACCAATCAATCTATAAACATTTATTGATTATCTACCATGTACCAAGTGCTCTACTAAGCACTGGGGAAACAAAAAGAGGCAAAAGATAGTCCTATCAGATGTATACCCTGTGGAAGTCAAAGGCAAATGCAAAGGTTCTAGATAAAGAAAAAATATTAATAACAGTAGTAAAGAAATGAAAACAAAGCAAGTGCCCATCAGTTGGAAAATGGTTCAATGAATGGTTGTATATGAACATAATGAACTATTATTGTGCCATTAAAAAGGACAGATATGAAGGATTCAAAGGAACTAATGAAGAATTCTAGGAAATGATACAAAATAATCAGAACTAAAAATAATTTATACTGAATGTAAGGGAACACAACATTGAAAGACTAAAGAATTTTGATTGCTATGGTGACCAACTGGGACTTCAGATGAATTGATGATAAAATATTCTTCTTGCCCATCAGCAAAAGAAAATATTTCTCACAATATGGACATGGTGAGAAATATATTTACAGATATGGCTAATACATTGAGTTAGTTTTTTGGTTGTATTTATTTCTTTTTTATTTTTATTAATGTCTTTTTATTTACTTTTAGTTTATAACATTCAGTTCCACAATCTCTTAAGTTTCAAATTTTCTCCCCCTCCCTCCTTCCCCCTAGCCCCTATAGCAGCAAGTAATCAAATATAGGTTCTACAAATACCTTCACATTGAACATTAGTCATGTTGTAAAGGATTGTAACCGCAGGCTGAACAATGAAAAAGAAGGGATAAAACAAAACACAAAGGAGAGAAAGAAAATAGTTTGCTTCAATCTGCGGACTCTGTAGTTCTTTCTCTGGTTGTGGATATCCTTTTCCATCATGAGTCTTTTGTAGTTGTTGTCTAACCTTGTATTGCTGAGAGGAGTCTAGTCTATCAAAGTTAGTTATCACACATACAATGTGTCTGTAATTGTGCATAAAGTTCTCCTGGTTCTGCTCTCACTCAGCATAAGTTTATTTAAGTCTCTCCAAGGGCAAATAGAGCCAAGATGGCAGTGTAGAAGCAGGAAAATTCTGTGAGCTCCCCCCATAACCACCTCAAATACCTATAAAATATGACTCTAAACAAATTTTAGAGCTACAGAACCCAATAAAGTGAAAGAGAGAAACAAATCTCCCACTGAAGGCAGCCCGGCAGGCCTACAGGAAGGGTCCATCACAGTGTGCTTGGAGTCTAGCACAGCCCCAAGAGAGCCCGCAGTTTTAGCCCCAGGGCTGCCCTGACCAGCAGAGGCTGGAGCGGACTTCAGGAGAGTGGATCACTATCAGCTGTGGCAGTTTCCAGAATTATTAACCCACAAATGTCATGGACAAAGTGAAAGGTCAGTGTGGAACTTTTGGGAACAGTGGGACTGAGAGCGTGGTCCAGCCACTGCCCACTGTGTAGGCGAAAAGCAGTGGAGGCACTGTGGCCATGCAGCCATCTCTACATGGCTGCTTCAGAGCTCCTGGCCTGCAGATTGTAGGGGGGGCCAAGCAACCATTCAGAAGCTAAGCACTCTTGCTTTGACCTGCTTGAATCTGGATCACTGTCTTGGGTGGAGGTCCTGGGGTATATGACCAGTGAGCCAGGGCTTGTTGGGGCTGTGGAGAGGTCACCCAACTGACAGCTATGGCAGCTGCAAAAACCCTAGCAATTTGAGACAAAGCTCTCCTCTCTGGAAGCAGAGTTCTACTGTGGCAAAGAGCTCAAAAGTCAAGTAATTGACTGGCAACATGAGCAAGCAAGGGAAGCAAAGCAAACACAGTGATCAAACTTTAGATTCCTTTTTTGGGGACAAAAAAGGATCAAAGCATGGAATGGGAAGAAGACAATGAAGTCAGAACTCCTACACTAAAAGCTTCCAAGAAAAATATGAATTGGTTATAGGACATGGAGGAGTTCAAGAAGCATTTTGAAAATCAAGTAAGAGAAGTGGAGGAAAAAGTGGGAAGAGAAACAAGAATGATGCAAGAAAACCATGAAAAGGGATTCAACATCTTGACTGAAGAAAATAATACCTTAAAAAATAGATTAACTCAAATGGCAAAAGAGGCCCAAAAAGCCAATAAGGAGAAGAATGCTTTAAAAAACTGAATTTGCCAGATGGAAAAAGAATCTCAAAGGCCCACTGAAGAGAATAATTCCTTCAGAATTACATTGGGGCAAATGAAGCTAATGACTTTATGAGAAATCAAGATACTATTAAACAGATCAAAACAAATGAAAAAATAGAAGGCAATGTGAAACATCTCATTGGAAAAACACTGACCTAGAAAATTGATCCAGGAGAGATAATTTAAAAATAATTGGACTACCTGAAAGCCATGATCAAAAAAAGAACTTAGAAATCATCCTTCAAGAAATTCTCAAGGAAAATTGCCCTGATATTTTAGAACCAGAGGGCAAAATAGAAATGAAAAGAATTTACCAATCACCTCTTGAAAAAGATCCCAAAAAGAAAACTCCTAGGAATATTATAGCCAGGTTCCAGAGTTCCCAGATCAAGGAGAAAATATTACAAGCAGACAAGAAGAAACAATTTGAATGTTATGGAAACACAATTAGGGTAACATGAGATCTAGCAGCTTCTACATTAAGGGATCAAAGGGCTTGGAATATGATATTC
>CM053587.1:217368385-217403670 GCA_028646515.1 Pseudochirops corinnae | reverse complement strand
GAATATAATGAGAGGAGAAAGGGAAAGACAGAATAGGGTAAATTATCTCATATAAAAGAGGCAAGGGAAAACTTACAATGGAGGGGAAGAACAAGAAGGCAAAAGGTAATTGGGTCAACCTTACTCTCATTGAATTTGGCTTAAGGAGGGAATAACATACACACTAAATTGGGTATCTTACCCTACAGGAAAGTAGGGGGGAAGAGGATAAAAGAGAGGATGATAGAAGGGAGGGCAGATTAGGGGGGAGGGTAGTTAGAAGCACACACTTTTGAAAAGGGACAGGGTCAAAATAGAAAATAGAACAAGTGGAAGGCAGGATAGGATGGAGGGAAATATAGTCAGTCTTTCACAATATATCCACTATGGAAATATTTCACATAACTACACATGTACAACCTATATTGAATTGCTTATCTTCCCAGTAAGGGTGGATGACAAGGGAAGAAGGGAAAGAATCTGGAATTCAAAGTTTTAAAATCAAATGTTTAAAAAAAAAGTTTAAAAAGAAAAAAAATGTTTTTACATGTAACTGGGAAATAAGATATATAGGCACTGGGATATGGAGATCCATCTTGCCCTACCGGAAAGTTGGAGGGGGGCATGGGGAAGGATATAGAAGAGAGTAGATTGGGGGAAAGGGTGTTCAGTGGGATTGCTGTTTTGGGGTAGTGAGTAGGGGACAGATGAGGAGAAAATTTGTAACTCAAATCTTGTGGAAATGAATGTTGTAAACTAAAAATAAACATAAAATTTATTTTTAAAATTTTAAAAAGAAAAAAGTCTCTCCAAGTTATTATGAAGTCCATCTGCTCCTCATTTCTTATAGCACAGTAGTATTTCATTACATTCATATAGCACAACTTGTTTAGCCATTCCCCAACTGATGGGCACCTCCTTGACTTCCAGTTCTTTGCCACCACAAAAAGGACTGCTATAAATATTTTTGTACATACGAGTCTTTTTCCCACTTCTGTGATTTCTTTGGGATACAGCCCCAGAAGCAGTATTGCTGGGTCACTTATTTATAGCCCTTTGGGCATAGTTCCAAATTGCTCTCCAGAACGGCTGGATTAGTTCACAATTCCACCAACAATGCATTAGTGTTCCAATTTTTCCACATCCTCTCCAGCATTTATCATTTTCCTGTTTTGTCATCTTAGCCAATCCAACAGGTGAGATGTGGTACCTCAGAGTTGTTTTGATTTGCATTTCTCTGATCAATAGTGATTTAAAGCATTTTTCATATGCTTATAAATGTCTTTAATTTCTTCCTCTGAAAACTGTCCATATCCTTTGACCATTTATCAATTGAGGAATGACTTGTATTCTTATAGATTTGACTCAATTCCCTGTATATTTTAGAAATGAGGCCTTTATCAGAAACACAGATTGTAAAAGCTCTTTCCCAATTTCCTACTTCCCTCCTAATCTTGGTTACATTGACTTTTTTGTACAAAACCTTTTCAATTTAATGTAATCAAAATTATCCATTTTGCATTTCATAACGCTCTCTAATTCTTGTTTGATCATAAAAATCTTTGCTTCTCCATAAATCTGACAGGTAAACTATTCTTTGCTTTCCCAGATTCCTTATAGTAACAGCATTTATACCTAGATCAGGCACCCATTTAGACTTGATTTTGGTATACAGTGTAAGATACTGATTTATATCCAGTTTCTTCTATAATATTTTCCAATTTTCCCAGCAGTTTTTGTCAAATAGTGAGTTCTTATTCCAGAAGCTGGGGTCTTTGGGTTTATCAAATAGTAAATTACTATAGTCATTGACTGCTGTGGCTCACATACTTAATCTATTCCACTGATCTACTACTCTATTCCTCAGCCAGTACCAAGTAGTTTTGATGACTGCTGCTTTATAATACAGATTGAAATCTCGTATGGCTAGGCCTTCTTCCCTAGCATTTCTTTTCATTAATTCCCTTGATATTCTGGACCTTTTGTTCTTCCAAATGAATTTTGTTACTATTTTTTTTAGCTCTAGAAGATAATTTTTTGGTAGATTGATTGATATGGCACTAAATATGTAATTTAATTTAGGTAAAATTGTCATTTTTATTATATTATCTCAACCTGGTCATGAGCAACTGATGTTTTTCCAATTATTTAGATCTGACTTTATTTGTGTGAAAAGTGTTTGGTAATTGTGTTCATATAGGTTATGGGTTCATTTTGGGAAGTAGATTCCCAAATATTTTATAATGTCTATAGTAACTTTAAATGCAATTTCTCTTTCTATTTCTTGTTGTTGGATTTCATTAGAAATACATAGGAATGCTGAGCATTTATGTGAGTTTATTTTATATCCTGCAACTTTGCTAGATTTATTTATTATCTCAAGTAGTTTTTTTTATTTGATTCTCTAAGTATATCATCATATCATATACAAAGAGTGATAGCTTAGTCTCTTCTTTGCCTAATTTGATTCCTTCAATTTCTTTTTCCTCTCTTATTCCTACTGTTAACATTTCTAGTACCAAATTAAATAAGAGGAGTAATAATGGGCATCCTTGTTTCACCCCTGATCTTATTGGAAATGCTTCTAGTTTGTCTCCATTACATATAATACTTGCTGATGGTTTTAGATAGATGCTACTTATTATTTTAAGAAAAACTCCATTTATTCCTATACTTCCTAGTGTTTTTAATAGGAATGGGTATTAAATTTTGTCAAAAGCTTTTTCTGCATCTATTGAGATAATCATATGGTTTTTACTAGTTTTATTGTTGATAAGATTGATTATACTGATAGTTTTCCTAATATTGAACCATCCTTTCATTCCTGGAATAAATCCTACCTCATAATAAGTTGCTGTAGTCTTTTTGCTAATATTTTATTTAAAATTTTTGCATCTATATTGATGAGGGATATTAGTCTATAATTTTCATTCTCTGTTTTGTGTCTTCCCAATTTAGGTATCAGTACCATATCTGTGTCATAAAAATAATTTGATAGGACTCCATCTTCTCCAATTTTCCCAAATAGTTTGTAGAGTATTAGAATCAATTTTTCTTTAAATGTTTGATAGAATTTGCTAGTAAATCCATCTGGCCCTGGAGATTTTTTCCTAGGGAGTTCATTGATGGCTTGTTCAATTTCTTTTTCTGAAATGGCATTATTTAAGTATTTTATTTCCTCTTCAGTTAATCTCGGCAACTTATATTTTTGTAAATATTCATCCATTTCACTAAGGCTGTCAAATTTATGTGCATACAATTGGGCAGCATAATTCCTAATTATTGTTTTAATTTCCTCTTCACTGGAGGTAGATTCACCCTTTTCATTTTTGATACTCATAATTTGGTTTTCTTCTTTCTTTTTTTTAAATCATATTGACTAAATGTCTATCAATTTTATTGTGTGTGTTTTTTTCATAAAACCAGCTCTTAGTTTTATTTATTAATTCAATAGTTTTCTTAATTTCAGTTTTACTAATCTCTCCTTTGGTTCTCAGTATTTGCAATTTAGTATTTAATTGGGGATTTTCAGTTTGTTCTTTTTCTAGCTTTTTCAGTTGTACGCCCAATTTATTGATCTCTATTTTTCTCTATTTTATTTATGTATGCATTCAGAGATATAAATCTTCCCCTAAGGACTGCTTTCACTGCATCCCACAGGTTTTGGTATGTTGTCTCACTGTTGTCATTCTCTTGAATGAAGTTACTAATGGTTTCTATAATTTCTTGTTTGACCCACTCATTCTTGATGATTAAATTATTTAGTTTCCAATTAGTTTTTAGCCTATCCTTCCATGGCCCTTTATTACATATAATTTTTGTTGCATCATGATCTGATAAGGATGCATTTAATATTTCTGCCTTTCTGCACTGAATTGTGAGCTTTTTATACCCTAGTACATGGTCAGTTTTTGTGTATGTACTGCTGAGAAGGTATATTCCTTTTTATCCCCATTCAATTTTCTCCAGAGGTCTATCATATCTACCTTCTCTAAAATTCTATTCACCCCCTTAACTTCTTTCTTGTTTGAAGTTAGATTTATCAAGTTCAGAGAGGGGGATATTGAGGTCCCCCACTACTATAGTTTTGCTAGCTATTTCTTCCTCTAACTCCCTTAACTTCTAGAGAATTTAGATGTTATACTACTTGGTGCATATATGCTTAGTAATGATATTGCTTCATTTTCAGTGGTACCTTTTAACAGGATATAATTTCCTTCCATTTCTCTTTTAATTAGATCTATTTTTGTTTTTGCTTTATCTGAGATAAGGATTGCTACCCCTGCTTTTTTTATGTTAGCTGAAGCATAATATATTTTACTCCAGTCTTTTACCTTTACCCTGTGTATGTCCCCCTGTTTCAAATGTGTTCCTTGTAAACAGCATGTTGTAGGGTTATGGTTTTTAATCCATTCTGCTATCTGCCTCTATTTTATAGGAGAGTTCATTCCATTCACATTCACAGTTATGATTACTATCTGCATCTTTCTCTCCATCCTATTCCCTCCTCTGTTTATGCTTTTATTTCTCCCTTCTCCCTTCCCCTCCTTAAGAGTTTTCCTTTTGACCACCACTTCCCTCAGTATTCCCTCCCTATAAACCCCCCTCCCTTTTCCTATCTTTCCTCCTTACTACTTCTTCACTCCCTTCTAACCCTCCCCCTTTTCTTAAAGCTTTCCTCCATACTGCCTCTAGGGTACAATAGACTTTTATACTTAATGTAGTATGTTATTTCTTCCTTGAACCAAGACTGATAAGAATAAATCTCATACAATGCTCCTCTACCACCCCTCTTTCCCTCTATTATGATGTTTTATGTCTCTTTACAAATGAGTCCTATATTTAACTGATTGTTATTCCCTCCTTACAGCAAAACCAATGAGGGTGAAGCTCATATTATGTTCGTCTCCCCACCTTCTTTCCCACTACTATAATATATTTTTGTGCCTCTTTGTATGGCATAATTTACCCTTTTCTGCTTCCTCCTTTCCTCTTCTCCCATTACAGTCCCTTTGCACTCCTTTAATAATGTTTTTATCATCATTTTAGTTAATTTATATCCACACCCTCTATTTATCTATATCCCTTTTAAATGTTGTGATAAGTATACAATTCTCAATATTAACAGGTATCAGCTTCCCATATAGGGATGTAAACAGTTTGTTCTTTTTAAATAACAAGTTGTGTGTGTGTATTTTCTCTGTTTACCTTTATATGTATCTCTTGAGTCTTGTATTTGGAGATCGAATTTTCCATTGAACTCTGCTTTTTTCTCAGGAAGGTCTGGAAATCCCTTATTTCATTGAATGACCATCTCCTCGCCTGAAAGATTATGCTCAGTTTCACCAGATAGCTGATCCTTGGTTGTAGCTTGAGCTCCTTTGCCCTACAAAATATCATATTCCAGTCCCTTCGATTTTTTAATGTAGAAGCTAGGTTCCATGTGATCCTGACTGTAGTTCCCCGATATTTGAATTATTTCCTTCTTGATGCTTGCAATATTTTTTCCTTTACCTGATAGTTTTGGAATTTGGCTACAACATTCCTTGGAGTTTTCAATTTGGGATCTCTTTCAGGAGATGTATGGTGGATTCTTTTGATAACTATTTTATCCTCTGGTTCTAGGACCTCAGGGCAGTTTTCCTTGATGATTTCTTGAAGGATGTTGTCCAGGCTCTTTTTTTCATCATGACTTTCTGGTACACCAATAATTCTTAGATTATCTCTCCTGGATCTGTTCTCCAGGTCACTTATTTTTCCATTGAGATATTTTACCTCTTTTCTAACTTTTCTTTCTTGAGGTTTTGTTTGATCGATTCTTGATGTGTCATGGAGTCATTAGCTTCAATTTGGCTGATTCTAATTTTTGGAGAACTATTTTCCGCAGTTAATTTTTTGGAGCTTCTTTTCCATGTGTTCAGATTTCATTTTTAGGGATTTATTTTCTCCAGTTAGATTTTGAACCTCTTTTTCCATTTCACACATTTTACTTTTTAAGGAGCTACTTTCTTCAGTGAATTGGTTTTCTATTTTTGCAATTGTAATTTTAAAATAATTGGTCAGTTTATCTTCTACCTCTCTAATTTGGTTTGGTTCTTCACACTCACAAGAATGGGATTCTGAAGTCTTTGTCTTTGCAATCTGTTTCTCCCCATTTTGAAGCACAGCCTTAGCCAGGCCCTTCCTTTAGGACTCCCAAGTCTTTATTGGATTCCACTATTTTAGGATTTTACTCTGGGGCAATAATTTCTGGGTTTTTAGGGTCAGATGGGGAGGGGATTAGAGCAGCTGGGGTTCACTCTACCATCCTGGTCCCTAGAAGTTCAGGTAGGTGATTTCTAAATTTCCAGGCAGTAGGTTGATAGTCCCAGGAGTAGCTGCCATCCCTGCCGTGGGCCCTGCATTTGTCTCTTACCCAGCTCTGACAGATCCCTAGTCTTGCGGTGATATGCCTGGGAATGGCCCCTGCAGTTGGTGGATCAGCTTTCCCCAATGTCCACAGGCCCACCTCGTGGTGTGCTGCATCCACCTCATGGCACACTGCCAGTTGTATTTATTTCTTACAAAAGAAGGTTCTGTTGGGAAGAGAGGGAATAATTGGGACTGACAGTAATATAAAAAAAGAAATGAGAATTGATAACATTTTTTCAAAACAAAGACTGCTCCACTAAGTGCCTTCTTTCTGCCAATAAATTGCTATGTGATCTTGGAGAAGAAAGTCATTTAGGCAGGCAGGTCACAAAGCTGTTATTAAATACTTATTATGTGCTAGGCACTGTGATAAGTGCTAGAGATAGAAGCAAAAAGATAGTGTCTGCACTCAATGGGCCTCCATTCTAATGAAGCAAGACAGAATACAAAAGGGAGCAGAAAGGTGGCAGTAGAGGAAGGTAACATTCCTAGATCTTAGTTCTATCATCTGTAAGATGAGAGCTGAAGCTAAATGATTTTCCAAAAGGTCCCTTATGACCCTGAGTTCTTTGATTCCAGTGTAATGCACTATTTTTCTTATTTGATGTGATTCCTTGGCTTTCTTATATATGCCTATGTTAACCCTGCAGAACTAAACTTAAATTTTAAATTAATGCTACCCTGTCCCATAAAACTCATATTTATTCTCTGTCTCTGGCTCTTTCTTTCCATTCTTCTATTTCTCACTGCCTCTCTGCTTCTCTCTGACCTTCCTTTTCCTTTATTACTATCCTCCCTGGCTCTCTCACACACACAGCCCTTAGGGAGCAATGTCATTTTTTCATAAAGGAAGCAATATCTAAACATAAGAAGCTCATGGAAATTTGGAGTGTGGCCTGGGGCTCAGATGAGACAGACTGAGGTAAATGTACAAGAGAAGTGAGGGAGGGAGGGAGGAAGGAAGGAAGGAAGGAAGGAGAAAGAGACCTTTAAATATAAACTTCAACAGAGAAATCAGAAAGCTGCAAACAGCACCTTGTCAAGATTCCTCCGTTTTCTAGAAAATCCTTTATTTGTCCTCTGCAATTCACTCTTCTCTCCCACCCACCCCTCTTTCTTTCTCCAGAGTCACAAATAGCCCCTGAACATTACTGAATTACTGAACATTAGGCTTTCTGACACAATAGGGATGTTAAGGATAAGAAAGCATCTTAGACCCAATGAGGCATTTTATGTCATAATTCCACCTAATTGCATTCAATACTTAGAGGTTAAAATGACTTCTTAAAAAATGCAAGATATTTATTTCCATTGTAATTTCCCAACTAGTTGAATCAGTCAAGGGATCTTTCTAAAACCTCCTCATATAGTGATTTTCATTCTCCATCAAAGAAAGACAATTCCAAAGCCTTCATAGTAGGAAATTTAAAGGGATATAGCACAAGCCATTAGAAGCCAGAGTGAGATGAATTTAATAAAATTTAATAAAAACAAAGGCCACTTTTATTGGCTATACAGAGTGAAGAGGACATTTACCCCTTTTTTCCTTCCTGGGGTCACATATTTTGTGCAAATACTGACAGCAAAACTCACCTAGTATGAATACACGCACACACACACACACACACACACACACAAAGGCATGCAGACAATATACAGGCCAGTTCCCTATCTCTCTGACCCTCTAAACCAGCGGTTCTCAACCTGTGGGTCACGACCCCTTTGGGGGTCGAATGACCCTTTCACAGGGGTCACAGGGGTCGCCTAAGACCATCAGAAAACACATATTTCCAATGGTCTTAGGAACCGAGACACCGCTCCTCTATCTGTCTCCAAGTGGGTTCACCCACATGCAGATACGCCCACATACAAGTATTAAAGAGTCATGGCATTAGGAAGGTTGAGAACCACTGCATCTAGCCCCTAAAAAAGGGCAGCATTGCAAACATAAATACAATTTTAATAATATATTTAATAATGATTTTAAGGACAACTGGGGTATTCATAAAGCACTTAGCATGATGCCTAGCACAGAGCAAGTGTCAAATTAATGCTTGTTCAACCCCTCCTTAAGGTTTGCAAAGCACTTATGTATTTCAGTTGTTCTGTTGTGTCCCACTCTTCATCACCTTAAGTGGAGTTTTCTTGACAAAGATACCAGGGTGGTTTGCTATTTCCTTTTTCAGTTCATTTTACAGATGTAGAACTGAGGTAAACTAGGTTAACTGACTTGCCCAGAGTCATACATCTTGTAAATTTTTGAAGCCAGAGTTGAACCCAGAAGATGAGTTTTCCTGCCTCCAGGCCCAGTGCTCTAGCCACTGTTCTACCTACCTGCCCCTACTTTCTGTATACTACCTTATTTGATTCTCTCAACAATCCTATAAAATCTCCATTCTACAGAGGAGGAAACTTAGTTTGAAAGAGGTCAAGTGACTTGTCCAGGGTGACACAGCTCATAAGTGTTTGAAATAGAATTGAGACTCAGCAATAGGAAATCAAGACTTGTGTGAGAGAAGAGGTGTAAATGTTATGACCAAAAAAGTAGTTGGGTCAGTCATAAATCAATATTAATGGGTAAAAAAAATATATAACCTCAATATTGCACTGATATTTGTTTTTGTTCATCTTTCATTCTTAAAGAGGACCAATGACATCAGGAAAGAGATGTCATGATTTGCGAGTAAATTAGATTTAAGTGAGGGAGGGCTGTGCAAAGCCACCAGCCTCACTCTCTTCCAGAGCCATCTGGGGATCCAATGGCAGGATATAGATCAGGACAAGTGAAGATGGCCCTGGATGTGGTGGGAAGCTTTGGTCTTTTTAAGTTAAGGTCTTTCCCAGGTCTCAATTTGTCTGAGGCAACTCCCATTCAGTGATTAAGGTTAGGTGGTGAGAAATGAGACAATAGACGGCCTAGTTTTCCTACTCTAAAAAGTAAAATAAAGTCAATTTGGGAGGGGAAGACTTCCAGGATTTCTGACCAAAACAGAAATAATTGCTATTTGTACTCACTGGGAGTCATCAAAACCCAAACAATGACCAAATGAGGGTTGGACCTGGGCTTTTTTTTTTTTTTTGGAGAGGGGAAGGCTGGGCAGTTAGGGTTAAGTGACTTGATCAAGGTCACATGGCTAGTAAGTGTTAAGTGTCTGAGATCATATTTGAACTCAGATCCTCCTGACTCCAGGGCAGGTGCTCTATTCATTGCACCACCTAGCTGCCCCTAGACCTGTTATTATTGGCCAATCAGTGAGGGTCAAAGTGTTTAGGGTTTAAGGAATAGTCAAATAGCTCCATTTGAATCCTAATGGTTTTATCCATGCCTGGTTTTCCAGAGCTCTATTGCAAGAAATCATAAATGAAGCTACATGGGACAGAAGAGCTAATTGTCCCAATTTTTTTAAATGATAGAATAAATAAGTAGGGAAGTGGAAAAAAAATTTGCCCCAAGCTCCAAGATATCTTATGAGGTTTAAGGGATCAAAATTTATATTGCTTTGGGCAGATCACCCACATGTATGGATACCATTCCCTATGTGGACACAAAGATAAGACGAAGAGAAGAAAGAGGACCCTGAGGATCTTCCCCTCCCAGATTAATTTTTTTTTAGTAGGCAAAAGAGACTATCTTTTACCTCATTTCTCACCTACCACTAATATATGTGAATGATTAAAAGACCTAGAAGAAGGTCTCTAACATCTGTAGGAAGGACATACAGGAGGACATGCACAAGAAACACAGAGAACAAGAAAGTTACGAGTTGCATCAAGTAGGGAGCAGCTGCATAGATGAGCTCATGTATCCATCAAAGAAAAATGAATGGATGTGGGGGGTAATCTACAAGATAATTTTTTGCCTACAATATGAAAATACAAACACACACACACACACACACACACACACACACACACACCAAGTATGTACAAAGAAAAAGGATAGAAGGGAATTTTCCCTTTTCAGGGAGATTATAGTGATTCAGATAATCTAGATCAGGCAAAGCCTCAGCTGATCACAAAGGCTGAAGTGGCCCCAGAAATGTGGGCCTCCTCTTACTAGAGGTGTGTAAGCAATGACTGGATCATTACATCTGGAGATTTTTAAAAAAGAAAAAATTTACATGATAACTTTAGAATAGCAAGTTGTACATAATTGATTTGCAGTTTCATGTGCAGTCATGTTTTGTATTATACTGTTATAGAAATACTCATTTTATTCCATAAATTAAAAATAAAGAAATTTTTAAAAAAACAGCCCCCTTTTTAAAGGCATAGGTAACACTGGATGGTTTTTGACATCCCTTCAATCCTAAGAGTCTGTGATTATGTGTGTCAAACAAAGAGCAAAGAAAATGTACCCTGACTTACGTGAGAAAAAAGAGAGATCTTCTCTAAGGCCTGGAAATACTTCCATCTACAAAGAAGTCACCTACAGAAAGAGTAAGCTCCCTTGAATGGAGCCTGGAAGTGTTCCCATTCCAAAAGATCCAGTTCCAAGAACATTAGAATTCCAGCTGTTTCCCCCCTTTCTCTCTTCCCTCCAACTTCCCTTTACCTCTTTGCCGCTTCAGTTTTCACATCTGTAAAACAGTAGTAGAAGAAGCACCAGAGTTTCCATTCCTTTCAACAGCTTCCTGGCCTTGCCAACCCAAGATTGCAATTTCTCAGTGTAAGTCAGAACTCCTTCCACTATTTTATGATATCCCTGAGGGGAGAAGCTTAGTAAAAAAGGAGAGGAAGATAAGATAAAGAGCCCCATTCTTTCACTGATTCTCAGTGGGAGATTTAAATTTGATCCATTTCTTTTGTTTGTCAAATATTTTTTGTTCTCTGTGATCTTCTATGTCACAGGTCAGCTCCTTGCATATTACGTTTGCAATTCAGGCTCTGCTCAACTCTCTCTCCCGCTATTCCTATCCACCATAAGCAACAAGATCTGGGGAGAATGGAAAAATCCTATCCCATCTTCACAAGAAGCTGATTCTCCAATCTACTCTGTAGCCCCCCAAAATCACAAAGTATTAGAACTAGAAGGATTGTAAGGATCATTTAGTCTAGCCCCTAGCCCCTTTTACAGACAAGGAAATTTGGATTTACAGAAGTAAAGTGATTTGGCCAAGGTCACACAGTAATAAGTGACAAAGACAACATAAGTCTTCTGACTCCAAGTCTACATACTATACTTACAAACTCTGTATACAGCATATGTTGCCTTTCTCCTACCTCCTACTTAGGCAGTGGTTCTCAACATGTGGGTTATGTTCAATTTGTAACAATGAAAATATACCCTGCATATCAGATAGATTCATAACAGTAGCAAAATTACAGTTATGAAGTAGCAATGAAAACAATTTTGTGGTTGGGGGTCACCACAACATAAGGAACTGTATTAAAGGGTGGCAGCATTAGGAAGGTTGAGAACCACTGTACTAAGGCTTTATCTTCCCCCACAGCTACCCCACTAGGAAGCTAAAATGCAACAAGGTGTTATCTAATCCACTTTATGGCCACTCTAGACATTTGGCAAACAGTGCTATTTCCTAGTGCCTAAAATTATCTTATTTCCATACTTATATAGCAGGCAAACAGCTCAGGCGTGCAGAGAATTCTATCTAAAAACCTATTGAATGATCTTATCTTTTTGTATCAAATAACCACGGGAGTCTTCTAACTGCTCTTATTTCTGAATTTTTCTGCAAACACTGAATCAATTTTTGCATAATCTGTCAAATGATATCCAAAGTAAATCCAATTTATGAAAATATTAGATGGACCATTGTTGAAGTCAGTTTTTAGTTTTAGTTTTAGTTTTGTCTTCACGTCTCTCTTGGATTATTGCAATGGTCTGCTCATTGATTTCCTTGCTTCAAATCTCTCCCCCCTAATATACCCTACATATAGTGGCTAAAGTAATTTTCCTAAAATACAGGTCTCATCACGTCATTCTTCTGCTCAATAAACTCCAGTGGCTCCCTATTTATTGTCTTGAGGATCAAATATATAAACTCCTCTCTTTGCCTTTTTCAGTCTGACTCCATTCTGCCCTATCAACCTTAGTACATTAATGCCCTTCTCACTCTACATTTATCTAGTCAAACTGGCCTGCTTATACAACACTCCATTTCCCACCCTTTTGCAATGGCTGTCTCTTGCACTTGGAATGTACTCCCACCTCACCCAGCCCCTTAGAATTTCTTGTTTTCATCAAAATTCTACTCAAGCAGCATCTTCTACATGAAGTTTTTCATGTTTCTCCTTGACAGCTCATCGATTTTTTCCCATGCATTTACCTCCCATGCAATATTTTAGAATATTTTGTATATAGTTACTTATGTATACATTTTATCTCCTGCAATAGAATATAAGCTCTTTGAGGTTAGGAAATATTTCAGTTTTGTCTTTGAATACCCAGTATGTAAAACTACTTGACACATCTCAGTCATTTTTTGTTTGTTTTTTCAGTTGTGCCTGACTCTTTGTGACCCTGTTTAGGGTTTTCTTTTATCTTTTTTTTCCCAAGGCAATCGGGGTGAAGCGACTTGCCCAAAGTCATACATCTAGTAAGTGTCAAGTGTTTGAGGTCACATTTTAACTCAGGCCCTCCTGACTCCAGGCTAGGCACTCTGTTCACTGTACCTCCTAGTAACTTTGCTTAAATAGTCATTCAATAAGCATTTGTTTGTTGTTGTTCACTTGTTTCAGTTGTATCCAACTCTTTGTGACCTCCTTTGGGGTTTTCTTGGCAAAGATACTAGAGTGGTTTGCCATTTCCTTCTCCAGTTCAGATTAAGTGACTTGTCCAGGGTCACACAGTGTCTGAAGCCAGATGTGAATTCTTCCTGACTTCAGACCTGGCATTCTATCTACTGCGCCACCTAGAAACTCTAAGCACTTGTTAACCACCTACTATGTGTCAAGTTTAGACTAGAGGTAGAAAAAGATAAAAGATAGTCCTTGCCCTCAAGGAGTTTACCATCTAATTCAGAAAATACAAAGGAACAGATAATGCGCATGATACATAGGAAATAATTAAGAGAGGAAGGGTGCTAGAATTAAGAAGGATGAGGAAAGGCTTCCTGAAAAAGGCCGAATTTTAATTGAAACTTTAAGGAAGTCAGGGAAGGTGGGAGACAGAGCTGAGGAGGAAGAGCATTCCAGGCTTGGGGAAAATGCAGAGAAAATCCTTAGAGGCAAAAGATGGAGCCTCTGGTTCCAGGAAGAGCAAGGAGGCTAATGTCAGCAGGTTTAGGAATAGTGGCAAGGAGTAAGGTGTAAGAAGGGGGGGGAATGGGGTGGGGAGGGAAGAAGGGGGAAGGTTGTGAGGGACTTTGAATATGAATAAGATTTTGTATCTTATTCTGTAGGCAATAGAGAGCCACTGAAGTTTTTTGAGTAGAATGATATAGTCAGACCTGTGCCTTAGGAAAGTCATTATCTTTAGTGATTGAATGGAAAATTGATTGGAGTGGGGAGAGGTTTCAGGCAGACAGACTAATCAGCAAGCTATTATCCAAAGATAAATGTATGAGGACTTGCACCAGGGTGGTGGCAGTAGAGAGAAGGGATCATGTGCTTGTTGATTAGTTGGTTGATTTTTATGGGTAAGGCCAGCATCTACCTTCCACATTACAGAAAATATGTACAATAGCCTCTGTTAGCTGCACTTACATTCAGCATCACTGCTTAGAAGTAATAACTATTCAACTCATGGCCCAAGTCCCCATTCAATGCATTACTCAATTGCTAGAGAATACTACAGCCTTTTAAATTCAATAACAAAAACTTTTAATCAATACATGAAACATTTGCTAGAGCCAACTTCATTTTGGTCCTTCAGATTCCTTATCATAGCAGCAGGACCCAGTCAATTCAGAATTCATAGCCACTTGTTGGATGATCGTTCCAGGGACTCTCCCTCAGCAGACTGGAGAATATCTTAAAGCATTTGGTTTGGCCCTAGGATCTTTGTGGTCCAAATGTGACACTGGGAATCTACACCTACTCCAGCATTAAAGTCACCCAGAATTATAAGCTTGTCCTCTTTTGGCACATTGATGATGAGGGTCTCCAGGTCTTCATAAAATTTTTCTTTGACTTATCAGGCTTTGTCATGGTGGGAGCATAGGCACTGATGAGGGTGGTCTGGAGCTTTCCTGCAAATGGCAATAGCATTGCATTGTCATGAGACTTTCACTCCTTTTGGGAGGCATGGAGGCTTGTTGTCTAGATTAATTTTTATTGTAAAACCTACACCAGCTTTAATACATTCCCCTTCACTGTGGCCACTCCAGAACACGTATCCAGCTCTGACTTCAGTAAGCTGGCCTTCATTTGTCAGCCTTGTTTCACTCAGGGCTTCTATTTGGATGCAATACCTGCTGAGTTCTCTCACAAGAGCTGTTTGTCTTTTAGGTCTGTTTGGATTACATGTTGTCCATAAGCATGTACACATTTCAAGTAGTGATGGCGAGTGGAATCATCTTTGCAAAAGTTTTTGCATTTTTTTGGTGTTTCAACTGTAGGGTGGGATCCCTGCCTGCCACATAAACAGGCCAGGATTGCATGGAATAGACAATTTCTAGGATATCTTTTCTGGCCCCTTCCTCACACCAGGAAGTGAGCAGTGTGGTCCTTAAAAAAAGCTGCTCAGCCATGCAGTGAGCTGCCAAATCCCACTGCTGCTTCCAGTGAAATGACCCTGTGTTCAGAGTTGTGACTACAACTTCCAGTATAACCACAGCTGCTGCTTCATCACTTATCTGTAGCCACAGGACTTTGAGATAGGTAAAAATGGTTAAATGGTATGAGTGATGTCTTTGATTTGAGTATAAATCACATTTAAGTGAAGCAGAGTTGTGCAAAGTCTCCAGCCTCACTATCTCTTCCAGAGTCATCAAAGTCCAATGGCAAGACAAAAGTCAAGACAACTGGTGATGGCTTTGGATACAGTGGATGATCTTGGCATCTTTGATGTCTAACCAATCTCTAAGCACTCCATAGCACCTGCTTCAGCTGTCTTGATGGCTGTTGGAACCAACTGTTCTCATCTGCCCATTCCACCAGGAGAAGTCTTCACGTACTTGGGGTAGACACCCTCCTAACTCATCTCAACCTGGTTTAGCTCATCTGCCAAGATGGTTTACTGAGGTGTGGCCACCGTGCATGCTTCAGTTTCTTGTATCCACAAGGGAGAGTTGGATGAATCAGGTGGACAATAAGGTGGATGAGAGCCCTGAAAAGGTCTCGGAAGCCCTCACACCAGAGGTGCTGGTCCTCCCTTAATACACCCTACACCCTACCTTTTGAAATAGACAAATAGGGAAGACAAATGGTATCATAGAAACAGGACTAAACTAGGAATTAAGAGGGCTGGGTTATGGTTCCAAACTAGCTGTTACTAGGTGGTTGCCCTGATATTCATCAACTATTTAAAGGACTGGAGGAAGGTCTCCAGTACATTAGACAGAGCCTCAAAAGAGGATTTATGGAAGGACACAGACAAAAATTGCCCTGAATTAGAAACTGTTTATTGGTTGCAGTCAAGACAGGTAGAGATAATGTCCATTCCAATACAATCACAGGGTTATTAAAAGATTGAAGAAATAAGATAAGATGCATGTGAAAATATTGTGAAATTGTATGAAAACAGTATGAAAAATAGTAGAAAAGTATAGTGTGGAATTCTGTAAAGAATCTTTTGCATGTTTGACTGAAATACAAGCTATGTGTATTGCTAAATGAAGATGGGACTTAATATACTTAAGAACCCAAAGTTTATATTTTCAGTGAGCTTTTAACAATACCATTGCTAAGAAAAGAAGACTTTATGTCACCTCTCAGAACTTAAAGGGATACTTTAGCACACTGTCACTGCTTCACTGCACCAGAGAAAGAATAATTTATGGGCCATCTACTCTTATTAGATAATGTAACTGACTATTGCTTGGTGCTTACTCAGAATCTGGGACCAGGGAACAGCTGAGCTCTTGGGTTAGAGGCCTTCTGGGGAAAAGCAAGTTTATTGTTAGCCTGTTGGCCTGAATATAGGCAGCAATTTATTCCTACATCTGGTATGCATAAAATTTAAATGTAGCCTCTAATGAATTCTACTTCCACTAAGGTCCTCTGCTGATGTATCATTGAAGACTGAAAGCAACCTTGGGCCACTAATGGATATGCTGATGGAATAGAAGCTCCGGTAGAAAGGAAAACTGGATATTTTTAGAGTAACAGGATTTGGGTTCAAATCCTCACTGGCCTCATATTACTCATGTGACCTTGGGTCTGGAGGGTGGGCATTGAATAATAATAAGGGAGTGGCAGAAACATAGGGAAAGAAGAAAAAAAATTTTGAAAACCAGTTTGTACATATTTCACCTGTTGGGTAACAGAATTAAAATTGTAGTGATTATACTATTTTCCAAATAAATACACAAAATGCAAGTTATAACTGGTCAAGTTAAGTGGTCAAGTTAACTGACAGGTCTTAACAAGCAAGTGTTGGCAGGTGAGTGTGTAGCACATTGTCAGGAAGTCCAGCATGCATCTGCAGGAATATGTGCATGTAATGACCTGTTTACAATGTGATACTATACAGTTACATGACACAACATAGCATCATCAAAATTACAATGCAGGAAAAAAAACAAAAATTTACAGTAAGTTGTTAAATTTAAGATGCATCATTTTTTACAGAATATTTTCTATTTTTTTTTAAATGATGTAAGTTTCCAAAAAACTCATCAAAAGTTTAAAGAAAGTAGATTTCACAGAGGTGATGAGTAATTTTTTTTTAAAGGGGGCAGTAGGCCAAATAAGTTTGGGAACCTCTGGATTAGATGGATTCTAAGGTCCCTTCCCACTCTAAACCAAAGATCTTGCTTGCAGTGGCCCAATGTTAGTGAGATATCTGTCTGAGGACCAACCTAGCAAAATTCAGTGAGGCTCCTTAGCAGGTTGGCTTCAAAGTGATGAATTTCACAGGTACAAGAGCTGTCAAAGATCAGCTACTAAATCTAATGAAATTAATGATCCTTGAAATACTGAGATGTTAAAGAATAGCAATGCATTTTGGCTTTGAAAGAGATGTCGTTTAGGGGTTATAGCCTATATATGAGGGCAACTTATATTTGGACCAACACAGTAAATTTTTTCATACTCTGTAACAGATTTCTTAACCTTTTTTATGTCATGGACCCCTCTGGCAGCCTGGTGAGGCCTATGGACCCCTACTCAAAAAAATGTTCTTTTAAAAATTCATAACAGAAGGAAATGCTAAACTATAATTAGAGTTTGGTGAATATAAATAAGTATTTTTTTCCCCATTCAAGTTCATGGACCCCTTGAAATCTACCCATAGATCCCTATGTGGTATATGGATGACAAGTTAAGAACATACAACTTCTATGCAAACTCTGTAACTATATAGCTCTATCTTGTTTTATAACTTCACTGCCAAGAAATCTAGCATTCTTTTCATTTTTTCTACCTTAACCTTATTATAGTAATGCTTCTAGTACCCTGATCAGATCCCATTCCATAGGGCTGCTCTTGCTTATATAAGAAAAAAAAAAACCAGCCATTTGCTTATCCAATCTATACTGTATTTGGATAGAGTATGGGTAAAGTCTTATACCATGCCTCAAAAAGACCTTACTAAATTGTGGTCAGTCAATTATCTTGATTAGGAGGAAGGGTGGTTCATTTTGCATAATTAAAGCCTATGATAAGATGAAGAGTTGCCAAATAAGACATACAGATCCAATCCAAAGGGTTAAATGCCAGTGGCCAAGGGATAATTGAAGCTGGAGAGAGAGAGAGAAAGAGAGAGTGAGAGACAGAAAGAGAGAGACTGGAAAGAGAGAGAGAGAGAGAGAGAGAGAGAGAGAGAGAGAGAGAACAAAAGGCAGGAACTGAAAACAGATGAATAAGCTAGGGCAGAGAGAAAGTTGAGAACCTGTCTCCAACAAAGTCTTCTGTAAGAATGTAAAGAGATCTCTTTCCTCTTTTCCTTAAATCACCAATTTCATATGTCTGGGTCCCTTCTTCAGAATCACTGATAGACATGACTATAAAGGTATTCCATACCTGGTATTTTGCCCATTTCCCCCGAGGGAAGAGGAGAAGAGAACAGGAAAATGAGAACCAACAGAAATGTCTTGCAGTGTGTGCCAGACATATCCTTCTAAGCAAATCTATACTCATAACTGGATTCTTGCTAGTAGATTGAGTTACATTGACAAAAGCAATGTATGAGTGAGGACTGATGGAGCACTGACACCAAACAATCAACCAATCAACAAGCATTGATTAAGTGCTTATGATAAATTGGGCACCATGCTAATCAATGAGTATACAAAGAAAGGAAAACCAGCCCCTGCCCTCAAGGGGCTTATATTCTAATGGAAGAAACCATATATATACAAGTTGATACATATAAAATATACACAGAACAGATGGAAAGTAGTCTTGATGGAGAAAGCACTAGCAGCTAGTAAGACGAAGAAAGGTCTCCTGCAGGAGGTAACACTTGAGCCAAGCCACAACAAAATAATGTTTTTTTCTGTTTGTAAAATAAAAATGTGTGGAACAATTGGGTAGAGTACAGCTCCTATGAGGACAAGGTCATGAATTCTGTCATGTAGTTGAATAAAGAATGAAAATAAAAAGTCTTTCTCATGCTAGTCTCAGTCAGTCTACAAGTATATATCTAGTACAATGGCTAAGTGTAGAAAGAGAGTATAGGGGCAGCTAGGTGGTGCAGTGAATAGAGCACCAGTCCTGGAGTCAGGAGGGCCTGAGTTCAAATGTGGCCTCAGATGCTTAACAATTACTAGCTGTGTGACCTTGGGCAAGTCACTTAACCTCAATTGCCCAGCCTTCCCCCCCTCCAAAAAAAAAAAAGAGAGAGAATATAGATGACCCAGAATAAACTCGTCCCCATTATTGATAAAACAAGGCACAATTCATATACCTTCCTGATAGCAGAATAGCAGCACCATCTTCACATATGAAAGACTACATGAGAACCTTCTATTTGCCTTCTACTTGTCTTCCATTGTTGCATGTAAAGAGCATTGGGTTCAAGTGCAAGAGAACTGGGTCGTAATGTTGATCTTCCTCCACCAGGAACTCAACATATCATATTGGGCAAGGGCCTTAATATCTTTTCAGGGTCAGATTTAGGCAAAGTTGTAAATTAGGTCTTTCACCCCCTTGTAATGGTAATGTAATTTGAATTTGAAGATCCCTTTGTATTGGCAAAGGTAACAGGTACTTAGCACTTAATAATTAATCAAGCCTCTGTTAAAGAAACAGAAGATATGAATCCATAACAGGAAAGGGTTGGCTGAAACAGTAAGCTAATGCTGTCTGTATATAAGGAAAGATTCTGGCTGGGAAAGACAGATCTTGGAAGCAGAAGCTGCTGCCGCCAGGGATGCTGAAGAGGAAAGCACCACCACCACCCCCTCAACCCCCAAATTGAAGAGAATGATTTTGATTTGGAGAACCTGGATGAAATTATTTTTATTCTGGGAACCAGCTGAAACTTCTGCTGAGTCTGAGGGCCAGTCAGAGCTGCTAAGGATTTCCAAGAGCCAGTCAGAGCTGCCGAAGACTGAAGAAACATGACTGTGATGCTGGTACTTTCTATGAACCTGTTTGTGGCTTTGTTAAGCCTTGTCTTCCCAGGAACAAAGACTGTGAAGGATTTGAGATGGATTAGATACTGTGAGCTCCAATGTGGAGCAGGAACTGCACAGAGAGCTGGACAAGGACCTGAGAGCTGTCTGCCTTTGAACCCAGGTAACAGTTAGGTAGGATCTGGGACCATGGAAGGGGATCCAGGGAATTCAAGAGAGCACCCCGAGTCAAGCTGAAAGAAGACTTTACTTGGATACTGTGTACTGACTGAGAAATTATAATTTACTTGTGACCTAGGGGTAGAGGGTCTGTGTATTTTCTGATGATTGAAAAGTAAATGATGAAGGATGATTGAATGATTGAGTTGATTGAATGATTGATTGACTAAATGATTGTACTTAGTGACTGATGACTGAATAAGTGACTGATTTGTAACTTAGTGTGCCCCATGAGTGAAGAACTTTGACTCTTGTACTTTGTGTCTCTTGAGGAGGCAAACCTCCTTAAGGATGATTGAATGATTGAAATGATTGGAGGCTTGAGTTACTAAATGATTGTTTTTTGTTGAAAATTTTGTGACCAATGTGGTGAAAACTTTGTGGCCATCTTAGAACATAGAGTTAATTCTGAGGACAGTCCAAATATGGGCACAGTCATGCTAGGAGGGGGAGTTATTTAAGAGGTTGGAGGAGGAAGATGAGTCTGGGAAAAGAATACATAAGTGATAGGCTCCTGGGAATGGTTGTTGTGCCATTCAGTTGTGTAGGTTGGTGGAAGACTTCAAATGAAAGATAAATACAGCAGGGAACCTAAGGACCAAGGAATATTAATTATTGAATATGCTCTGAGATTGAGCCTTATCTGTCAGAGAGAGAGGTCTTGGAGCTTCAAATGACACAAAAGTTATATGTGTATATACAAAGTTTGTTCACCAGCAATGTCTGATAGACACATTTCATCCTGTGTAAATTGGTTTCCTTTGGAATAAGCATATCAAAAGTGATATAAAATTGACAGGACTGGTTTTTTACAATTACTTTAAAAACATAATCACAGGAAGTGCTGTAAAACTTTTTAGAATGGGGGAGAGAGAGAAAATTGCCTTAATATATCTCCCATATGGGCACCACACAGCATAGCCACAATAAAGAAGAATAGATTTGAGGTGCCTAAAAGTTCATAGGAGAAAAAATCCAAGAGTGGATCAGTAGTAAACCTTCAAATGTCTATTTGCAAAATTCCCAAAGTTTAGCCAGCAAAGAAGATGAGCTGAGACATTTTTGACCTCATAGTTATCACTGAAACATCATAGGAAGAGACCCATTGGACTATGGCTCTAGAAAATGGCTCTGTGTGGGAGTACCTTATTCAAAAGAAACAATGCTAAGTAAAAGGGAGTGGTGGTTGCATTGTATGTTAAGAAGGCATACTCAAAAAATTAAAATAAAATAAAAAGAAGACATACTCACATGAAGAAATCCAAGAACCAAAGGTGAAAAGCACGATGGAAAGCATTTGGGTAAGAGCAATGGTGGAAGAAATAAAAGTTATTTTGTTATTGGAGTATACTGCAGACCACTTGGACAAAACGATAAGGAATTTTGGACATAAATCAAAAGCCTGGCACAGGGACATAACATAGGAATGATGGAGACTATAGTTAACTAGATATCTGCTCTTTCTATGCCAAAAGCAAAGTAGCTAACAAATTCTTGAGTTATCTTAATTATATTCTGTTTTTCAAAAGGTAGAAGAGCCAACAAGAAGGAATTCATTTCTTAATCCAATTCTCACTAACAGCTAGTTGGTGGGATGAAAATAAAGAGAACTTTGGAGGGATTTAGAGTTTATAATAGAAAAGGAAAGGAAAGTTGACATGCACCCTAGATTTTAGGAAAGCTTTTTACAGGCATAAATAACTAACAAACTGGGTGATAGAATCAGTATTTCAAAAAAATCTTGACAGGCTTTTAAAAAATCAGCTTCACAAGTAGAAGGCTGGATAAGCAAGGCTGGGCAAAAGTTTGTCTGAAAAAATAGCTAGGGATTTAGTGGACTCGAAGACTCATATGAGTCAGCAGTGTGATATGGCAGTCAATAAAACTAGTGTGATCTGGATTTCATCAAGAGAGGCATGGCTTCCAAGAATAAGGAGATGAGAGCTTTGAATTCTGCTCTGATCAGATCACATCTGGGGTAGAAGGTTTAGTTTGGGGTATCATATTTTTAGAGGACATTGATAAGTTAAGAACATCTAGAGAAGGGCAACCAAGATTCTGGTATAGTCTGAAAAAATTTCTGGTTTTTCTGGTCTCTTTCTTCATCCAGTAGAGTATTTATTCTTTAGTTGTGCTCCCCTTCTTACTTGTTAACCCATTTCCTTCTGCCCTCCCCTTTCTCTTCCCTATTCTACCCTCCCATAATCTAGAAACTCCTAGACTTGGGTTAGAAACTTTCAGTTTTAGGTTAGAAACTTTCAGTTTTCTAGCTAATTGGTGTTTCCTTGCCTATGACCTCAGAAACCATTTAGTTAGCCTAGTGAGACTTTTCATTTTTCACTTTAATATGAATTTTGTCATGTTAGATTTAGCCCAATACTCTAGCCTCCAAACTCTTTTTGGATCCTGATTCTCTCAATCCTTTTGTTTGTTAGGCCTTCTAGTTTTGTATCAACAGCACAATGAGTGAGCCTAACATCTATGCCTTTATCCAAGTCATTAGTAAAAATGTTAAACAGCACAGGTCCAAGCCTGAATCCCTTGAACCTCTTAGAATTATCCATAATTAGGGCTATCCATAAGTGGACTGGGTTGCCTTGAGATGGAGTGTATTCTCCTTTCCTAAAGATTTCCAGAAAGAGGTTAGGTGGTGTTTGTTGGACACACAGTAGTGGGAATTCCACTTTCATGTATAGGTTGCACAAGGTCTCTTTTGACAATGAAATTTTCTGAGTCTTTGAAATACTCATGATAGTTTTGTTCAGCTTGTTATAAAAATGAAAAATCTGGAAACCTTTGTGAGTATTCTAAATTTTATAAGTCTGTTATGTTTTGCTGATATAAGCTTTCATTGTGGTTGGTGTTTTAAGTCTCTAAGTTGCTGTACAAAGCATATGTATAATCTTATCTACTTCACATACATAGTTTTTGATTTAAAGCATCATTAATACTTTGGAAAATTATAAAACTATTATTTTCCTTTACATTTATGATTTAAGAAAGGTTTGTTACTGCTCAGTAGGAGTGATGGAAAGAGATATATTTGTAAATGAATGTGACTTTAAAAGGCATCAGTAAATTTTTTAAAAATTATTACATTTTTAAAAATGATTTTATTACATCTTGAGGACTATATTTCTTATAGGAACATGCATCCATTCTTCTGAGAAAATTTGGTATACACAAATTCATTGTATAGGTAATTTTTCACGGTATAGAAGAAAGAGGAACAGCTAGGTGGCTCAGTGGATAGAGGATAGAGCCCTGGGCTTGGAATCAGAAAGACTCATCTTCCTGAGTTCAAATATGGCCTCAGACACTTACTGGTTGTGTGACCCTGGGCAAGTCATTCAACCCTGTTTGCCTCAGTTTCCTCATTTGTAAAATGAGCTAGAGAAAGAAATGATAAACCATTCTGGTATCTGCCAAGAAAACGCCAAATGGGGTCAATAAAGAATCAAATGTGAGTGAAATGACTGAACAACAGCAAGACAGTGGAAAGAGAGGTGAGGGAATTAGGAGACCTGAGTCTGAGTCTTAGCTTGCTACCTACTGGCTATGTAAGTATTGACAAATTACTTAATATCTCCGAGCCTCAGGCTCCATATTGTAAAACAAAGGAGTTGGGCTAGGTTATCTCTATAGTTTGAATTCTATGTCTATTTTGTTAAATGTGGTATTCTGTTGGTCAAAAACCTGGATCCTCTTGCAATGTAACGTCATTCATTTTCCTCATAAGGCTCCCTCTAGTGTTAAATACAAGTCCCAGTTTTCCCAGTTCACTTGGAAACTTGAAACATTTTTTTCTCTTCATTCACTCACATACTTGCTTAAGTCATAGGATCATAGCTCTAAATCTGGAGGGATCTCAGAAGTTCCCACATCTAATTCTGTCATTTTACAGATGAGGAAACTGAGGCCCAAAAGTTTGATTTGGTAAGATTTGATTCCAAGTCCTTTAAGCTAGTGCTTAAAGGTACCATAGGTATTTACTGATAAAGAACATATATACACATTCCAAAGTAGCTGCTTCTAACCCAAAGTGTTCTGTATATAATTCAATTCAATCAAATTCTTATCAAACACCTACACTGTTCTCGGGATTCAAAGATAAAAAGATAAAAAACAAGGTTTCTGCCCTCAGAGAGCTTAAATCACAGGCACTTGAAAACTGTTTGTTGAATGAATGAATGGAGGGATGGATGAATGAATGAAGTGAAAGATATGCTGCTAGCCTAGCTGGTCAACCCGCTCCATGTGGACACTGAAGCAGGGCTAACAGCTGTCTTAAATCCCAATTCAGAGAAGCCTATGGGCTGTGTCCTAACACAGTCCTAACATATGAAAAACACAATTTGCTTCATTTTACAAGCTAAGTAACCAAGAGAGTTATAGACTGAGCTCTTTACATAGCTATATGACTAAATAATTCCTTAAATCTCTCTGTCTTAGTTTCAGCATTTGTAAAACGAAGAGTTTGGTTCCCAAGGTCCTTTCAGATCTGAAACTCTAAGATTCCAAATTACTCTTTCAAAGGTCACCCAAAAAGTTAATGATGGAACTGAAATTTAAAGCCCAAAACCTCATCATTATGGTCCAGCTCAATACGCAACATGCTACTTACTCTATGGAAATTGCTGGCCATTTCCTCCTTCTCCTCCCATGCCCACCAAGTTTAGGGAGACAATATTGAACAATGGAAAGAGTGCTGAACTCAAGAGTCAGAAGACCTGTGCTGAGATCCTGCTTCTGCTACTTAGTAATCAACTAGTAATCAGTCAATTGGCATTTATACATCACTGTGCTAAGTCCTGAGGATATAAAGAAAGGCAAAAGACAATCCCTGCTCTCAAAGATCTCATAATTTCACAAGGGAGACAACATGCAATCAACTGTGTACAAATAAGATATAAACAGGATAAACTGGAGGGAAGGCACTAGCATTAAGAGGATCAGGAAAGGCTTCTTGCAGAAGGTGGGATTATAGCTGGCTCTTGAAGGAAGAAAGAGAAGCCAATAGATAGAGATAAAGACAGAGACAGAGAGAGACAGAGAGAGAGAGAAACAGAGAGAGAGAGAGAATATCAGAGTCAGAGAGTTCTAGCCACAAGGGAACAGCCAATGAAAATGACTAGCATGAATACCTACGAGACTTTGGGTAAGTCACATAACCTTGGCTGTTCATCTGTAAAATGAGGGGGTTTCACTACATGGTCCTTCCGTTGAACCTATGATCCAATGACTTCTGGAGCTGTATTCCAGGAGGGATAAGTACTGTCTCTGCAGACAGTGTGCACAAACGGAGGCTAATACATAATGATGTGAGGGTGTGCTGTAGTCAGCTCAAACAGGCTCTTAAGATCTGATCACTACATTTTCAGTCTAAGCATTTATGTCTCATAAATTACCCAGTGCTACAAATCAGAATTTGACTTATTGTTTTGTTGGTTGTCTAGACTTAAGGAAACAATGGAGAACATGTTAACAATGCAAATTAAAATTAAATGTGTGTTGTGTACATTATTTCAGTGACCCAATTGTTAAACACTTAGCAGCATACCCCTGTTTATAAAAGACACCAGGTCACTGGACCTTACAAGGAAATGCTGAAGGAACAGAGGATATTTAGCCTAGACAAAAGATGTTAGGGAAGGACTTGGTACCTTCGATCTGTTATGTAAAGGGTTGTCACACGTGAGAGGGATTCTGCTTGCTATGCTTGGCCCTAGAGGGAAGAACTATGACAGCTGGTGGAAATCATACAAAAACAGAGTTAGACTTGACTTAAGGAAAAATTTCCTCACAATCAGAGGTATCTAAATGTGGGATAAGCAGGCATAGGAGGTTCCTACCCACTGGAGGTTGTCACACAGAGCATTTGTCAGAGCTGTTCTTATGAGGATTTCTGTTCAGACATAGATTAGAGGACCTCAGGAGTGCTTTCCAACTCTGAGATTCTGAGATTCTGTAGCTATCAGCTGGTATGTCATTGTTTCAAATAGGTCTATTTCCCTCAGTGCCCCAGTATGGTGATGGCCCTGGGTGGTTGTTCTTGGCTCTGGCATCCACTTCAAAGCTCACCATCAGGGGTGATAAATTTTAAACACTGCAGTCCCAAGGGACCATCAGGGGTAAGTTTCCACCCGGTGGCTAGAATTACAACAGTGTGGCTTCCCAAAGCCTCTTTGTTCCCAAAGTTGACCTTGACTGACCAGTGGATCAAACTGAATCTTTTCCCCAGGGTAAGAGAAAGCCACTCTTTCCACTGTGCTAACCTGGAGTTCTAGACCAGCCTAAATATTCCAGATTGATCTTGATAAACTGGCAGGTTACCTTCATCTCTTGGTGGCAAAGGGTGGGGGGAGGGAAGGAGCAGCATTTAACTAAGGTCACAATACAGTGGAAAGAACACAAGCTCTAGAGTTGGAGGATTCCAGATTTCTCTGTGCGATCTTAGGCCTAAGTGTGACCTAAGTGTGACCTAACTTCTCTAGGCCTCAGTTTCCTCATCTGTAAAATAAAAGGATTATACTAAATGGTCATCGAGGTCCCTTCCAGGTCTAGAGATAGAGCTCCCATTAGCTCTACAGAAAGCTAAATCCTAAGGGAAAAAATCCACTTTGTTCTAAGCTGAGGCCATAGGCAAACAAACCCAGTCTTTAGGTCATGCATTATTCAAAGGAGAGAGTAGGTTGCTATAGCTTTCAGAGTAGGAATAGATATCATGGAAGACTTAGTCTCCACTATCACTATATTCCCTACCAATACCATTCTTACCTCCCCCAATAGTCACATTGCCTATTTACCTGTGGGATGTGAACAAAGGCTTTTGTGTCATAGGATCATAGGAAGGGACCTTAGAGATCATTTGAGCCAAGCCTTTTATTCTATAGGTGAAGAAATGGGGGCCTAAAGAGATCAAGTGGCTTGCTTGTCACATACCTAGGAAATGGCAAAACCAAGATTTGAAACCCAGGTCAAACCCAGTCTTCTTTCCATTATATAACAGAGGTTAGGCATGGAGCACTTCAATCACCAAAGTTTGCTGTCTTCTGGACTGGGTGAACAAAATGAAGGTGCTGAACTCTTCTGACATTGTACCTTGCCTTTCATGTTAGTTCTGTTCACTCAGATCCAGCCATATGGATAATAGATATTCAAGGACACCATGAATGAACATAATGAAAATCCGTGGCTAGGATATTGGAATGGTTAGAAAAAGAATTTCAGGGGAATTTTTCAAGACCTCATAGAATCAATCAATCATTAAACATTTATTCAGTTCCTACTATGTGCTAGGCACTTTACTAAGAGCTGGGGGTGGGCGCAGCTAGGTGGCACAGTGAATAGAGCACCAGCCCTGGAGTCAGGAGGACCTGAGTTCAAATTGGACCTCAGACACTTAAGACAAAAACTAGCTGTATAACCTTGGGCAAGTCACTTAACCCCAATTGCACTTTCCTCCTCCAAAAAGAAAAAAAAAGAGCTGAGGATACAAAAATAGACAAGACAGAAAAAGCTTACATCTAATGGGAGAAAAAAAACATGCAGACAAATACATGCAAAGCAAACTATATACAGAATAAATAGGAAATAATTAACGGAAGGAGAACACTAGAATTAAGAGGGGTTAGGGAAGCCTTCCAGGAAAAGATGGGATTTTAGTCAGGACTTAAAGGGACCCAGGGAGGTCAGTTATCAGAGAAGAAGAGGTAGAGTATTCCAGGTATGGGGGACAACCAAAGAAAATGCCCAGAGCAGAGAGTTGGAGTGTCTTGTTTAAGGAAGGAGGCTGAAGCAAAGAGTATGTGTTGGGAAGTAAGGTGTAAGAAAAGTGGAAAGGTACAAGGAGGGGCTAGGTTATGGAGGACTCTGAATGGCAAACAACATTTTGTATTTGATCCTGGGGGAATAGGAAGCCCCCGGAGTTTACTGAGTGGGGAGTGACATGATCAGACCTATGCTTTAGGAAAAACACTTTAGTGGGTGAAAAGAGGAGAGATTAAAGTGAGGGGAGACTTGAAACTGGAAGACCTTCCAGAAGGCTATTGTAATAATCTGGGTTCAAGGTGTTGAGGGTCTGTGCTAGTGTGATGGCAATGTCACAGGAGAGAAGGGGGTGTATTTGGAAGAAGTTGAAGGTTAAATTGACAAACCTTGGTAACAGCTTTGGTATGTGAGGTGAGAGATATTGATGAATCCAGGATGAATCCTAGGTTGTGAGTCTGAGGGACTGGGAGGATGGTGTTGCCTTCTACAGTAATAGGGAAGGTAGGAAGTGGGGAAAGGTTTAGGGAGAAAGCTAATAGAAGGGAGAAAATTCTGAAGACAGAAGCAAGAAGTTATAGGCAGAAAAGAATTGAACAAGAAAACTGCTTAGGAAGAAAGAATGAAAAATAAAGTATTTATTAATTGCTGATTATGTTTCAGGAATATGTCTTTTATTATCTTTAAAAACAATGGGATCTTTCTATCCTTTTCTGACATCGTTGACTACTGCTATGTAACAAGTGAGGGGACTAACCACAGTCTAGTCCTGCCTTTTACATTTAACAGCAACAAGAGATTTATATTCCCATAACCTTGCAAAAGGATTGAATGTGGATGAGAGGAGAAGATTTCATGAGTCAACATGGGTGAAGCCAAGAAGACACCTCAGTAACTGCTGCTATCAAACCAAAAAATTCAGAGGCAGACTTTTGAATATTTCTTTATCCTGTTATTAAGCTCTAGTCTATGTCGATCTAAGGTTAATGATTCTTCCTCCATTTAGATTCAATTCAATTCAATCCAATTTAAAATACCTACTGGTGGAAGACACTGTACTAGGCACTGGGGCTACAAAATGATTACATGACCCAAGCCCTGCTAATGAGGAGCTTTAAATGGGAAGACAGAGGGGAAACTATGCAAATATAGAAGCAATAGGTGACCTGATGGTATATGAATATGATGGAGTACTATTGTGCAATAAGAAATGATAAACAGGCAGATTTCAGAAAAACCTGGAAAGATTTGTACGAATTGATGCAAAATGAAATGAGCAGAACCAGGAAAACATTGTACACAGTATAAGCACCATTACATGATGATCAACTATGAATGACTCTGCTCTTCTCAGCAACACAATGATCCAAGACAAGCACAAAAGACTCATGATAAAAAATGCTATCCACATCCACATAAAAAACTGCTGGACTCAATACAGATAGAAGCATACTTTTTTTGCTTTATTTTTTTGTGATTTTTTTTTTCCCTTTTCAATTCTCTTTTATAACTGTGGCTAATATAGAAATGTTTTATATAATTGCACAAAAATAACCTTTATCAAATTGCCTACTATTTTAGGAAGAGGAGAGGGAAGGGAAGGAAGAAGAAGAATTTGAAACTCAAAATCTTATAAAAATGAATGCTAAAAATTGTCATAACATATCATTGGAGAAAAATAAAATACCATTTAAAAATAGGGGACCTGGGCAAAGGGCTGTGGAAAATATACCTTTCCCTCTCTGTCCTCCCAGACAGAAAACAGGACCTTCATCTTTCTCTAAAAGAACCCTCAGATCCTGGCCCACTTACAAATTCAGCCAATCCATCAGGTTCATGAGCAACTATTTTCTTCAGGTTTGAAAATGGTCTCCCAGTTAAACTCAAGCAAGCAGAAGATAGAAGCATTCAGGGATGCAGGTCACCTCTGCCCTGTTCTGAGGCTGAATACAACCAAAAGGAGTTGGAAGTTTCCCCATGAGGCAGCCTGACAAAGTGTCCCTACTGCTGAGAGAATCCAAAGAAGAATTTCATTCTCTTTCAGCATGCCATCTTCCCAGCACTGCTTTTAGCAAGAGATTCAACATCAAAATGCATCCATAAGCTTCCCTTCCCTCCCAACCTGTCACCAGGTCTAACATCTATTTTCAAAGTCTTTTCCTGGAGATTAGTAAAGATCAAAGCCTCCTCATAATTCCCATTTCCTTTCTGCCTTTCAAAGACAAGCAAGTGATGGCCAAGAAGGCAAGGGCACATGCAGGGCAGAAGGACTGGCACTTTTTGGCCCCTTATCACCCTTTTAGATCCTTCTGTGACAAAACTGCTGTGATAACAGGGGGCTCATTCTGCAAGCAGTCTGTTCCATCTCCTTCATGCCAGGGGGAACCCCACCTTCCCAAGCTGTCACAGAGAAGCAGCATGAGCTATACACAGCTGCAATCTTGTGAAGAGAGGCTTTCTTCTCACAGGAGCGGAAGAGGAAGAGAAGGAGTGTGACTGGGGAAGGACAGGATACTATAATATGGCCCCTTAACCAAAAATGTTTCAAAGAACAGGAGGGGAAGGAAGCAAATGGACGGAGAAGATTCTGAATGTTTGCTAGTGTGTTTGAGGCTTATACAAATTGATGAGAGATCATTTAAGGATATCCAGTCTCAGCCTTATTCACAGTTGTCCTCAAGATGAGGACAAGCATATTAGAATTCAGTGGAAATTATCCCTTTCCTGCTCAAACTTGCCACATTTCTCTTCTTTCCTTCTTTCCTTCTTCCTTCCTTCCCACCTTCCCTACATTCACACACACATGCAGAGACATGCCCCATGCACTATTCCACACATATAACCACACATGCACACATGCATGTGCACACCTATAACCACAGAATTCTTATGAACACTTACACAAACTGTCTTACAAGGAGGCTCAGAACATCTCCTTTTACAGGAAAAAAAAACTGGTTAGGCTTAACTAGGAAAGGAATTAGGTTTATACTATGTGAACGTGAATGTGAAAACTTTTTTTTAATGCTGCAGTGTTTCAGCCCCGTAAATAGCGTATAGTTTTCGAGAATGTGTCTAAGCTCTTGTTCTAAAAGTAAAGCAAGAAAAATTGTAATGTTTCTGTAAAGTTGAAAGATATGAAATAAATCCACATGAGATGCTGGCATTTCTATATATTACCAAGAAAACCCAGCAAAAAGAGATATAAAGAGCACTGTCATTCAAAATAACAAGAGAATACATAAAATATTTGAGAGCACACTAACCAAAGCAAGCACAGGAATTGCTTGAATTCAATTATAAAAAAACTTCCTAGAAATAGACCTAAATAAAAAATGTTAGTTGCTCATAGGTAGACCAAGGCAATATCATAAACATAACAATGCTATCTAAATTTATTTATTTGATGCCATGCCAATAGAACTACCAAAGGATTCCTTTCTGGAGCTAAGAAAAAATAATAAGACTCACACAAGCAGTAGGTGACAGACAGGAATCTTTGGATTCTAACTTGTTATTTTTCATCACTCTAGGGACGCATGAGGCCATTCTATCTGTTACCAGATAATGACTGTGGTTTGTCACCTGGACCATAGGAGGTCCCACTTGTAGACAGAAATATCCAAGACCAAAATAAAAAGAAGAGAATTTAACTTTTCTTGCCCTTTCAAGAGAAGAGTACTCTTTGGCATCTGCAATTTGCTAGAATATAAACAAAGGAACAATTGAGACTCCTCTTAACTCAAGCCATAACTGAACTATTGATTGCTGTGTGCCACTAGGTCTTAAATGGCCCCATAATGACACGTGTAAGACAGCCCGGGAGCCCACTTTGCACAGGTGCTGCAATTTTCTTTGGCAATTTATTCACATATTAAATATCTCTCCCTGTCAAAAATACTTATTGTGTCTAATTTTGAACTCATAATCTGGCATATCGACCCATTTTCTCTTATTCTTTCTGCTCAACAGACATGAACATCTGATCACTGTCTTCCAGGTAACTGCTCTCACATGCATTGTCTAGTGAGTTCAGTAGGGGAGGTATTCAGTGCTGCTTTGTGGATTTGATCAAGATACGGAAGGATCAGGACTAGACCTATAGACTTCATTAATAACAATAGCAATAGCAAAAGCAGTCATAGCTAACCTTTACAGAGAGTTTCCTACGTGTCACATACTATGTCAAGCACTTCACAGTTGGTATCTCATTTGATCTTCACAATAACTCTGGGAGGTCGTTATTATTATCTATCATTATCCCTGCTTTACAGAAAAAGAAACTGAGGCACACAGAGGTTAAATGACTGGCCCAAAGTCATACAGCTAGTAAGTGTCTGAAGGCAAATTTGAACTCGGATCTTCCTGACTCAAGGCCTGGCACTCTATCCACTACACCACCTAGCTACCTAGATGCTACCTCATGGGTATATCAATTTAGTTGCCACCTTCTCTGCAACTTAATGGCCTTTGAGGATTGCCTAGAGCCCTGAGAGGTTAAGTGACTTGTCCAGGGTTACACAGCCAGTATGTATCAGAGGCAGAACTTTAACCCAGGTCTTCCTGGTTTGAAGGCCTGGTTTATTCACCATACCACACTGAGACTTGAAGCCCTTTATTATATCTCTTCTTAGTCTTTTCTTCACCCCTACCCCCAGCTCTTTAATAATCTCCTTATCCGACTCTTCAATAATCATTTTGATTCTTCACCAAATATTTCCAGGGATGTCATATCCCTCTTTTTTTTCTTTTGCTTTTTGGAGGGGGGAGAGTAGGGCAATTGGGGTTAAGTGACTTGCCCAAGATCACACGGCTAGTTTTTGTGTTAAGTGCCTGAGGCCAGTGCTCCTGACTCCAGGGCCAGTGCTCTATTCACTTTGCCATCTAGCCACCCCTCATGTCCCTCTTAAATTATGGAGTTCAGAACTGATGCTGTTCAATTCTGTTCTCACATTCCATGATTCACAATAATGTATTGCCTTCCCCAACCCAAGAGGACATTTTTCAGGGGTGGACCAACACCACTAACTAGCTACATCACTTTGTTACATATCCAGAAATCTTGTAGATGGTAGTTAAGTAGAGTTGTAAGATAGCAGTTTCCTACTTGGAGTAATTATAGCCTGAATTTTATAAGAAAATTCCATGGGGTGGCTAGGTGGCCCAGTGAATAGAGCACTAGGCCTGGAGTCAGGAAGACCTGAGTTCAAATATGACCTCAGACACTTAACACTTACTAGCCGTGTGACCTTGGGCAAGTCACTTAACCCCAATTGCCTTGTCCTCCCCCCTCCAAAAAAGAAAAAAAAATACCAGAGGAAATATGTTCCTTGGCACACCAGGCAAAACTGGACTATTCAGATAGCAGCACTGCATTGGACACTCGGCAAAACTATTTACGCTGACAAAAAAATATCTATTAAAATCTTGCTGTACAGAGAGTACTGTGGCAGGCCCTGGAGGAGATATAAAATTTGTATTAGACATGGTCTCTGCCCTAAAGGAGTCTGTAATCTAGTAGAGAGACAGGATACCAAATGCATAATATACTGCATAAGTTCCCTAGAGAGTTACCCAGAAGAAAAAAGGACTATGTAAGCTCTTTGGAGAAAGGTTGCTACAAACTGGGAGTGATCAGGAAAGGTTTTGCAAAGAAGGTGACATCTGAGTTCTTCAGGTTAAAAGAGCTTCCTCTGAGTATGTAATTCTGTCATTTTAGCTGCATGCAACTCTCCAATACCCCATTTGGGGTTTTTCTGGCAAAGATACTGGAGTGGTTTGCCATTTCTTCCTCTAGCTCATTTTACAGATGAGGAAACTGAGGAAAATAGGGTTAAGTGACTTACCCAGTGTCACACATTTAATAAGTGCCTGAGGTCACATTTGAACTCAGGGCCTCCTGACTCCAGGCCCAATGCTCTATCTACTGTGCCACCTACCTGGTAAGAGAACATCATGAGTTAAAGTGAGGAAAGTTAAGGGCACAGTGAATATTTAAGAATCCAAGAGTTCTGACATGACAGAGTACATAGCAAGTAGAAATTTGAGAAAGGTGCCAAGCAGAAGAATTTGAACTTTACTTGGAAGACAACAGAAACCTAGTGAAGATTTTTGAGCATAGGAGATTTATAACAAAGAAAATTCTCATGGTGTCATAAAAGATGAATTAGAGGAAATGTGGGAGAATGCAAATAAATCGCCCATATTTTGACCTCACATGCCTTGGGCAAAGAATATATGGAATGACTCAGTGGGCATGAACGCACCAAATTAACTGGCCTATCTAGAGTATTTTTCTTCAATAAATTAAAACCAAGAAAAAAATAACATCTGCCAATTTAAATGATGATGCCTCTAAAATTTCCTGACAACTATTACAAATACAAGTTTGTGTAATGAATATAAGAAAACATTGGAAGTACATTTGTGTCTTTTCCATTTTTTATTTTTAAATTTAGCTTTTAAAAAAAGAGTGGGAGGAAAAAGAATGGAAATAAGATTATTTTGATAGTCTAGAATAGTCTAATGGCGAAAGTGTCAGCCTCCATCAGGATAGGGACTATGGTAACAGAGAGGAAGAGATGATTTTGAGTCAATAAAACTGGTGGGGCCTTATAATTTATTGTTTATTGAGTAGATATGATTTTGCTATTATAGAGACTCCCTGTCAACCAGCCAACAAGCATTTATTAAGCAGCTACTATATGTTAGGCACTGAATAAGCACCAGGCATACGGAGAAAAGAAAAAGTAAACAAAAACCCCAGTCTCTACTCTTCAAGGAGCTCATGGTCTAAAGGGGGAGACAACATGCAACAATTCTATACAAAGAAGATGCATATAGTATATATTGGCAATAATCTCAGAAGGAAGACACTGATTAAGGAGGACCAAAAAAGCTCCTTGTAGAAGGGAGGGCTTTAACTGAGACTTGAAGGTAGCCAAGGAAGGTCAGAAGCAGAGGGGAGAGGAAGAGAATTTCAGGCGTGGGAAGGGAGCATACATAGGCAGTGAAAATGCTGGGGGTCAAGGAATAAATAGCAAGGACTGGAAATGTAGGAAGGAACCAGATTATGAAGGGCTTTAAAAGTTAAACAGATCAGACACTTAACTAGCTATGAGACCTTGGGCAAGTCACTTAATCCTGACAGCCTTAAAAAAAAAAAGGTAAACAGAGAATTTTATATTTGATCCTGAAGGTGATAGAGAGCCACTAGAGCTTACTTAATGGGAGAGAAACTAGTGATATTTTTAGACTTACATTTTT
>CM053587.1:217330461-217367885 GCA_028646515.1 Pseudochirops corinnae | reverse complement strand
CTCCTGCAATAGTGTAGGCATTAAGTGATAAGGGTCTGGACCAGGGTGGTGGCAGTGTCAAAGGAAAAGGGTATACAAGAAATGTCACTAAGGTAGAAATTACAGGACTTTTCAGTTGATCAAATATGGAGGAGAGGTGAGAGAGAAGAGTTGAGAATGACACTAACGTTGTAAATCTAGGTCACTGGAAGAATGGTGGTGCACTCCAATGTAATAAGGAAGCTAGAAAGAGGAGAGGGTTTGAGGATAAAGAGAATTAATTCTGTTTTGAACATACTGTTTCAGATGTTTATGGGATATCCATTTTGAGATGTCTAATAAGCAGTTGAAGATGGGAGACCAGGAGAAAGGTTGGACAAATAAATCTGAAAATCATCTTCATAGAGATGATAACTGGATTCATGGGAGCTGATGAGATATGTCATCGAGTGAAACTGTCCAGATGGAGAAGAGAAGAGGGCCCTGCACAGGGCCTTGAGGGACAACCATGGTTCATGGTGTAACTTGGGTGAAGTTCAGCAAAGGAAACTAAAGAGCGGTCAAATAGGCAGAAGGAGAACAAGGAGAGAGTGATATCCTGAAAACCTAGAGAGAAGAAAGTGTCAAGAAGAGAGTGACCAACAATTTCAAAAAGGCTGCAGAGAGGTCAAGAATGACAAGGACTAATAAAAGGCCATAAGATTTGGCATTTAAAAGATCATTGGTAACTTTGGAGAAAGTGGTTTCAGCTGAATGAGATGAGAAACCAGAGTGTAGAGAGTTAAGAAGAGAATGAGAGAAAAGGAAACAGAGGCACTTATTAAAGATGGTCTTCTCATGAAGTTTAGCATGAACACTTCAGATTCTTGAAGACAGCTATCATGACCCCTCTGTTGTTGTTCAATTATTTCAATTGTGTGTGACTCTTCATGACCCCATTTGGGGTTTTTTTGGCAAAGATATTGGAGTGGTTTGCTACTTTCTTCTCTAGCTCATTTTACAGATGAGAAAACTGAGGCAAACAGGGTTAAGTGATTTATCCAAGGTCAAATAGCTATTAAGTGTTTGAGACCAGATTTGACCTCAGGTCCTCCTGACTCCAGGTCCAGCACCCTATTTCACCATCTAGTTGCCCCAAGTCCCCTTCAGGTCTTCTCTTTATCAGGATAAACATGCCCAATTTCTTTGACTCATACTCATATGGCATCTCTCCAGTTCTCTCACTTACTGGTTCCTCTCTTCTGCTCACATCCCAGCTTGCACACAGAAATGAACACTTATAATCAAGACATGGCCTTATGAGAGCAGTTCATAATGGAATAGTCATCATCTTCAATCTGAACACTGTGCCTCTCAGTTTAGCCTAAAATCACATTTAGCATTTTTGGCTTCCATGTCACACTCTTGTGGCTGTGATCCACCAAGGTTTGTAGTCCACTAAAATCTTGATTTTTTTTTTTTGCCCAAACCTAAATCCTCCATCTATCCTGTATTTTTGAAGCTGGCCTTTTGAAACGATGTGGAACTTCCCATTTATCTTTGTCAAATTTCATCTTCTTTGATTCAGCCCATCCTTCTAGTTTACCCAGGGATTTCTGGATCCGGACTCTGTCATACAACGTATTAGCTATTTCTTCATGCTTTCTGGTGTCTCCCAATTTGACAAACTCTCCCACTAGAACTGAGAGATGCTTTATCCCATTAAAAGTAGAGATGATTCATTCTTTGTATTTGTATCGTCAGCATATAGCACAGTGCTTGGCACATAGTAGGTACTTCATAAAGACTTGCTGATTGATAGAGTAATTGAGTCTATGTTTTTAAGTCACTGAAAAAACTACAGAACTAATCCTTGGAACACTCCACTGGAGACCTTCCTCCAGGTTGGCATTACTCCATTAATGGCCACTTTGGAGCATTCGTCATCTAACCAGTTCCAAATTTACCTGTTTTATCATCTACCACATCTTTTCATCTTAACTACAAGTTAATCCGTTGTTGAAAACTGAGCATATAATGTTTATGACATTCCCCTGAACTACGAGTCTAGTTGTTATTATTCAGTCATGTCCAGCTCTTCATGACCCCGTGGACTATACTGCCCATGGGGTTTTCTTGGAAAAAATACTGGAATTGTTCGACCTTTCCTTCTTCTATGGATTAATGCAAACAGAAGTTAAGTAACTTGCTCAGGGTCACACAGACAGTAAGTATGTGAGGCTGGATTTGAACTCAGGACTTCCTGACTCCAGGCCTAGCACTCTATCTACCTAGCTATCTCTGAAAAGAAATGTTTAGTCTGGCATGACTTGATTTTGATGAAACTGTGCTGGTTTTTAGTGATTACTGTTTCCCTTCCTACGTGCTCATAAACTATGCTCTTAATGTGTTTTAGAATTTTGTCAGGAATAGAAACCTAACTCCCAGGTAAATAGTTATTCAGGTACCACTTATTTAATTTTTTTTAAATCAGCACATTTATTCTTTCCTAGTCTTGCACTACTACTCTTGTTTTTCACAATCTTTCCAATTTCACCAACATGCTGAGTCACATGACCAACAAGATGGATGACTAGACATTTTCTCTAACCATTATGACTTCTCAAATCTCTCCAAAATCAAGGAGATAAATAAGAGATAGATAAATTTCAGCTCTCTCTGTGGTCAAGAATCCAAACAAGGTTTTAAAAAAATGAACTAATACAATAATTCCTTACCCTGAATATACTCACTCATTGTAACACTTTTCCCCACAGTTTACCATGCTGGTAGTGCAGTGCTGCACAAACTTAAACATGAATTTGCAAAAGTACTCAACCCTCTACCCACCCAGCCTTCTCTTTGCCTCAAGAGATCCAAAAAACAGATGTTTGCCTGGGCTAAAACAACAGCTCACAGAACTCTGTGTCAAAACAGAATTCAGCCAAATAACTGAAGAACAGAGGGTATTGGGGCAGGACAAATGTGGCACTCCACTTAGACTGAGGGAGAGAATTCAGCATCTAGCTGGAGCCAGTTCATCCCCCTAAAAGTCACTTGGGGTACAGACCAAAGCTGGTAAACCATGAATTGCCCAGTGTGGGAAGAGGTTGAGACAGCCCAAAGAAAAACTGCTGTCAAAGGGGAGGGTGTCACAAAGTGAACAATAGGGGAAAGTAAAGGTGGAAAGACTGAAATACAAAATAGGAGTTTTAGTATTCATTTTTCTCACCATTGTCCTTTACCATCATCTTATCCAATCCAAGCAACAGTCCTAGCCCTTCCTTGATCTTATGTTTATTCCTGATAAAACTTAAAAAAAAAACAAACCTTTTTTATTATCTTTAGCATATATTATCACCTTCACATAAAGGTACACTGACATGACCTATCTTCTTTCACATTTCAAACCTAAAATAATGGATTTTAAATTCATCATGAATTTTTCTTACCAAAAATCATTATAACTTTAATTATCATGAAAATTATACAGATGAGAAGTGGCATGAATACATAGTTATCATGGAGTTCAGCAGCCACTTCAAAAATATATTCTGTAAGTGCTGAAAATCATAATTAAAATATTAAAACCAGAAGAAATCAAAATTTTTCCAGAGGGATTACACTAATTATGGATAGATAATCAAGGCCCCAATTTAAAAAAAAAAAAAGTTTAAACATGGAATAAGGTATTTTTTTTCTTTTTAAAAAAATTAACCAAGGATAACTAATATGTAGACAACCAAAATTTTTAGTTACACTTTTGAAACAAACAAATATTGATTTTCTTCTAGTACAAAAAATGTTTTAGACTAATTAAGAATTTCATATTGGTAGCCCTTGAATCAAAAGGTGCTTATTGACCTCATTGAACATCTAAATTATGGGAGGGGAAGATTTTATATCCCATTAACATTATACAAGTCCCTTTTCTTCATTTGTAGCTGGCACCCAAGGGCTGGCCCTTATCACTTCATACCTAGACTATCTTAATAGCTCTAAATTATGGGGAGACTATCCACATGCTGCCAAAGTGACCTTCTTAAAGCACAGTTCTGACCATGTTATTCTCCATTCTATCAACTCAACACTTAGCACAATACCAGGAACATAGTTGGCACTTCATAAACATTTGATTGATTGAACTCCAGTGACTATTACCTATACACACACACACACACACACACACACACACAGAGCTACATATATAAATATGAGTGTGTACACATGCATACATATATAGACACACATGTATATGCATATACCCAAACATGCATGCATGCATACATAACATGTATACATGTATGCAACATACATAGACTCTGTGTGTGTGTGTGTATTCTTCTGTTTGTCTTTTACAGCCCTTTACAATCAGGCCCCTTCCTATCTTTCCAACCTTCTTATACTTTACTCCCCTCCACAAACTCAATCTAACAACAGCTACTTCCTTGATGTTCCTCCATCTACTAATCCTATGGACGTTCTTTTTTTGTGTTTTCCTTTTCCTTTCCTTATTTTTTAAGTTTCAAATCATATTTTATTCATTTATTTTGCCTTGATTACATATAAAAGCAATTTTTAGCATTCATTAGGGTTTTTCTTGAGTTTCAAATTCTTTTCTTGAGTTCCAAATTCCTTTCTCCCTCCACTCTCTCTACCCTGAAATAATAAACAATTTGATACAAGTTATACATGTGCAATCATGTAAAATACTCCCATATTAGTCATTTTGTGCAAGAAAACTAAAAAAAAAAAAAGAAGAGTGAAAAATAGCATTCTTTGGTCTGTATTCAAACAATATCAGTTCATTCTCTGAAGGCAAAGAGCATTTTTCATCATGAGTCCTTTGAGATTGTCTTAGATCATTGTATTGCTAGAATAGCCAAGTCATTCACAGTTCTTCATTGTACAATATTGCTGTTACTGTGTACAATGTTCTGCTCCTGGTTCTGCTACTTGACTTTGTATCAGTTCATGTAAGTCTTCCTGGGTTTTTTTTTCCTGAAGTTATACTGCTCATCATTTCTTATAGAATAATAGTACTCCATCACAATCATATACCACAATTTGTTTACCGATCCCCCAATTAATGGGCATCCCCTCAATTTCTAATTTTTAGCCACCACAAAAAAGAGCTGCTATAAATATTTTTGTACAAATACAAAATTTGTATTTGTTAACTCCTAAACTCCTCTCAAAGCCTACCTTCACTAGAGAGCTCAGAATTTTCCAGGTGACTTGTACAAGAAATTCTTTTCTTGGGATACAGACGTAGTAGACCCTATGACTTTTCAAAAGCTATCTCCTATGCTTAGAATGTTCTCTCTCCTTTCCCTCATCTCCTGGCTTTCCTAGCATCCTTCAAGATTCATCTCAAGTCCCATCTTCTTCCACAGGGTTTTCTTGGCAACCCCACTAATAATGCCTTCTTTCTGAGATTTTTCTTGTGTTTAAACTGAATATATCTGCAGGTACAATTTTTTAAAATATTGTGGCCTTTATTATAATGGAAACTTTTTGAGGGCAGGCACCACATTTTTGCCTTTCTTTGCATCTCCAGTACTCAGCAATGTTCCTGGCTTATAGTAAGTGCGTAATAAATGTTGGTTGACTAAGTGATTGACTGGATTCCTGTCCAATCTCTTGTCCAATCCTGTCCAAACATACCCAAGCTACGAGTAACTCTCTAAATCTATCAGTTACAGAATTGTTTCCCATCTGCATTAGTAAAGGGAGTTTTCTACAACAATAAAATCACAGATGCAGACCAATTATCGTAGATAATTAAGATAATAATCTTTAATAGCTCAGGGGAACCCTTAGAAGAAAAAGGTTCTCAGACTAATGAAGATTCTATTTTCTATTCACACCCATCACATTTTACATAGACTTTTTGTAAAATGTTTAATTTTTCTGCATCTGGGTTGGAGAAGTAAAATGAGAAAAGGGGAGAGGCTATTCCCCTGATCCTTCAAGTTTTGCCCAATGGTTCTGGCATGAATACATAATATAAGGCATACAAAATGTACCTTAAAAATGATTAACTTACTGATTGACCAATCCACCTTGTTCTACAGCAGATTCATTTTATTGCTTCTGCTTGGTTTGGAGTCCCCAACATCATGCCTTCCCCAGGATGTTAGTCACCTGAATCTCATCCTCCCAAAGCATTTATAAAGGGCTCAAAATTTTCCAGTTACCTTTCCATTTTCCATAAGAGGCTTTTCTTGATTTGGACTCCTGAAAATTTCATGTCTCCTTCCAGGATAAGTTGATCACCTGAAATCTCATAAGCAGACTAACTCAGCTTTTGATATTCATCACCTTCTCTGATGCCTCAGCTGCCTCTCTTCTCTGTGAATGGAGAGCTAGAGGAAAGAACCCTAAACTCCTCTCAAAGCCTACCTTCACTAGAGAGCTCAGAATTTTCCAGGTGACTTTCCATTTTTGTCAGCAATTCTGCTTGGTTTGGTCTTCACTAAAATCATGCCCCTGCTCCCATGCTGGGTACCCCAACTAGGTCCCCCCCCCCTCATTTTTTGTGTATTGTCTTCTCCTATTAGACTGTAAGCTCCTTGAGGGGACTGCTATTTGTTTTCTTATTTGTAATCTCAGTGCTTAGCACACACCTGGCAGATAGTAGGTATTTAATGAATGCTTAATGAATTGAATTGAAATTGTGTCCCCCCTGATGCAGTTTGGGTCTGGGAATCCCAAAATATCAGGGTACAAGGTAGTATTCACCTAGAATGAATTCAAGCACTCAAACCTTCTTCCAGTCAAATGATGAGGTTTATCTTAATGCCAATGATATCCTGAGATTCTTAGGGAATCTGCAATTTAAAGGGGAGTGAGACTGATGTTTATATACAAAAAGGACAGTGAAAGGATCTGGATGGGATTAAGGAGTGGTTAAGTAGTCTGGGATGGGCCAGGTGCAATAGTGAAAGGAATATTAAGTAGCCTTGGGTAGGCCAAGAGGGACAGTGAAAGGACTGTCATGCAGGCTAATTAGTTGATCTAGGTGGGTTGGGGTGACCCAGATGCCTTGGTTGGAGGTGCCAGTGATCTGGGCTACTAAAAAGTGTGGGAAAGTTCAGGTACTAGGTTGTTTTCAAAGGTATGGTCTTTTCCTTTTAGGGGTCTAGGTCCCATCACCCCATCACCCCCAGTATCAATTAACCAGTTGATATCTCCCTGATGTTAGTTAACCAGTTGATATAAATTAATATTTTTTAAAAAAGGGAATTATTCAGCTTTCTCAGCTCTGGCTCTTTCCTGTCTGGGTGGCTTTCAAGCAAGGAAGACAAGAGTCTGTGGGCTTCTGGGTGAGGGAGGCCCTTCAGCATTTTCTTATTTGGAGCTAAGGTGGCCATCTCCAGTTGTCCTGATCTATATCTTGCCACTGGACCCAGATGGTTCCAGAGGAAAAGTGAGGCTGGTGACTTTGTACAACCCTCCCTCACTTAAATCCAATTCATTTACAAGTCATCATGGCATCACCTTCCTGAAGTCATGGTCCTCTTAGAGAACAAAAGACAAAATACAACAGCTTGGAGCCAGGATGAAGTCAAGAAAACATGGCCCTGATATTTCTTCTGACTTTATTGTACTTATTCTTTCTGGATTGGAGACTGCTATGTCTTCATAGGTTGTGAAGGGTAGCAGTGGGTGAGTCACCAGAAGTTCTGGAGCCAGCCTCCACACTAGTTTTGCAGTCAACCCCAGGTACTTCAGAATGAGCTTCAAGACCCAGCTCAGTTGTGATGCCTTTTAGAAGGACCTGAAGCACATAGCTCAGCAGTAGCTCAGTAACTCATCCATTATCTATACTACATTTGGAAGTAAATCTGGTAGGAAAGGATGTAATTTAGAAAATACTTTGATTTTAATCCTGTTCTCCTCAAATACCTAAGTGGTACAAGAGAAAGTACTCCTCCAGGTCTTGGGGAAGAAATGATTCTAACTTCTCTTCTTGCTATAGCTTCACAATAAATTATATCAATTGGTTAAACAGACCTAGGTTGAGAATTACTGGCAGATAATAGTGAAGAGAAAGGGCAGCTAAGGGGTACAGTGGATAGAATATCAGGCCTGGAATCAGGATGATCTGAGCTCAAATCTAGCCTCAGACATTCACTAGTTGTGTGACCCTAGGAGCACACAAGTGAAGAAAATGGCAAACCACTCTAGTATTTTTGCCAAGGAAACTCCATGGACAAAAAGTCCACAGAGTCACATAGAGTCAGACCTAATTGAACATGAACAAACAAAAAACAGTGAAAAGAACACATCAGAATGGAGGTTGTAGATAGTGTCAGTAGTAAAAGACATAACCTAACCCAGCGGTTCTCAACCTGTGGGTTATGTTCAATTTAAATACATCCTGCATATCAGATATTTACATTATGATTCATAACAGTAGCAAAATTACAGTTATGAAGTAGCAATGAAAATAATTTTATGGTTGGGGGTCACCACAACATGAGGAACTGTATTAAAGGGTCACAGCATTAGGAAGGTTGAGAACCACCCTAACCTATCAGGAGTACCTCTAGAATTCTGAGCATTGATCTAACCAGCCTTAGTCTGGGAGAATGAATCCAAAATCTTACAATATGTGGTGCCTCTCCTGGTATAAAACTGGGGCCTTTTGCATTCGTGGAGATCCCCTGGAGAGATTCTCTTCCAGTAGTTTCATTATTCATCACCTTAGTTTTTGAGAATCCCTAGAATGAAACTGGCAGAATTTGCTGTTTTAGGTGGTAATCATGCAGTCATTTTGGGGGGTTGGGGAAACAGTATGTTTCCCTTATAAATCAGTACTTTTTGAGTTAATTTTTGCAAAAGTTTACATTTGTTTATTCATTGAATATTTAAGTACAGTTACTTGCCGTATTGTTGTATTTGTCCTTCATTTTCAAAGAGAACCATTACATCAGGGAAATGATGACACGACTTGCAGTTGACTTTGTTTTGAGTGAGGCATGGCTGTGCAAGGTCATCAGTCTCACTTTCTCCTCCAGAGCCATCTGGGTCCAGTGGCTAGATATTCATCAGGACGACTGGAGATGGCCCAGGATGCAATGAGACCCTGGCCCTTTGAGGTTAAGGCCTTTTCATGTACTCAGAGTGATGTAACCCCCAATTCAGTGAATAGGTCTCTTTAAGAAGTGAGTCAAGGGATGGCCCCTTTAATTGGGGGGGGGGGGGAAGCAAGGAAAAAAACAGCAAGCTGGGAGGGGAAGACCCTCAGGATTGCTGTTTCAAAGAGAAACAGTTATCACTGACAATCACTCTAAGCCCAGAAGGCCCAAAATACAGTCATTAAGTGGAGCTTGGGCAGAGAATGGTCCAACTGTGATCCAATTGTGGTCCAATCTCACTGTACAAGTATCAATATTGAGGGCAATATGACAAGTATAAACCTTCATCACTAAAATGTTACTCCTTAAATGAATAAATCTTTCTATTTTCTTTTTTTGCCATTAAACAGACCTGACAACTTGCCCTTTTGTGAGATCTTCATACATCATGAGTCATAGCATAACATTTACCTGCTTTCCTAGAAACCCCATGCAACAGACCCTAAGTGCTTACTCTCTTTTCTTGGGAGCTTGACTTTTTCTTTAGTGTCAGATTGAGCACTTTTGTCCTGCTATTGGGTAAACCTGGAATTCCCATAGGTGTACCCTTGTACTGAAATCCACTGATGAGAATTTTTGTACCCAGGAAGTTTGCCTGGATCTCTAAGTAGATAGTCAATAGAATAGGGGACCCCTAGGAAAAAATTGACATACACTAAATAGAAATAGACACCTAGAAAATTTTGTCTAGACCCCAAATTGATGGCCTTATGCATTGAGCGAATCACAGATGAATTTTTCACCCAGGACAGTTTGTTTTCTCACCTGAAGAACAGAGGATAAACTCCAGACAATCCAGGGCTTCTAATCCCCATGAGGAGAATCTCATATGCTCTGGGATTGTTGTAGGGATTTAGCTTTCCTTCTAAGGTGGGAAGCTTGATTTTCTCTTCCTTTTCAAGTTAATAAATGATTCACCCTGCTCTGTGAGTGTGGTTCCAAAGCAGAGAGGAATGAGGCTTGGTGGAATGATCAAGGGCAAAGTACCTAGGTCTTCTAGGACTCAGAGAATTTTCAAGCACCAAGCTACACTGACATGGTTTCTCACCTAAGGTGACGTGACTACCAGTCCACTCCAGGTCCTAAATCCCTTCTGGGAGAGCTTGTTGTGGTTTGGGAAGCTCTCCAGGGACCAAGGTTTCCTTCCAAGATAAGAAAATGGATTTTCTTTGTCTTTTTTCTTTTCCCTATTGCCTTTGAGTTGGGGAAGGCCATTGTTGAGTACAAAGCAAGCAATACTGCTTAGAAAACTTTACAAAATGTTTTTTGTTTGTTGAATCCTTTTAACCTTACATTTGAGTACAGGTTTTTATTTTTATTTTTTTGTTTTGTTTTGTTTTGGAAAGATGGGATTTGATTTTATTTGATTTTATTTTTTGCTTTTTTTGGGGGGGGGTAAAGGCAGAGCAATTGGGGTTAAATGACTTGTCCAAGGTCACATGGCTAGTTAAGTGTTAAGCATCTGAGTTCAGATTTGAACTCAGGTCCTCCTGACTCCAGGACTGGTGCTCTATTTACTGCACCATCTAGCTATTCCACAGGTTTTTATTTTTACCTATACATGTTGGACTATATGAGATCATGCCACATAAACTGTTTTGAGAATCTTTCCTCTGGCAAGAATGACACTGAGGAAGCAAGAGAAAAGACAATGCTTATCCTTGCGACCTCAAAGGACTATTCTGGATTGAAGATATGGAAAATATATGCAAAATGTACTCCCACAAATTTGCTAAGGGCAGCAATTTTTTTTTCAAAAAAGAGAAAGAACATAATGGAGTAGTCTTAAAGTGGAAGAGACTACAGACCCTGCTTCCAGAGAGGTATAATAGCAATTCCCTGATCCACATTTTGAAACATGCGCAGACTTTCTGCACTGGTTCTGGTCCACTAAACTCATGGTGTAAAGGAACCTTTTTAATTTGCTGTGGAGTCAAAGCCAAGGTGTATTCAAAAGGCTTTTGCCAGCCAAGGTGAATTTCTTAGCTCTGGCTCTTTCCATACACGGGGATGAGGAGAGGACTCCAGGCAGGTAGGGACCTTTAGCCAACAGGAAGAGAAGAGAGCATTGGGCCCTGCAGTTGCTTGCTCATTTTGAAGCTAACAAGGTCACACATAACCTGGTCCCTTTTGCCTCCAGACATTCATTCACCTGAGATCAGAAAAGAAGAAATACAAGAAATAGAGGCACCATGAGTGTTTATAGACACTTGGGAGCTGGGTAGGAGATGAGGTCTGGTGCCTCTCTCCCACATAGAAGAGGTCTTTCTCCTCACTAAAAAGCCTGCAGGGATGAGGAAAGCACAAGGGCTGAGGAATGGAGTATTCTCCCTTGTGTACACAAATACATACATGAATATATGGCCTTTTGCATAGAAACTCAGTTCCAACCCTGTCACTAACACTTTCTACTCTGAAGCCAAATTAAAAATTCCTTACCACAGCATAGCACCAACAACTTGATCATGGCCAGAAACTAGCTCCCCAAAATTCCATATACTAAATTGAAACCAGAAGGAAATATTGCACATACTCTAAGGACTGGGCCCTCCTTGGCCACTCCATTATTATAGAAGAAGAGCAGAGCAGGAGTAGGAAAGGGAGGAAAAAGGAATAATTTTGGAATAGCTATTTTTAGAAATGTGGAAAAAAAGAAGAAACAAGTCAAAGGATTGTGGGTACAACACAGCAGTATTAGTATCACAGAATCAAAAACCCTAAAGAGACTTTAGAGTTCCTCTACTTTAGCCTCCCTGTTTTACTGATTAGGAAACTGAGACCCAGAGAGTGGGCATGACCAAGACAGACCGAGACTGTCCCAGCAGCAGACCCAGAGCTAAAAGCCAACTATTGTCCAGGTCTTATTTAAACTCTCAGCCACCATGTGAAATAAGCACTTGAACATCTTCCAGCTCAGAAAAGAAACCATTCTCTTGTGGAGGTAATGGCAAGAATCCCCCATGATGAGTTTGAAAGAAATCATTTCAATTGTTTCCCAACAAATTGGAATGGAGAGACTCACCAACACTTTTTGTTTTGCTGGTCTATTTGCTTCTTCTGCATAGAACAAGCTTCATCCCCTCTTGTTCTGGGTCAAATAACCACTGAGATGCGCTCCTCTGTAGAAAATTGCTTTGCACAGCATCAGTAATAAACAACTGATACCGAATGACCCAGAAAATTAGTCTAGTAAGAGAACAGGAGGCAAGAGTGAATAAAGAAGTCAATTTTGATAGAGTTGTTTCTACTGAGACCATTAAATGATTCATTTTGTTGAACTCTGCTAATTAAATCACCATGGCCTAATTGTGGAGTTTGCTGGAATTCAAAGGGAACTGAGTTTGAATTCTCTGCACATAGTTTGTACTTAGATTATTTGAAAAGTAGGCAAAAAAAAAAAAGGGATATTTTATTTCTAAGCTAAAGTCCAAATATACGTATCTTGCATTCCTTTAGGAAATGCCCTGGGACCCATCACAATGTATTTAACTTTTCCTTCTGACTTCTATGAAAAATGCTATACTTGTGAGATACTCTAGGAAAAAAGAAAAGGGAAAGGGAAAAATGGGAATCAGATTTAGGAATAACTCACATACAGAGGTACTGTTCACAAAACACTTTTGTTAAATTAATCTATCATAATTTATATGTACCTAATTATTGTATATAATATTAATTGATAAATATAATTTATCAATGATTAATAATATTCTTTAAATTGTCTCATTTGAAACGCCCAACCATCCTCTGAGGTAGGTAGTCACAAGTACCACCATGGCACAGTAGATAAAGCCCTGGGCCTGGAGTCAGGAAGATTTGAGTTCAAATCTGTCCTCAGACACATCCTAGCTAGATGACTCTGAGCAAATCATTTAGCTTCTGTTTTCCTTATCTGCAAAATGGGGATGATAATAGCACCTACCTCCCATGATTGTTGTGAGGATCAAATGAGATAATAATTGTAAAGCACTTAGCGCAGTGCTTTGCACACAGTAAACACCATACAAATGTTAGTTATTATTCTTATCTCCATTTTACAGATGAGGAAACTGAGGCCCGGAGAGTTTAATTGACTTGGCTAAGATCACAAAGCTAATAAGTGACACAATCAGGACTCAAACCCAGGTTCTCTGATTCCAAATCCAGTTGCTATCAATGAATATAATGGTGATGGAGCGTAGTTGAAACCAACACTCAAGACCAATGTCCTAGGTCTTAGGACACAATCCCAGCTGACAGGTGAGGTGGCCAGATAATCCATCTTACATTCAATACACTCTGGCTCCTGAGCCCCCATCAATGTGTTTACTTTTACAAGTCAGCCTGGGGGAAAAGTTCAAAGCAAAGACATTTAATAAAATGGCATACTAAGAAAAATGGTAATGTAACATTCTCCCCCATAAACTTACAAACACATTTTTCCACAAATATGTACTGCATAATTGGGAAGAGTAGGCATGCAGAGCAATCATACATGAAAGCACATATGTGGAGAGGCACTCACAAAGGAAACCTGTATAACCAGTACACACACACACACACACACACACACACACACACACACGTCTCTCTTATTAGGGCAGAGTGACAGCTCTTGAGTCATAGTTAGAGATTATGAATGAGCCTTCACACTTAGCTAATAAAGCCAGACTCTTCTAGGCTAAAAGTTATCATTTCTTTTTAATCTTCTTTTTCTAGGAATGAGAACACTGCCATTTCACTAAACAGTTATCTGATTTAGGGTTAGAAATTCCCAATACCCTCTCTATCTTGGCATGCATTTGAATTTGAACCAGAACAAAAGTTAAGAGAAGTCATTACTCTCTACCCATCCACCCACTCAACCTTGCTGCTATCATCATGTGAAAGGAAATACTAAAGGAAATGTTCCAGAAGATAAGACTATACCATAATGGGAATTTGAAGATCTTCCCTGCCCCTTAATAAGCCTAAGAGACTTTGAAGATCTTCCCTGCCCCCTAATAGGTTAAATGTAATCACATGGAGCCTGTGGTGGGAGGACCTTGCTGAAGGGTGGGAGTCAGAGTAGTTAGAGCTGGAGGGAGGAGAGGACACACCCTGGGAGATAGCTAGGTTTGTGAGTGTTTGTTTGTGGGAAGGCTAAAGGATGGTGTGGCTTTCTGCTGCATTGTGGTGTATTAACTTCTATGTTGCTATGATGGATTTGGTTTCCTGGTGTTGGGATTGGTTTTCTGGTGTCTGAATAAATGTTTTACTTCTGTCTTCTATATGGAAAGTCTGTTATATTTTGTGATTGAGCACTATGCCAGCATATTTACAGTTGCCGTTGGTGCTGTGAATATGTGTTGGCACCACAAAGACAAAAGTCAATAATGAATCACAAAAGAGATTGGCATAGCTATCTGCTAAACCTACCCCTTCAGAGCCCAGACCCAAAAAGGTATCTACAAAGAAAGGAGAGAAATTATCCAAAGGGAAAAAGGAAAAGTATGACACCAGGAAGGATGAGAACAATTATAGAAGATGCTGGAGATACAAAATAAATTGCATGAGTTTTTGGTAACTGATAACTGTACAGTTTGAAATACCATCTTAATTTTTACAAAAATGCAGAATTATATAATACTTTTTAGAAAAATATAATGCTAACCATAACCTTTTAGTATGTGTGTGTATATCTCTATAATGTCAGAGATATACACATATACACACATATATAACTGACATTGTATGCATTGGCAACAAAACTTTATAGCTTTAGTGCTTAATTTTGACCAGTGGAAAATTGCCTACCAACAGCAATAAAAAAGATATTTAAACAAATTCTGCACTGCTTTTAATGTTGTTGTATGCTGGTTAGAGCAACCCATCTTTTGCAAGAAGCACAGTGTGATCTATGAGAAAATAAGTAGGTGAATATCCCATAAAGCTCTAAGGAAACCATAGCCCAGTTGTAGTGGCTGCAGTTTTTTCCTATCTTCTTTAATACTGTGGGAAGGCATACAAAAAGCTCATGTGTCATATCTATGTTTCCCCAGGTAGTGTCTACAGTCTATTATTGGGCCTTATCAGTACACATCTAAAAAAAGATCTTAGTGCTGATAACATTTCTGGCAGAAGGCCCAGAGCTTTCAGGTAACCCTCCATTTTCTATCAGCAGGTCTGCTGGGTTTTGGCTCCACACAACATCATACCCCCATACCTAGTATCCCCATGACCTTCCTCTCCCCATTTCAGCTTCCTTTTGTATATTTTCTTCCCCTGTTATATTATTTATAACTCTTTGAGGGCAGGAACTGTCTCTTTTTCTTATATGTATCCATAGTGCTTAGCACTGTGCTTGGTACCTGGTAGATGCTTAATAAATATTAATAAATTCAGAACTGTGAATATGATCCCTCATGAGGGTACAGGAGAAAGTTGCTCACTGGTGGCATCTTAATGACAAATTGTGATTCTCCAAATTACCTATGCTGGGAATTTAATGCTGGTGTTTTCCCTCTGTTGATTATCTCCAATTTCTCTCATTCATACACACACATGGAGTACATATATGTACACATACATACACACATGTATATAGATGCATGCCTATATGCATATATGCACATCTACACATATGTACATATACATACATTCAAATATATACATACATGTGTATATGTATATATGCCTTGTGCATATGTGTATGTGTTATATATTATACATTATATAATAATATAGGATATTATAATTAGTTTATATATTTTATAATATAAATATATTATAATTATATTATATACATGTTATATAAATATATTATGTATACATATATACACACATGTGCATTTATGTGTATATGTATGATTGTGTGTGCACACATACACACACATATATACACACACATATATACACACATATATCTTGTTTGTATATAGTTGTTTTCATGTTATAAACTCCTTGAGATCAGGGCTATCTTTTACCTTTCTTTGCATTTCCCGAGCTTAGCCTAATGTCTGGCACATAGTCAGCATTTAATAAATGCTCCTCGGCCAACTGACTGATTCTAGTGCTCTTTCCATACTGTATCCTCTTACTATGGTTTTAAAGAAAAGAATTCGTAATTCATTAACTTCCTTCTCTGTCTTTTTAAAAACAATTTTCAGGCACAACATGTAATTTTTGGAGCTCATTTATTCTATAATAGTGACTTCCAGTCTAAATTATTTTTTCTAAAAATCAGTAGTCTAGAAACGTTACTTTATAGAAAGCAAATGCAATGTAGGGTAAAGTAGAAAGAAAGGACAGTCATGTTCTGCAACTGAAAGAGTGTTTAAGATTAATTTACAAACCAGTAACTCAGCAGGCTTATTGACCCTTCCTTTTCAGCATTCCCTTGAGTTAACAGTCAATATAAATCAGCTCAGGATATGAAGAGAACGTACTACTTAATCTTTTTTTCTTTTCTGACTTTTAAAGAGGCCTAAAATAAGTGCACCCTTTTTTTTTAAAATGGAAAACATATTTTAGATTTTCTTCACCCACGGAATTGTACAAATCCCAATTCCATCACTGGCTCACTTCTTGACTTTTTAACATTCACTTAACCTTTGTGTCTCAGACTCTGCATTTTTAAAAGGGTGATATTAACGCTGACCTGAATAACATAGTGGTGAGGAAGAACCTATATTAAAACAATTTCAGAGCATTTTAGAGGTATGGAACACTGTATGAATCCTACATGAAATAGTAACGACATATTATAATGGCAAGAATATGTGAAAGAAAATCTCATTTCAGAACACCTTGAAACTAAAGACAAAGGCAAACATGCTTCCTTTGTTTCATCATTTTGTTGTAAAATAATAATATGGACATATCGCAATGCAGACAGTCCAAAGAAAACTGGTTAGGTCTCTTTTTACCAAGCAGTGTACGGCAAGGCTGATGCTTTGCAAGAATGCACTTTTGTATAGAGCTATGTCAGGTTTCCTCATTTCCGTTCATCAGTTTTTGACCAAGAGGATGTAAGGTGATGGTGAAATAAATATGATGGTGTTTATTCCTGCTAATAAAAAGAAGAAATCCTACCTGGCCATTTACCATGAGTTTGTTGGTCTATAAGTGGATAGCTTGGAACAGAGAGAGGAAATTCACCAGAAAGGAGGAAGGGGTTTCTTTTATTTTCCAATGTGAGGCAGGAAGGGGGAGGGGGGGGAGACAATGAGAGAGTGTATATTTCCAGAGTGCATGTGTGTACATATGTAAGGATGGACTGTGACTGAATCAAGGGATCACACACTATAACCAGTTAAATTAACTGCCTTAACCCAGTAAGGACAACTCTCTTGAATCAATCAATTATTCAAAGGCATTTCAAAAGCAAAACAGGAAATACACTTGGATTGGTTGAGGAGATCTAGTCACATTTTATGAGGCTTATATAAACTAGGTTGAATTTGGGTGATTCTAGTGTATAGCCACTGAGTGGAAGCAGTTTCAACCAAGTCATTAAGAAGGAAAAATCATTTCAGGATGGGGGGAAGGGGAGCACTTCTGTTTCCTCCCAGACACTTGATCTCAGCATAACCTTGTAAATTTTGGAGGTTCAGAGGATCTGGAATTCTCATTGGTATCCCAACAGCGTCCCAGAGACAGGAGAGAATGGCAGAAGTGTCTGCACTGGGAGCTGAGAACTAGCTATGTAGTAGACACATAGAGGGAAAGGAGTTTCAGACTTCAATTGAGAAGCCCCACAGAAAACAGCAGTCTGCAAAAAGAGAATTTTATAAGTACTTTTTGATGGGGAGAAAGGGACTTCCAGCAGCCAGGGACTGTTAGATAACTAACTTTTACCTTATGTGATGTGCTCTCTAAGCTTGAGTCCACTACTGGAAGTGGAATAGGTCACAGACTTTGGGTGGATTTCGCTATTTTGTACCATTGTTCCTACCACATACCTAAGTAAATTGTTTCGTCGTTTTTTAGTTTCCAACTCCTCATGACCCCATTTGGGGTTTTCTTAGCAAAGATACTGCAGTGGTTTGCTATTTCCTTCTCCAACTTATTTTATGGATAGGGAACTGAGGCAAACAGGATTAAGTGACTTGCCCAGGGTCACACAGCCAGTAAGTGTCTGAGGCCAGATGTGAACTCAGGAAAATGAATCTTTCCAGTCCCAGCACTCTATTTGCTATGCCATCTAGCTGCCCACCTTAATAAATACCCTTTTCTAAAAGCTAATTAAATCTGGCTGACTAATTAATACCAACTGAAAAATCACCAGTAGGGGATTGTGGGCTACACCATTAGAAAGACCCCCTCCTAACCCCTTCAGGTTACCCCCTACAACACTGAGAGGAGATTGCACAAATGAGATTTTAAAGATTAACTCCAAAGCAAGTGATACCCATACAAAATCAGATCAAATGTCCTAAATCAAACTTTTTGAATTTAGTGTGAAAAAAGAAAATAAGTGAACAAGCCTGTAAAAGCATGGTTTACATCAAAGATGGGTTCAAGTTTTTGCCTTAGTGTACCTTTAGTGCTGCATCCTAAGGTAGCAGCTGCTTCTAGACTTCCCTATGGTACCTACCAGAAGACCTCTAGCCTATCAGTCTTCTAAGGTGCCTGAAGGAAGTGAATGTCAGTCCTGGACACATCTCCTTCTTATAGGAGGATCCCTAATATAGAAACATAATAATCTGGGGGCTCTGACACATTTATAAACGGGCAAATTCATAATAAATGATCATTTAGTTTGTGGGGTTTTGTTGTTGTTATTTAAGCTAGAATCTGCAAATAACATAGAAATGAAAGTGAATAATTAAAGAAATATGGTAACAGCAATATTGTTTTAAGAACAACTTCGAGCGAATAAGTCATTTTGACTATTATAAATACCCAAATTAACTATAAAAGACATAGGAAGAAAGATGCTATCTGCATCCAGAGAAAGAACTGATAAATAGAATTATGTATAGAATAATTTTACATAGATATACCTATTTGTGTCTCATGGTAGCCATCTCTAGGGCAGAGAAGGGGAGGGAAGAGAAAAAAAAGGAAAAAAAAGAAATTTACATGATAACTTTATTATATATTTAAAAGGAATAGCAAGTTGTACATAATAGATTTGCAGTTTCATGTACAATTATCTTTTTACTTTATTACATATTTAAAAGGAATAGCAAGTTGTACATAATAGATTTGTAGTTTCATGTGCAATTATCTTTTTTATTTTACAATGTAATGAAAATGCTTGTTTCATTCCATAAATTAAAAATAAAATAAAATTTCTTAAAAAAGAAATATAATTCTAAATTGTGGGTGCTTTGGCTTGCAGCACAGAAGGCAACAAATTTCTTTTTCTGCCCCCTCGTTTTAATAGTAGGAAAAATAGGGAGTGAGTGATGGACTAGTAAATAGGAAGAAGTTCTTCCATACAGGGATAAAGGGGAGCAGAAAGCCTCTCCGGGGTTATATTCCAGGGAAGAGAGAAAACCCGGGAGAGCTGTGGACTGGATTTCAAGTGTATCATTCATAATGGTCTGATAGTTCTACCACTCTCACTCATGTACATATCTGGTCACCACTTGGCTCTATTCCCATTCTCCATCAGTTTACCTCTATTTCTTGTTCATCAACGCTAGTCCAGTGATCCTTCATCCTTACGCTTGGTCATCAATACTGGTCTTTGGTCATCAGTACTGGTCCAGTGTCTTTATCACCACCATCATTAGGCTTGGTCATCAATACTGTTCCTTGAATTAATCTGTCACTTCCTCTACATCTCTCCCCTACTGAGTATACTAAAAAACAACAGAAAACAAATCTTCCAAAACATATCTATCTCATCTAGCAAAACAAATACCCACATTAGCTAAGTGTGAAAATGTCTCTATATTTTACATTCTTTGCCTCTCTGTCAGGAGGCAAATAACGTGTTTTATCTTCATTCTTTTGGAATTGTGGTTTAAAGTCTTGCAAAATTGTTTTGTTGTTATCATCATAAAAATTGTTGTCCTAGTTCTGATAATTTCACTGCATTAGTTCATAAAGTTCTCTCCAGTTTCTTCAGAAATTGTCCATTTCATCACTTCCTATGGCAAAATATATTATTCCATTATATTCATTTGTTCAGACATTCTCCAGTAAGAAGACATCCTTCTCCCTTTAGTTTCTAATTTTGGGTTACCATTAAAAGAACTAGTATGACTATTTTTCTTCATATAAACCCTTTTCCTCTTTCTTTGATTTCTTTAGGATACAGATCTAGCTGTGGTACCGCTGGGTCAAAGGACATGCACAGTTTGGTAACTTTTGGGGCGTAAATTCCAAATTGCTTTCCAGAATGTCTAGACCCACTCACAGCTTACCAACAGCACACAAGGGCACCCATTTCCCCATAACTACTCCAACATTTTTCATTTTCTTCTTTTGTCATCTTTGCCAGTCTGATAGATTTAAGTTCGAACCTTAAAGTTGCTTTAATTTGCATTTCTCTACTTGTTAGTGATTTAAACTTTAGGACATTTTTCATGTGATTATTGATAACTTGGATTTCTTCCTTTGAAAACTACCTATTCATATCCTTTACCTATTTGTCTATTGGAGAATAGTTCTTAGTCTAATAAATTCTAACCAGTTCCTTATGTATCTTTATGAGACAAACTTGTTGCAGAGCTTCCCCCCACCAGTTATATTCTTCTCTTCTAATTTTTAGCACATTAGATTTGTGTAAAGATTTTCATTTTATAAAGTCAAAACTGTTCATTTTATCTTGTGTGATCCTCTCTCTAAACTTCTTTAGTAATGAACTCTTCCCTTATCCATAAATCTGAAATGTAATTTCTTCCTCACTCTTCTAATGTTAAGGATGTTACTTTTATATCTAAGTTACATATCCATTTGGAGATTATCACGGTTTACATTGTGAGGTATTGGTCTAAATATTTCTATTTTCTGCCAAGCTGCTGTACAGTTTTTCCCATCAGTTTTGTAAACATTGAGTCTTTCCTCCACCAATCAATGTCTTTGGATTTATCGGATTCTATGTTACTATGTTTGTTTCCAAATGTTGTGTACCTTATCTTTCCCACTGTTTCACTTCTTTTTTTAATCAATGCCAAATCATTTTAATGATTACTAGTTTGTTAGATAGCTTGAGATCTAGTACTGATAGACTCCCTTCCCACTTTTTTCATTTTTACCCTTGAGATTCTTGTCTTTTTATTTCTCCACATGAATTTCATTATTAATTTTTCTAGCTCTATAAAATATTCTTTGGAGAGTTTGGCACTGCATCGAATAAGTAAATTAATTTAGGTAATATGACCATTTTTATTGTATGGTCTCAATCTACCCATGAAAAATTAATGTTTCTCCAATAATTTAAGTCTTTATTTCTGCAAGGAATGTTTTATGGTTAGAGTCACATAGTCCTCTGGTGAATCTTAGAAGATATACTCCCAAGTATTTTATAACTTCTATAGTTATTTTGAATGGAATTTTTCTTTAGAACTCTTTTACTGGGTTTTGCTGGCTTTATAACTACATATATTGTTATATACATATATTATATAAATACACATACATATATTATATAATATATATAATTATATATTATATACCTATATGACATATCATTTTTCAGTTATGTGCAACTCTTCATGTAAACCCATTTGGTATTTTCTTGGAAGAGATACTGGAGTAATTTGCCATTTTCTTCTCCAGCTCATTTTACAGATAAGGAAACTTAGACAAACAGGTTAAGTGACTCACCTAGGTCACATAACTAGTAAGTGTCTGAAGCCAGATTTGAACTCCGGAAGAGGAGACTTCCTGGCTCCAGACCAGCACTTTATCTACTATATCACCTAGCCACATCCATACACATACACTTAAGTATATATACACATATATAACTGCTAATGATTGATGTGGGTTTGTCATATACCCTGAAATTTTACTGAAATTATTTCAATTTTTTTAGTTGACTCTCTAAGGTTCTCTATTATACTATCATGTCACCTACCAAAAGTAAAAACAAAAAATTGTTTTTTCTTTGCCTATGTTTAATTTCCTCCACTTCTTTTTCTTATCATATTGCTATAGTTAGATTTCTAGTGCTATGTTCAATATTTGTAGTGATGACAAGCATCTTTGCTTAACCCCTATTCTTACTGTAAAAAGCCTCTAACTTCTCTCCGTTGCATATGATGTTTGTTCTTGGCTATAGATAAATACTATTGACTATATTAAGAAAAGGTTCATTTATTCTTATGATTTCTAGAATTTTTAATAGAAATGACCATTGGAGTTTGTCCAAGAGGCTTTTAAGCAGCTATTGGTGTAAACATGTTTTATTTCTATTGTTAAAATGGCTTATTATATTTGAAGTCATCTGTATGTTGAACCAGTCCTCCATTACTGGCATAAACCCAATCTGGTAATAGTATATTATCTCTCTAATATGTGGCTGTCGCCTACTTGCTACTATTTTGTTTAACATTTTTATTTAAAATAGGATACTAGTCTATAATTTTCTTACTCTAACTTTGTCTTGGTTTAGGTATCAAGACCATATTTGTATCATAGATTTGAGAGATTGGAAGAGTATCTTCTCATGCTGCATTTTATGTATTATTGGAATGAATTGGGGTTTTTTTTTGATTGTTTCATCAGAGTCACCTGGGAATCCATCTGATCCTGGAGTTGTTTTCATTGAGTGTTCATTTATAGTTTATTCAATTTCATTTTCTAAAGTTGTGTTATTTAAAGTCAACTCCTTTCTTTCATTAATCTAAATGTTTTATATTTTTTAAGTATTCCACTACTTTTATGTTTCTGTCAATGCCAAATTTACAGCCATTCATGAATAAAGAGAACGTTCTCCTTTCTAGGGAAAGAAGGTGTGAGATAATATTCCAGAAAGGAGCTCACCATATCAACAAAACCAGGGGTGTCAGATGTCAACGAACAAGTGCGCCAAGTATAGGTAATAAAACACGGTGACCTAGAATGCCTAACAAAAAAGAGGCATATTTAGACTTAAATAACATCACTAAGATTTGGTGGGATGGAAATAAAGACTAGAGTATGACACTCCTTTAAAAGCAAAAAAGTACAAATAATAGTGGAGTAGTACTGTATGTTGTTCCCATGAGAAAATCTGGAAACCAGAAGGAAAAGCATGGTGTTTAAGCAGCTGGATAAGGGTCAGTACAAGAAAAAACAGAAGCAAGGCTGTTAAACCAGATCCTCCTTAATCTTAACGCCTTTCCTCTGAGATTACGTCCAATTGGTCCTGCATCTACCTAGTAGGTGGTTTGCTCGACGTCTTTCCACTAGATTCCCAGAGGACAAGGACTGCCTTTGACCTCTTTTTTTTTTTGTTTGCATGTCCAGTGCTTAGCACGGGACCTGGCACAAGCCAGACACTACAACGTTGGTTGATCAGACTTGACTCAGGGGGAGTATACTATTCGTTACAGACACTTGCAGCCCAGCTTCTGCAGGGAACAGTAGGTGTAAGGCACAAGTTTTTCTACAAACCAAAGGAAAGTGTGGAATTCTCTGCTTAGGCAGGGGAATGGAATACTCAGGTGGACTAGAATCACGCCTCCAAGGCCAAGCCACACTTCGGTGTTTGTGCTTTGATCGATTCCTGGGGGCTGTGTTCTCTCTCCTCCCCCATCCACATTGTGCAACTGGGCCCGAGCAAGGGAGGGCTCCGCTGGATGGCACTGAAGCTCCGGGAGCGTGACTGACAGCACAGTCTCCGCCCTCCTCCTGCCCCTTTCCTACCTTCCCCTCTCCTCTTCTCCTCTCCCTCCTTCCCTCCCCGGGGCTAACAGCTGGAGCCGCCTCAGGGCGTCGGGGGGTGGTGTAGCACCCAGTAATTCCTTCTGCCCCGCCGTAGACTTCCTCTGCAGGTGGGTGCTAGCCAGGGGTCTCCAGGCGGAGCCGGGCCTGCGGGGCTCTGCCGCGGAGGTGGGGCCGCCGCCGCCCGGATTCCCCCGCCCCTCCTCCTGCCTAGACGCCTCCAGGCTTTTGCTTGGGTGGCGGCTCCCTCCTCCCTGGCCTGCAAGTCCCCGCCCGCCTCCCGCCCTTAGCAGAAGCACGTAAGGGAGAGTGCGAGCCAGGTCCCCCTGCCAGCAGCTGCAGCAGGCCTCGGAGGTGGCCGAGGGCAAAAGAAGGCTGGGAGGAGTGTGCGGTCAAGGAAGCCCCAGAGGCGGGGCTGCCCACAGGCTAGAAAGGAAAGATTGCAGCTTGTGCTGCAGGGTAAGAAGTTGCTCATAAAGGCCTAAAACGCCGTGGTCGAAACTACCACCACCCTGCCATCCCCAGTAGGCTAGAGAAGGGGTGGTCCTTTTTGTCGTGTGTCTTTGGTCGTTTCAGGGCCAGGTCCGCCTCCTTCCTCCCCAGCTCCAATCGGAGAGGGCCTTAGGGCAGCACGCCCTCAGGTTCCCCCTGACCTTGACCGCCGCTCTCTACTGGGTGAAGCGTGATAGGCGCGTGCTGAGCTCTGGAGCCGGGTCCTGAGAGCGCGGTCTTACCTCAGGGGCCTCCTCCCCTTTAGGGGAGTAGTGAGGATCTTGGCGAAGGTGGCCCGGCCTGGGGCAGTGAGGATTGAGAATGAGGCCCGGTTGACCGCAGGATTTCTAGGTCTGCTTGTCTATTTTATTTTCAAAGAATTTTTTTTATTAGTTTTATTTGTTTATATATCACCTTCCTCTCCCAGTAGCTCTCTTACGCAGAGAGCCTTCATTTACGAAACAAAACAATTCCAAGCTGGGAGAAGAAACCAACTTTATATAACATTTATTAAAGTGCTTGCTCTCGACTAAACATCGGAGGTACAAAGAAATTTTTTTAAAAAATGCAACCAGACCCTGCCCGTAGGGCGCTTACATTCTAAACCCCCCATGTGAATTAAAACGGACCGTTGGTAGGTAGGTAGTTTGACCTGGGGCAGTTTGGCACCCCACTAAACCGGAGAACGGAGGTAGAAGGTGCATTCTCATCTTTTCTTCTCCGGCCAGCCTAGTCCTCCGGTGCTTCCGTGCTGGTTTTGGCTGTTGTGTTTTAGCAGTGTTTCTTGTGTTGGTTTTTTTTCTCATTCTGCGTACTTCCATTCGGTATTCTTCACATCACAGCCACTTCACATCATGTAAGTCTTCCTGTCCTTCATCCTTTATATTCGTATTTATGTTTTTTCCTCCAACTATGTTTTCATCAATTTAGAAGGAATTTCCACTCCCAGTCTCAACTTAAAGTCTTAGAGCTGAGGATGAGTGCAGAGTGCCCAGGGTCAAATTGCCAAAGGATGTTGGAGAGGAGTGTACCTGGCCCAGCTTTCTCTCCACCACACCGAGTTATCTCTCACTTGCTTTTTTTTTAACTACAAAGTAATATTCTATTACATCATATGCCACAATTTGTTTAGCTATTCCTTAATTGATTGACATCTGTTTTGCAGGGGTTTGTTTTGTTTTTGCTGATACAGAAAAATGCTGATAATACTTTGGTGTACTGTAAGGGAATCTTTCTATCTTTGACCTCCTTAGGGTGTATACCTAGGGGTAGGATCTCTGGGTCCAAGGGTATGGCCATTTTAGTCATTTTCTTAGCATGTGTCTACTGCTTTTCCTTTTTAACTGAATCTCACTAATTTTGCTTGGAAAAGGCAAGCAGCTATGTAAAAGAGAATATGAGCTTCTGTGAAATACAGCTTTTATTGGGCTTTTGAGCAATATGTATACTGGGAAGAACACTGAATTTGGACAGTCCTAGCACCTGATCTTCCTCAAGTAATTTTGCTGAGTCTTAGTTTCCTCTTATATAAAATGGCAATGACAACATTCATGCTACCTATTGCACAGGAGGGAAACACTTTACAAAACTATACCATTGAAGACATTGGATCATAAAGTTTTAGGGTGGTGAGACAAATAGTATGGAAAGAACACTGGATTTGGAGCTAGAAGACTATGTTTAAATCTAGGTTCTAGGGAAATAAATACTCTGTGCCTCAATTTCCTCATCTGTAAAATGATTTTAATACCATTTCCTATAAGAGTTGATGTAAAGCAGTTGCCACAAGAAAGGAAAAGGGAGCTTTCAGGGTTTAATCAAGTCCTCCAAAGGCTGGTAGCTAGTAGCCTTCCTTTTCTCTTGAGACAAGTAAGGAAGCATTTAGCAATAGTCCTTTTCTCTAAGACAGTCATCTAAAAAAGGTGACCAATAGTGTTATTAGCTGCCCTCTCACTTGAGAGAAAGAACACATCGTTTGAAAATTAATCACCTGTCAATAAGAATCATACAGGGATTTGTTAAATATATCCCTACGTTTACCTACCTTTTTGAAATAAGTTCCCCTTACTTGGAGATATATTTTACCTGATGTTACTAAAAATAGAGGAAGATTCTCTGCTAAATATTATGCCAATGAATTTCTTGTATATCGTCTGTATTTTTGTTAATTATATTATTTTATTCAGAAAACCAGATGTATTAGGAAGAGGGAGTCACGCATGTATATATGGAAGAGATGAATGAATATGTGCAATGCAGATACATATATGCATGTGTACATATATGTGTATATATTTTATATGCTACATATCATATTAATTATGTATTTATAGATTATATACATATACACCTATATTCATGTATTTCCTTTTACCCTGATTTAGTTGAAAAAAAAATGCCTCAGTGGCTTCTTATTAATCATAGACCTTTAGTTCCTGTTGATGATACAGCTTTTCTTCATTTTTTGGTAAAAACTATGAGCTCATGGATTAATCCCCCACATGGGCCAGCATGAAGAAATACTCCTTTATTGAATGAGGAAGGAACAAAGTCCTACTTTCAAACTATTACTTTCTTCTAGGACTTGAATTAGCAGAGGCCTGGATACCTCAGAGACACCACTGGCCTGGCAGAATATATACCAGGTGGAACTGCCTAAGGCACAAATCATATCTGTGTTCCTCCATCTTGACAGTTAACGGCCCCAGTAATTTATCTCACGTTCAGTTGTTTTTCAGTCATGCCCAACTCTTCATGAACCCATTTGAGGTTTTCTTGGCAAAGATACTAGAATGGTTTGCCATTTCCTTCTCCAGCCCATTTTGCAGATGAGGAAAGTGAGGCAAACAAAGTTAAGTGACTTGCTCAGGGTTACACAGCTAATAAGTGTCTGAGACCAGATTTAACTCAAAAAATTGAGTCTTCCTGACTTCAAGCCTACCACTCTGTCCTCTGCCACTTACCTGCCCCATCTCTTGTTACTAATAATGTTTTGTGTGCCAAAAATAGCATGAAACCCATCCAGGAAATAGAGAGTTGGAAGAGTACAATCAATATATAAGCCCGATAGGTAGTAAAAGTTTGGGCATTGATGGACAGCACAAGGGCTGTTCTTTGACCCTCTATAATTGGACGATGTCTAATAAAGTTATGTTTTAAATGGGATAGGTTAGCTCATCCATTCAAGGAGCTTCACTTTGAATGACTTTGTAAAGTAAAAATTATTTTGCAGTGTGACTACACCGTGTTTGTTTTTTCAATTAACAAGCATTTACTTTCTTCAATTACTCCAATTTTAAAAGAAAAAATAAAGTCCTTGTAACAAATATACATAATTGTGCAGAACATAATCCTTACAATGGCCATGTCCAAAATAATTCACTTCTCATTCTGTACCCTGCATCCTTTCACCTCTCTCTCAGAAAGTGGCTCATAGATTTCATTATGTGCCCTCTGGAATTGTGGTTGGTCATTGCATTGATCAAAGATCTTAAATCTGTATTTATAATGTTGTTACTCAGAAGTGTTGGAGTTAGCCAAAAAGGCTAACGGCTGATTGTTAAATATTCCTCAGAAATTGGCAAATGCTACAAATCAGGACTTTATTGTTTTATTGTTTCAACTCAAGAAAGTGATGGAGAAGATATTAATAGAACAGATTAAATTTAAGAATGTGTCATGTGTACATTTCTCCCCTCCACCCCCGCCATGGTTGTTAAATATTTACTACCATACCCCTGTTGCTTATTATATAAATTGTTCTCCTGTTTCTGCTCATTTGGCTCTGTATCAATTCATACACATTTTTACAAGTTTTTATGAAATTGTCCTCGTTATCATTTCTTGTGGCACAGTGGTGTTCAATTATATTTGTAAAGTGTTTGTGTGTGTGTTTGTTGCTCATTTAGCTTATGTGTATACACATGGTGTGTTTAGATGTGGCTTGCAGAAAGGCATAAATAGATGATGACTCTAAAGTTTTTTCCTCCCACCCTTCTCTCCAAGGGAGATTAAAGTCTAGCTATGGACCCCTTGGTTAAGAGCTCCTGCTCTAGGCAGATTTCTGAAAACCTTGGAAAGATTTAGATGAACTGATGCTGAGTGAAGTAAGCAGAACCAGGAGAACACTATACACAGTAATAGCAACATTGTGTGATGATCAACTCTGACAGACAAAGCTCTTCTCAACAGTACAGTGATCCGTGACAATTCCAAAAGACTCATGACGGAAAATGCTATCCACATCCAGAGAGAGAGCTATGGAATCTGAAAGCACATGGAAGCATGCTATTTTCTCTTTTTTTCCCTTTCTCTTGGTTTTTCCCTTTTGTTATTCTTCTTTCATAATGTGACTAATGTGGAAATATGTTTTATATGATTGTATGATTCCCCCATCCTGGGGAAGGGGGAGAGCAATTTAGAACTCAAAATCTTAAAAAATGAATGTTGAAAACTGTCTTTACATGCAACTGGAAAAAATGAAATACTATTAAGTGGGGGGCTGGGGAGGGAAGAACCCCTGGTCTAACCTCTCCTAGCATTTTATCTGTATCTCTTCCATGCATTTGTCGTGTTCTGTGTACCTCATGGTATTTTAAATATTTGTGTTCATGTTTTATCTCCTCTACTAGATTGAAAAAGGTATCCATTTGACAGGTCTTTATTAAATGCAAAGCTCTATAATAAGTTAGAGTTTACAATCTGGTGAAGGTTGGGGGAGAAGGAAATAGGACACATATACTGAGATGCAATGCTATCTAATAAATGCATGTATAGAGACATGAAATATCTATGTATAGAATACAATGTGATGAGTATAAAAGGACTTGGCAAGGTAATCGAGGTGTTCAGAAGAGGTGTTTTCAAAGAAGAAACATTTGAAATAGGCCTTGAAGGATGAGTAGGATGTAGAAGAAGACAGTTATTCTTGTAACTGGAATTGCATAAGCAAAGATATGAATGAGTGAGTCGATCAGTTGAAGCACATTGAAGTGCTTCCTACATATTACACACTGTAGGTGCTGGGGGTATGGAGGACAGAGGTATATCCTTCTTAGTGCCTAAGAAATCCTAGTGAGTTGAAAGAATAGCAACCAAAGAAATGTGTTTTCTGATCATGTCTATTATATTTTTATCCCCTTCAAGAATAATTAAGGAAATCCTGATGAGTCTGCTCCATTTTGCAACTAGGCATCTGATTCTCCAAGTGCTTCGTGAATTGGGATTGAAAGCTCGTCCAGCCCATAAAACCTTAAAGACTTGTGTAGCAATGTCTCGTCCAAGTACAAGTAAGAGAACTTTATAGCTCTTCAAACCATTTCATTTTCCACATGACTTTTGAAAGACGTGAAGATTATGATTGTTTATCAGAGAGCTAAAGGTGGCATAGAGAAATTTGATAAATATTTACTAAGGACCTGTTGTGTGCCAGGCACTGTGCTTAGCTCAAGGGATTCAAAAAGAGGCAAAAGATGGTCCCTGCCCCCCAGGAATTTACAATCTAATGAGGCCTAATGATAAAACTGGCCCTAGAGAAAACTGAAAATATAGGCACCATTGTTTTCATAGCATCCATGTGACTCTTTCTGTGCTTTGTACCATTCTAACCACCCCACCATCTCCAGAGCCCAAAAACCTGTTTTCAGCCATTTATACCCTGATGTGAATTAAATTGTGTGTGTTAGCTCTCCCACATATATTTGCATTTAATACCTTTTCTCTAAGTGTGAAACTAAAGTCATTTAAGGAATTTTTGGTGTCAGTAGGGAGGAATTGGGAGGGGATTTTAGTTCCTTCAAGGCTGAAGAATTTGCCAGGGTACCTCCTCTATTATTTCCCAAGGTTTTTTGTGATTGTTTTTTAAAATCAGCTGAGAAATATATTTTTGTTTGAAATTTTACAGTTCTTTAACATAACTAAATTTGAAGCCTAGTCTCAAAGAATTCAATAATTATTTTTTCCTTTTTTGTGTGGTACTTTTTAATCAATTAATTTTTAAAAATTAATTTAATTTAATGTGGTAATTAATTTTTAATAATAACAACCTTTTAATAATCTTGTTCCCCCAAATGAGAATACTTTGGAAAGACCTTCAAGGTTAAAGAATTTTAAAATATCTTTATTTTCTCATATTTTCTTGACCTTCCACAAAACCTAATCTCAGGAATGAGCATAATGTTGGTATCAGTTACTTACAAACTGTTCATATAGAAAACATGGCCAGAGAAAGAAAACACAACATGTTTATAGCTTTTAAATCCTTGATCACAAGGGAGTCTCTCTTTAGGAGGTTTTTGAATATTAATCTCACCTGCTCATATTTATTAAATTTTGCAAGCTACAGAATAAGCCTTTTATCTCCAGAATATACTTTAAATAGTTTTTTGTTTTTGCTCTCCAAAAATTAGGAACATTCATTCAGTGTTTATGACTTATTTAATAGTATTTGAATATAGTATCCATGTAGACAATTAGTAGCTAAAGTGCTGTTACCCTTTTAAAAATATTTTTCTTTTTTTTTGGAAGGGGGAAAGCAAGGCAACCGGGGTGACTTGCCCAAGGTCACACAGCTAGTAAGTGTTAAATGTCTGAAGTCAAATTTGAACTCAGATCCTTCTGACTTCAGGGCCGGTGCTCTATTCACTGTGCCACCTAGCTGCCCCTAAAAATATTTTTAAACTACTTACACATTTTCACATTGGCTTTCCTAGTGTTTTAGTAGATTGATTAGATCAGTGCAGACTGCTTCAGTGAGATCAATTATCCTTATTTGATTTCCTCTAAGATGAACATTTGTAGTCCCAAGGTTGCCATTTCAGGTTACTTTTTTTAAATGTCTTTTTCAGATGATTTCCCAAAGTTATGGATGTTTCAGCAAAGGGTTGAGGTGATTGGGACCAAAGTGGCATGAAGGACTAGATGAACTGTTTAAGTTTCTTCTAACCCAGTGATTCTCAAAGTGTCGTCTTTAGAAGAGGGTCTCCAAAATCCTTTTAAGGGATCTTTGGGGTAAAAATTGTTTTCTTAATAATTCAAAACAGTATCCATCTATTAAAATATTCTTCCCTTTTCCAGTTACATCTGTCTGTGAGGCTGGATTGTCTTTGTGTACTTAAGCCAAGACAGTGAATCCCAAGAGATTAAATACAGAAGCAGATATGAGGATCCAGCTGTCTTTTATGAAGGCAGACTTTAAAGAGATTTGCAAAGATATATGAAACAGTGCCACTCTTTTCACTAATTTCTTTTCATTTTGGAAAATATTTTCACATAAAATTTACAAAAATAGTTAATATGTAAAATGGTTTTCTCTTGTTTTTAAATGAATTAATAAATGTTTTAAATTTCTAATATTGATAGACACACTGATGCAGATATATAATAACATATAGATATGTGTAAATAAGCAAATATATTTAAATGATTTGAATTTAAATATATTTAAATAGACCAAATTTAAACATGTCTAAATAATAAATATAGATATAAATCACATAAACAAAAGCTCTTTGGGAGCCTCAGAAATTTTTAAGAGTGCTTTTTAAAGGGGTCCTGAGACCAGAAAGTTTGTGATCAACTGCTTTAGCCCTCTGCCATAGTAAGCACATAGCTCCAGGGCTATAGGAGGAGTTCATTTCCTTTCTCCCCTTGACAGTAGAGCAGGTATTTCCCTTTTATTTTTGTTGATACACTGTACAAAGTGGTGGGGCAGGAAAGTGGTAAGATAAAATCAGTAGTGGTAAAATAGAATCAATATGTACAACAGTACTGGATTTGAGATATATTTCTAATTGCAGAGTAATTTTTTTTAGGTTAAAATGCATGAACCCAGTTATAAGGTATGCATCCTGTTAGAACTATAGGAAATGGGCACATGTGGCTATGTGTGCATATGAATAATACATTGAGTTTATCTTTTTTATGTCTTCTTGTTTTTTAGACATGGCAGATTTTAGGAAATTCTTTGCCAAGGCAAAGCACATAACCATTATTACAGGGGCTGGGGTCAGTGCTGAAAGTGGTGTGCCAACGTTCAGAGGACCTGGTGGTTTCTGGAGAAAATGGAAAGCCGAGGTTGGTGTTATATTCAGAAGTTTAAAAGTGTTCTGTGACTAGCCTGATGATTGATAATGTTAAAGTGGGCTTTCTCTAAATTTTGGTGTCAGCCCTATGTGCTGGGTGAGGCTGATCCAGTGGCCCAGCCTTGGGATGGAAGGAAAAATACAAGAATAAAAGCTGTCAGCCATCATATGAAAAAAACCTACTCCAGCCCATTTAATAATAAGAGAAATACAAATGAAAACCATTTTTAGGTTCCAACTCACCCATCAGACATGAAAAAGATGACAAAAAGGGGAAATGATAAATGTTGAAGGAATTGCGAGAGGACAGTCACACTAATGTACCGTTGCTGGCACTGTGGATTGATCCAACTATTCTGGAAAGTACAGTAATTTGGACAAAAAGTCGCTAATACATATGAATATGTATGTGTGTATATGTGTATGTGAATACACACATATACATATATACATGTGTATATGTGTGTCTATCTATACACATACATACACACACATACATATATGTAAAATGTATTTTAATCTAGAGATACCACTACTAAGCATTTGCTCCCCTTCCCCAAAGAGGCAAAACATCAGATATAAAGGTATCAATAGGAACAAAAATATTTATAGCTACACATATCACTGTGGAAAAAACTTAAAATGAGTTGTTGTTCAGTCATGTCTGACTCTGTCTGATGCCATTTGGGATTTTCTTGGCAAAGATACTGAAGTGGTTTGCCACTTCTCCTGTTCATTTTATATATGAGGAAAGTGAGGCAAACAGGGTTAAGTGACTTGCTCAGGGCCACACAGCTAGTATGTATCAGAGGCCAGATTTGAACTTTTGGGTGCAAGGCCCAACGCTGTATCCACTGTACCACCTAGAAGGACTGGCTAAAGATGTAATAGAATTGTGTCATAAGAAAGGACAAAAGGGACAAATTCAGAGAATCCTGGAAAGACTCGTATGGATTAATGTAAAGTGAAATGAGCAGAACCAGGAGAGCAGTTTATGCAATGACCACAATAATGTGAAGGAAGATAACTTGGAAAAATTTGAAAATTATTGAAAAATCAATGTACTGACTCCATAGACTGAGGATGAAGCATGCCTTCCCACCTTTTGACAGAGAAGAAACTCTGACGGTCTTCCCATCCCAGACTGATTCTTTTAAGAAGGCAAACTAGGCTATCTTTTGCCTCAGTTCTTACTTAGCCTTTAATTACTGAATGGGTGTTACTTCAGACAAACTTAGATTTGGAGAAGACCTTAGCTTTAAAAGGTCAAGGTCTCCTACTGCTTCTGGGGCCATCACCAGTTGTCTTGACTTATATCTTGCCACTGGACTCTGATGACTCTGAAGGAGAAAGTGAGGCTGATGACTTTGCCCGGCTCTGCCTCACTTAAATCCAGTTCACTCACAACTCAAGACACCACCCTCCTGATGTCATTGGTCCTCTTCCAGAATGAAGGATGAACCACAGCAACAGTGAACTAGAGGTGAAGGATGAGATGCACATTTTTCAGATTTGACCAATGTGCAAATGTGTTTTACTTAACTAGACTTAGTTGTTACAAGGAAGGATTTTTATTTGAGGGTGGGAAGTTGAGTTGAACTAAGAGTGAGTAATAATATGGGGGTAGGGATAGGGATGAAAATGAATGAGAAGAGTATCAATAAAACCCAAGTTTACAAAGAAGAGAGCAGCAGGCAGTTCGGGAGAGGAAATAAGTCTGGCAATGCTGCTACTATCATGTTAAATTTACTATATGTGTTTAATTTTTTCACTTATCAGATATTTATTTTCTTTCATTTCTACCTTCCCCTCCTATTGAGAAAGAAAAAAAGTAAAACAACTCTTCTAAAAATATACACTTTTTAAAAACTCTATGTAATAGATAGTTTTATACACAACCTTCTTTTCTGTTCTTTGTATAAAGAATATATTTATACTTAAGTTCATAATGAATTTTAATAAGGTGATTGGTTTATTTTACAATCACTTATAAAAAAATTTTACAATTAATGTTTAGGTTTATGTCAGATTATGGCGAGCCTTGTTTTCAAGGTTGAAGAGTTTAAACTTTCTTCTATGGACAATGGGGAACCATTGAATTTTTTTTAGTGAGGTAGGAGCATGAGCAAAGAAATGTTTTATGAAGATTTATCTTAGCAATACAGGATGAATTAGAATGGGGAAATACTACAAACAGTGGGTATTAGTCGGGAGATGATTAAATAATCCATGCTAAAGTGATAAAGCTATAAACAAAACAGTACTGGTGAAAATGTTAAGGAAGAGATGCTTAGAAGAGCTATTTTGAAGGAAGAATCAGAACAACCTGATAATAAATTGGATGTGTTGGGGGCAAAGGATAAGCTTGAGGAAAGAGTCAAGTGTAACAGGTCTGGGGCTTGAGTGCCTAAGACACTGATGGTATCATTGAAAAAGTAAGAAAGGAGAACTGGTTTTCTGAGGGAAAATGAATTTTATTTTAGATATGATGAATATGATATGATAAAAAAATGAACAAGGACAGAAATACTCTGGAAGATTGCAGAGTGAAAGGCTAGAGGAATAACTCTGCTTGATTCCTTTCAAATACAACAGGAAAATATCAGGAGAAAGGCATACAAAAACACTTTTAGAAGTCATACTAGAAACTTCAAAAGAAAAATCCCAAGCAATATGGTTCAACAGAAAACAAACACCCAAGAAATTAAAGGAAGAACTCAAATTAATTTTTTAATGTCACAAGAAGAATTAAAAGCAAGATTTAACATTTTATTTTAAATCCCCTGAGGATTATAGAACTGACAGCAGCTAAAAATTTCAAGAGGAAAATATCAAGGCTCAGGCAAATAGAGATGGGGGTAAAGAATTTGGAAATATCAATTTGTTCAGGGTAAAGCAGGATTAGTAGAGAGCGAGAAGGGTGAATGCCTCAGTTACTCTGGGTCCAAAAGCCCAATATTTGTATTGTTATATATATATATATATATAGCAACTTAGAAAGTTTTTTTTTTAATTTTAATTATAAATTTGATAAATATCAACAAATGAGCACCTCATCTGCAAAGAATAACATAAAAAAGAGGGTTGTATATGAAATTGGGAATCTGTTATGTATAGCTTATTTTTTAATGTTCTGTATTAAATTTAACATGGTAGTATAATGCCAGTGCAATATTCACCATGCCTGTGGTCACTATAAATATATGTGCATGGTCCTCAATTGCAAAATATGACAAAATCTCCATATAGAAGACAGAAGCAAAACATTTATCCAGACACCAGGAAACCGAATCCATAATACCAACATAGAAGTTAATACACCACAACGCAGCAGAGAGCCACACCCACCCTTTAGCTTTCCCACAAACCAACACAAGCCTAGTTGGCAAACACCAGATTTTACTCACAAGCCTGTCTGACTCCCTTGGAGGCATGCTCTCCTCCCAACCGTCTATCTGGCTCTGACTCCCAGCTCCTGTGGCTCTGCTCTGCCCTTCAGCAAACTCCTCCCACTTACAGATTCCATGTGATTACATTCAGCCTATTAGGGGGCAGAGTTTATTTTCAAAGTGGGGGAGGTCTTCAAATTCCCTTAAGCTTATTAAGGGGCAGGGAAGATCTTCAAATTCCCATTACCATTGTAGGTAGTACCAGCATTTCCCTGTTTGTCTGTGTCCCCTTCTGAATTACTTCTACTCATTTATGTGATTATCAGATGTTTCATTGACACTGGTTTTTACATCAATATTATTTTTCCTATTGTTGTTCAGTTGTGTCTTCCTTTTTGTGGATCATAGCATACTAGTACTGTCCATGGAGTTTTCTTGCCAAAGGTACTGGAGTGGTCTAACATTTCCTTCTCCAGTGATTACTCCCATTACCCTCCTAATAACCAGACTCCTCCCCTTCCCCAGCCCCAAAATGGAAACCATTGCTCATAACAAGTAAGTGTAGTCAAGCAAAACAAATTCAGCTGGAAGGGACCTCAGAGGCCTTCTAGTCCACGTCTGAAAAATACATGTTTGATACTGTTTTCGTAGTCTACCACCTCTGCCAAGAGGTAAAACTCCCCAACTGGAAGCATGGAGTCTGTGATATTACAAAAGAATGACACGTTCATAGAAGGAAGAAAGCAAAAGAAATCCTTGAATAAGCAAAACTTAATCCCAAAGGGATAAATAAATCTAAAGAGTCACTTAGTAAGGGCCAAATATGAGAACTCCTCTGACAAAGATCTCCTACCAGCTTTCTACTGGTTCAGTGTGGAGTAAGGGTCTCTTTCTTTCGGCTGTCCTGACATTCCTCATCTTCTCTCCTAGAGTCTTCACAGTATTTCAGGAAAATCTTAACATTTCCCCCCAACTTGTATTTGTAAGATTTTTCGAATTCAAGAGCAGAACTTGAAATTTAGAAGGGATAAATGTAATCTCACACAGTTCTTTACATGATGGTAACCTATTGATTTTTTAAAAAAATCTGGATTCTGCCATCCCTTCATGGTTTCTACCAATTCCATATTGGACCAGGAAACTGTCTGTACCTTAATCCTAGTCTTTAACATTTTTTTAAAAATTAAAATTTATTTATTTATTTACTTTTTAAGATTCAGTTCCAGAATCCCTTGAGTTTCAAATTTTCTCCCCTCCCTTTCTCCCCTGCCCCATGGTGGCATGCAATCATGTATACGATCTGCAAATACTGTCACATTGGACATTAGTCTGGTTGTATAGAAGGGCTGTAACCGATGGAGAGATGCTGAGAAGAGTCCAGTTTATCAAGGCTGGTCATCACACATATGATGTGTTTGTGATTGTGTACAAATTTTTCCTGGTTCTGCTCTTCTCACTTAGCATCAGTTTGTATAAGCCTCTCCAGGTAAATATGAAGTCTATCTCTTCCCCATTTTTTTTTTAAATTTTATTATGGTTTGCATCATTCATTTCCACAAGATTTTGAGTTA
>CM053587.1:217318881-217329961 GCA_028646515.1 Pseudochirops corinnae | reverse complement strand
AGTTCCAGATTGCTCTCCAGAATGATTGTATCAGTTCACAGCTCCACCAACAATGCATTAGTGTTCCAATTTTTCCACATCCTCTCCAGCATTTATCATTTTCCTGTTTTGTCATCTTAGCCAATCTGACTGGTGAGATGTGGTACCTTTAACACATATTTTGAATAGCACAGGGTCAAAGATAGGGCCCTCGGGTAGTTTACCAGAGACTTCTTTCTAAGTTGACAATGATACATTCAGCCAATTCCATTTTCTTTATAGATTTTGACATATCAAATTTTCATGCATTTAAATAATTCAGTGATTATTTCATCTGCCCAATAATATTTCAAACTATGATTTCATCTGTGTGGATGCTTCCTCTGTCTGTGTACATCATAATCCTCTACTACTGGGTAGACAGTTTTCAGGCATTACTAGCCCTAAAACATGAATCACTATGACCTGCCCAGTGCTAAGCCTCACTGAGTTTAACCAGGTCTTCAGATGATTAATATATATTGCTTGCTACTAATTGTTAAAACTAATGTATAAGGGTAAAATTCTATGTTGGTTGGAAAGTGTTTTGCACAAGCATGCTGTTATATCAGAGGTTCTTAAACTAGTCTATAAACTTTTAAAAATATTTTGATAACTTTTAGTAGAATTAATTTGCTTTATAATCCTGTGTATTTTTTGTATGCATTTAAAAACATTATTCAGAAAGGGTTCATAAACTTCAGCAAGCTGCCAAAGGGGGGCCTGTGACACACAAAAAAGATTTAGAACCCCTCTATTTCATTAGTGATAAAGCTATATGCTGTCAAATCTTTTTGTAAAACAGTATGTCATTGTATATGTACTGTTCCCTCTAGGGTTACCCCCTAGTTTGTCCTGGCAGGGGTTGATTATCTCAGGTTGAAAGTACTCTGAGGGTAGTATTGCTAAAAACTACAATGCATGGGCCCCCACCAGTATGGTTATCTTTAATAGTTAAAAGCCCAGAGCCTTGAGAGACAGATAAGAGACACATCTTCTAGTTCCCAGACCTTGTGTCTCAGTTTTAGAGATGGGGCTGAGTGATCACATTTTGATAGTTCATGTGTATTTTTCCTCTAGGACCTAGCCACCCCTGAGGCCTTTAAGAAGAATCCCTCTCTGGTGTGGGAGTTCTACCATTACCGGAGGGAGTTGATGTTGAAGAAACATCCCAACCCAGCCCACATAGCAATTGCAGAATGTGAGGCCCGGCTAAGTGTTCAAGGAAGGCGTGTGGTAGTCATCACTCAGAACATTGACGAACTCCATCGAAGAGCAGGCACCAAGAACCTTGTGGAACTTCATGGTAAGGAGTCTGTCTTAATCAAGGAGGTCTGCTCAGCTTGGATAATACACATTTTTTATCTGCTTTATTTTTTTCCATTTCAGATAGTTAAAACTGATCTCTTTTGAAAAATTGCACATTCATTCATTAACATTTGTTTTGAGTTTAAATTGATTATAATTAAGTTTAAATTGATAATAAGAATTAATAGGTTATTTTTTTCAAGAGTATTTGCATTTTAAGAAGGAATAAAGTCAAGGAAATAAGTGAGTCATTAGTGGGAAGTGGGTATTTTAAATGGGCGGGCAAAATTTAGGCAACCCATTCCATTTGGGGCATAAGGTAGTCCAAGTAGCAGGTATAAATGAGGCTTATGTATTGCCTCCCTCCTTCATTTGTTCTTCTGACATCAGCTAAATTACTGAAGTACTAATTAAAAATACTAATATGCCAATTACTAAGTACTTATAGAAGCCTAATATGTGCCTAGCACTATAAGAATTGGGGTTTTGTGTGCTCTCTTTATTTTTATATAGTGACATGGAATGTAAACAGTGGGAAAGACATTCTGCTAAAGAATTCTTTTCCTCTCTACCACTATTGTTTCTTGTTCCAAAGTAACAATGTTGAACTTTTTTTTAAGCAAAACTTTATTTTAATAGTCAAAGCTATCAGGGTGTTTTTTTTTTTAAATCTTCATTTGGAACATTTATCAAATATGGTTCCTGCCTTCAAGGAGCTAAAACCTAGTTGGAGAGACAAGACATAGATATGTTTGACATTTGTCAGTGACTTAAATACATAGATGATGTGATTGTTTATTTTTCAGATATCACAAAGCTGGGATGAATAGTTATTGTCCTAGATGAGAGAGTCAGGATCCAAAAGGACCTTGACAGGTTAGAAATTAGACTGAATATAATAAGACGAAATTCAATATAGGTGAATGCAAAGTTTTGCCTTTGACTATGACACAAATATTAGATGGAAGTTACTGAGTTCATCACCTAAAATGTCATCATGGAGACTGACTCAGGCTAGATATCAACACCTTGGGTGCCTCTCCCCTCTTATGGGAGCGCTGAAAGGTGGAGCATTAAACTCTGCCCAGAACCTTCTTGGTAGAGGCCCCCTTTTTATTATTTATTTACTTTTTGACTTCAGAATTTTCCAGATAATTCTTTATCTTCCATCAGCTGCTCTGCTTGTGTTTGATTCCTCTGAAATCATGCCCTGTGGTGGGTACTCTCTGGCACCCACACATGCACACACCTTTTGAGTTTTCTTTTGTGTATTGCTTTTCCTTATTAGATTGTAAGCTTCTTGTGGGCAGAGACTGTTCTTCTTTTTGGCATCCCTAGTGCTTAGCACAGAGCCTGGCACATGTTCACTGGCTATGACAATGATTGTGACCACGAGGGGCCTACAGGCTGGAAGTTACTTGGAAGGCCAGGTACAATGGGGGAATGATAGAGTAGAAAGGGCAATAGTGCTGGAAACAAACCCAAGCCTTCCTGGGCCCATTTGATGGTCCTGACTTTGAAGGCCTACTATACTAGCTGATCTCTAATGCGTCTGCTAGCTTTGAAATCCTGTGTTCAAAAATAGAATGACTGTTATTGTTTGATTTATGTTTTTCAGGCAGCCTATTTAAAACTCGATGCCTCACCTGTGGACATGTGGCAGAGAATTATAAGAGTCCAATCTGTCCAGCTTTAGAAGGAAAAGGGTAATTACACTGGGCTCTTAAAAACAAACAAACAAAAAGGGTATATGCTGTAACGCTCTTAACGCTGTTGTCATCTTAGTAAGTGTAGAAGGGGGTCATTTGAAAGCTTTCTTCGTGGACTTTAGACCCCAAGATTCACACATAGAGTAATACGATTTATGAATATACCCAAAGTTTTAAAACAAAAGGAACTAAATAAGATTATTATTTAATACAGGGTGTCCCAAAAGTCTTAATGTAGTTCTAAGCTTTGATAACGTAATATCCATTTTTAGCTTTTTTAAAGCTGTATTAAGTTGTAATGGATTAAAACTTCACTAAGACTTTTGGACACTCTGTTATGACAGCAATAGGGCTAGTACTATTCAGTGACTATAAAAACCTAATGATCCCATGTAACTCTTTGAGGAACAAGTTTTCAGGTTATGGGAGTGATATTCTCATTTAACTCTTACAATAGATGTCTATTCTCTCTGAACTATTGAAGTAACCTCCTAATTAGTCTTTCTGACTTGGGTCTCTCTCCACTCCTACCCATCCTACCCATAAGTAGCAAAAATTTTTCCTAAAGCTCAGGTCTGACCGCTTCTTTGCCTGATAAACTCTATTGGGTCCCATTGCCACCCAGCTCAAATAAAAACTACTATCTCTGGCATATAAACCCTTGATTTGTCCGAGTGCTTAGACTGCCCTCCCTCTTCACCTGCATTTCTTAGAATCCCTAGTTTTCTGGAGAACTCAGGTCAAAGCCCACCAAAGGCATGAAACTTTCCCCAATTTCCTACAGCTGCTAGGACCTTCCCCTTTTGCTTCCCTCAAAATTACCTTGTGTTTATTTTTGTCTGTCTATATATGTGTATGCTGTCCCCCTCTCTAGAATGTAAGCTTCTTGAGGGCAGGACTTATGCGTTTGTATCTGTAATACCTAGAATAGTTCCTGGCACTAGTAGGTGCTTCATAAAGGTTGATTGATTGATTGATTCTTATTTTAACTCTAGTGCCCCAGACCCTGATGCTCCAGATGCCCGAATCCCAGTTGAGAAGCTTCCTAGGTGGGTAAAAATTATTATCTTTCTCTTATGTTACAGAAAAGAAGGAAGGAAAAACAAGTGACAGAACTCTGGAAGTTTGTATAGTTCTTTCTTTCTTTACTCAGCTGTGAAAACTAGCTTTTGTCAAAGAAGAGAGAGATATTGGATGCTTCTTGTTTCCCGTTTCTCCTTTTTATCGTTTTAGGGGCTATAGGCACTCTCAGTAAGTGTGCTGTGAATGTGCTTTTATTCTTCTTATCGCAGCCTCAGTTTCCTCATCTGTAGAATCAGAGGGTTGAAGCAGATGACTGTAATGGCTCTTCCAATCCTCTTATAAAGAGACAATAAAAAGAATTAGAGAATTGAAATAATAAAATATGGGTATAATGCCAAAGAGAATGATGTAGACTTTTCAAAAACTGTTTCTAAGAGTGTCTCCAGGTAATTTTCAAGGAAAATCATAAAAAGGCACAAATCATAACAAGATAGAAGGAAAGGAAATACAAATTAGGTAAATACATTTGGTAGGGGCAGCAAGGTGGCACAGTGGACAGAGTGTCAGACCTGGAGTCAGGAGGATGCAAGTTCAAATCCACCCTCAGATACTTACTAGCTATGTGATGCTGGGTAGGTCACTTAACCCTGTTTACCTTAGTTTCCTCACCTATAAAATGAGCAGGAGAAGGAAATGGCAAACCACTCCAGTATCTTTGCGAGGAAAACTCCAAATGGGGTCATGCAGAGTCAGACAAGACTGAACAACAAAAACAGTGGGTAACTAAAAAATTAATACTACATGCAGACACTATAAATAAGAAGGTCTATATCAAAGGGTTTTTACTACCTTTATTCCTTCCTTGAGAAGTCTAGATTTAATATATTAGCCGGAATTCTTCATCCTTTTTGAGTTATGGACCCATTCTCAGAAGAATATTTTAAGTGCATAAAATAAAATAAATAGCATTACAAAGGCAATCAACTCTATTTTGAAGTACAGCTATACTTTTTTTTTTAATTTGAGGACTCTAAGGGAGACTGGATGACACAGTGAATAGAGCACTAGCCTTTGACTCAAGAAGACCTGAGTTCAAATTCGACCTCAGATACTTACTAGCTGTGTGACCTTGGGCAATTCACTTAACCCCAATTGCCCTGCCTTTCCCTCTCCAAAAAGCAAAAATGAAAATAAAAATTTGAGGACCCTAGGTTAAGAGGCCCTGTATGAGAGGGTAAATAGCAGTGATATGATTAAAATGGTGTTTGGGGGAAAAAAAATCATTGTAATAGTTATTTCTGATAAGTTGGACTAAAAGAAGAGCAGTTAAGAGTCCATGTTACAGAGTCCAGTAATAACAATTTCAATTCATTTGATATTTTAAGGTTTGCCGAATTGTGGTGTTGTTCAGTCATTTTTAATTGTGTCTGACTCTTTGTGACCCCAGCTGGGATTTTCTTGGCAAAGATACTAGAGTGGTTTGCCACTTCCTTCTCCAGCTCTTTGTACACAGGAAGAAACTGAATCAAATAGTGTTAAGTGACTTGCTGTGTCACACAGCTTGTAAGTGTCTGAGGCCAGATTTGAACTCAGGAATATGAGTCTTCTGACTCTGGGCCCAGCACTCTATCCACCATGCCACCTAGTTGCCCCACACCAAATACTTTACATATAATATCTCATTTGAGCCCCACAACAACCCTGAGAGGTAAACACTTCTGTTATTTTACCTCCCCTTCCCCCTTCCTGTTCTATAGAAAAGGAAATCGGCACACAGAGAGATTGTGATTTTCCCACGTCATATAGTTGGAAACAGAATTTGCACCTGGTGTCTCCTAACTCTGAGTTCAGTTCTTTCCCTCTTTTCCATAACCCAAGGTGTAAAATGATGAGCACCTACACTGTCCTGGGAGTAACAGTAGAAGGAGGAAGAAAGGGTAATTCTGAGAGACATATTTAGTCACTTAGATGGATTTGTGACCTCGTTAGTCTGTCCCCTCCCTCCGGCCACTGGAGCAGAGCATAATCACATGGTCCTTCACACCCTTCTCAGATATTCTCTACATTTGTTTTCTTCAAGACGACTTCAAGTACACTTGAAGCCCACCTCAGGGCAGTGATATAACATTAGATAAATAATATAATTATGAGTATCCTTGATGTGAGTGGACCCAGCAACAGTCTCTTGTCTGAAGACCAGTCTAGGTAATGACACAGAGGCTCATACTAAAAAATTGTCCACCAAGGCATGTTTTTGTCTTTGTTTTGTCAAATACTGCATTAGTACCCCTGAAACGTGAGGGGTTATTAAGACTTTAATGGGGAAAGGGGTTGTGTACAAAGAAGAAAGGTAAGTTAAAAATGGCATTAAAGCCTGAGTTACTAGGAACAAAATGGTGCTCCTGATAGTCAGGAAATTGAGAAAGTAGGCAAGAGATTAAGTTCAGAGAGGCCATATAGAATACACAACAAAAATAAAATAAAATCACTGCCCAAAGGGACGGTGGAAAAATGTATTACATACACAGGTCAGAGAGGTATATTCTTCAGTATGAGTACAAGTGCATAATTGGTGAAGTGAGTGGGGATGGTGGTTGTGCGGGTTTCAAGGGTTCCAAGAAGGCATTAACTTTATTCTTTGTGTCAGAGCTAGGATTTTATCAGCTAGTTGAGTAATGTCCACATTCGCAGGTGTGAAGAAAAAGGTTGCAATGGCCCCCTTCGACCCCATGTGGTATGGTTTGGAGAAAATCTGGACCCTAACGTTCTTGACAAGGTCAACAAAGAACTGGCTGTCTGTGACTTATGTTTAGTGGTAAGTGATTCCCGCTTACTTAGTCTAAGTATTTTCAAAAATTTTCCGTAAGGTTGTATAGAGGTCCCAAAAAAAAAATGTCTTCTACCAAAAAACAAGGCAGAGTAAAAGTGTTCATCTTTCTAAATGGCATTATCAAACTTATGGATAGGAGAAGAATTTATGAATAAATGATAGAGAACATTATGAGGTTTAAAATAAATAATTTTGATTACATTAAATTAAAAAGGTTTTGTACAAATAAAACCCATGTAGTCAAGGTTAGAAGGAAAGCATAAAATTTGGGAAAAAATTTTATAGGGGCAGTTAGGTGGCACAGTGAATCGGCCTTGAAGTCAGGAGGACCTTAGTTCAAATTCGGCCTCAGACACTTGACACACTTACTGGCTGTGTGACTTTCGGCAAGTCACTTAACCCCAGTTGCCTTGCCTTCCTCCCTCAAAAAACAAAAAACGTTTTATAGACAGTTTCTCAGAGGTCTCATATTTCAAATATATAGAGAACTTTGTCTAATTTGTAAGAATATGAGTCATTTCCCAGTTGGTCAAAGGATATAAACAGGTGATTTTTTTGATGAAAAAAATGAAAACTATATATAGTCATGTAAAAAAAATTCTCTAAATCATTATTGATTAGAGAGATGCAAATTACAACAACTTTGAGATATCTCACGCTTATCAGATTGGCTAAAATGATAGAAGGGGGAAATGACAAATACTGGAAGGGATGTAGAAAATTGGGACACTGATGCTGTTGGTGGAACTGTTATCTGATCCAACCATTGCCCAACCATTTGGGCAATCTGGAATTATGCCCAAAGAGTTATAAAACTGTTATACTTTTTGACCCAGCAATAACTCAATTAGGTCTGTTTACCAGGGTCATCAGGGAAAAAGGAAAAGAACCTATATGTTCTAAAATATTTATATCAGTTCTCTTTGTGGTGACAAAGAACTGGAAATTGAGGGGATGCCCATCAATTGGAGAATGGCTAAACAAGGCGTAGTATGTGATGGTGATGGAATACTACTGTGGTATAAGAAATGAGTTGGTTGATTTTAGAAAAACATAGAAAGACTTTGCATGAAGAGTGAAATGAACAGAACCAAGAAAACACTAGAACAGCAATATTGTTTGAAGAACTGTAAACAATTAAGTTATTTTGTATATTACAAATACTCAAATCAACTACAAAGGACCTATGAAGGAAGATGCCATCCATCTCCAGAGAAAGAACTGATAAACAGAAGTATGCATAGTATGGTTTTACATATATACATATCTGTGCCAAATGGTGGCTTTCTCTAGTGAAGAAGAGGGGAGGAGGGAGACAATTCAGAACTTAAAATGTAACAAAAAATAAATTAAATTTAAAAATTTTAATGGCATTAAAATATAAAAGACAAGACATGATATTTTATTCCTGTAGTCTTTAGTACAATTTTAGAAGCATCTTCTCACTTCTTTTTTTCCTCTTGTATAACTAGAAAATGCCTAGAAATTTTTGTTCTTTTGTTCTTTTTGAACATCTGTCCTTTTGTATCCATTCAGCTTGAACTGTTGCTTCACACCTGGATCCCCCAGCCCTGCCAGAATTTTTGGAACTGGGGAGATGGGGGTGGAAACAAACTTAACCTCTCAGTAGTCTAGTAATGTGGCTTCTTTGATCTTGTTGCTCTCTAGGTGGGAACGTCCTCTTTGGTTTATCCTGCAGCTATATTTGCCCCACATGTATCAGTTCGGGGAGTACCAGTGGCCGAATTTAACATGGAAACCACCCCTGTTACACAAAACTTCAGGTAAAGACATGAAACTTAAGTGACAAGAGGGGCAAGGTGTGGCAGGTGTGTCTGCAATGAAGTCATCATTTCCTGTCTATGCTAGAGAAAGAGAATCAACACACAGAGGGCCCCATTTTAAAAGCTAGCCTGTGTTAGCCTTTATGAAAGATCAGGACCAACTACTTCAACAGACATTTGACTGTTGTTGGTCATTGTGATTGTTAAGAGAAATACTCTGTTATTTAAATTTATAAGTAGAAATTAATTGAAAATTGATTTTTCAGCCACTTACTTTAAAAGATTATAGTGTTTTGTTCCCTATAGTGGATATTTAGAACCCTATCTTGTTTTTCCCCTAAGAAAATACCATACCTTAAGTATTTATTGGCCCCACATAGATCACACATGTGGACTTAATAATTTTCATACTTACTGCATTTCTTCTTTTTTTTTTTAAGATTTGTGATTGTTGGTAACTTTTAAATTTAAATATTCTGCCCCTTTAACTATCTCTTGGCCCTTTTAATTTGCTTTTTATTAAGCAAATAAAAAGGAAAAAAATACAGCCCTCAATACATGGCTTTATAATTTGGAAAAAAAAAAAATTCCTACATCAGCTATGTCTGAAAATATATGTCTCTTTCTGCATTTTAAGTTTATCACATCACTAGGAGGTGAGTGGCATGTTTCTTCTTCATTCTTCTGGACTCATGGCTTATTATTGCATTGATCAAAGTTCCAAAGGTCTTTGAAAATTGTTTTTTTCTATAATGTTATTATTGTTTTATAAATTATCCTCCTGGTTCTGTTCATTTTAGTCTCATGGAGGTCTTCCCAAGTTTGCTCTGAAACTGTCCATTTTATCATTTCTTATTATGCAGCTCTATTTCTTTATATTCACATATACAGTTTGTTCATCTGTTCCCCAACAGAAGACCATCTTAGTTTCCAACTCCTGCAACCACCTTCCTACTTTCCCAAAGCCTCTCAAACATTTGTCATCTTTGCCAGTCTGATAGCTGTGAGGTGCAATCTCAGTTACTTCATGTTACATTTCACTAGTTACTAGTGAGCATTTTTGGAGCATTTTTTTGGAGCATTTTTTCACATGGTTGTTAATAACTTGGATTTTTTTTTCCTTTCCTCTCCAAAAAAGGATTTTGAGTTACAAATTTTCTCCCCATCTTTCCCAACCCCAAGATAGCAAGCCTACTGAATACTCCTTTGCCCAATCTACTCTCTCTTATATCCTCCCTTGTATCCCCTCTAACTTTCTAATAGGGCAAGATGGATTTTTGTACCCCAGTGCTTGTATATCTTATTTCCCAGTTGCATGTGAAAGAACAAAAACTTATCTCTTGCTTTCTTGTATATAAACAGTTCTCACTTTATGTAAATTTGCATTGAGCAAATTCAACTTCCTGGACAGCAAGAACCCAAGCCTTCATGCTCTGACTCTGGGTAGGGGCAGCTGCAGCAGAGGTGGCAGCGGATTCTTCCACTCCAGGCACTGAAGCTGCTCCCAACGTAGGGGCTATGGAGGCTGCAGAGCCATGGAGTGGGCAGGGTCATATAGAGCCCCGCAAGGGGAAGAGGAGGTCTTTAGAATGGTCCATTAACATTTAGCAAAAACTGGCTGTGTTATGTTATGAGTTCTTCTCTTCTTTATACTGTGGGTTACTAAGTCTTGTGTGATCCATAGTGTGGTTCCTTGATAATTGAACTACTTTGTATTTTTTCTTTGATCTGAAAGCTCTTCATTTTGGCTGTTTGTGATTTCTTTCTAGAGAAATAGAAGAAGGGCACTGTGAAGAGAGACAGAGGGATGGATTCTTTAACAATATTATTATTTGAAACTGCCTGTTAGAAAAACTTACAGCTGATTGAAAATTAAATAGTTTGTCTCTAAACTTCTGGCCACAATAGTTTGGTCCAGGAGTGGAGAACCTGCAGATTGGATACACTCTTTTGACTGAATCCATATTTTACAGAACAAATACTTTTAGTAAGGGGATTTGTTCTGTGAAGTTTGGATTGGGTCAGATGGCTGCATTTGAGGACCTAGAGGGCCACATGTGACCTTGAGGCTGCAGGTTCCCCACCCTTGGTTTAGTTGGTCAAATTTTTAAGAGAAATAGGGCATCATTTAGGCAGGCTTGACAAGATGTACTCCTGCTCTCATCTTAAAATTGGGAATAGTACTTAATTAAAAAGGTTGAATTCCACTCTTGCTCCTTAAAACTGTAAATATTACTTAACAAAGCCTGACTTCTACTGCTATTTCTATAATAACTAGACTGAGGGATGGGATTATATCTTATTCATATTTGTATCACTCACAGTGCCTAGAAAAGTGGGTTTTTTTGGGGGGGTTGCTTTTTTTTTGGAGGGAGAAGGCAGGGCAGTTGGAGTTAAGTGACTTGCCC
>CM053587.1:217188842-217318781 GCA_028646515.1 Pseudochirops corinnae | reverse complement strand
CCCACACACACACACACTCCCTAGGAGAAACCATAGCAATGCCAGACTTGGTTCAGACACCCTATTGACTTGGCCCACTCTGGCTCAAAACTCCTGAGCTCAAGAAAGCTGATAGTCACCATTTTCCTCTAGTAGCATGACCAACAGAAGAGCTCTTTGCACATAGCACATAATCAATTGATATTTTTTGAATGAAAATAGTTTTAATACAGAAAATCATTTAAAGACAGACAGCATCAACTTTTGGGTTTCACTTTGTTTCTTTAATTTATTTTCCTTTCCTTCATTTTTTTCCTATAGACATCTGTAGTAATAATTAGACTTAAATCTAAAATTGGGCTGGTACATTATGAAAGAATAACTTCAGTATAACTTACAGACAGTAGTATAAGTTTTTGCTGAAAGACAGTAACATACTCTTGAGTGGCATTGAAACATGCATAGATTTTGTCATTATCAAATGGGTCTCAGTATTTTTCTGTTCTTTTTCACAAAATGGCTTATATTTGGATAGATTAGAAAAGCTTTGAGGGCACCGTCATGTATATTATCACACTTCATCTTTGTCTCTCACCAGCCCCAGTCCCATACTCTACCATATTTCTATAATGATTGTATATTTATAAGGTGTTTAAGAAAAGAGGTAATGAAGAGTAGTGGAGAAGGAGCTGACCTCAGAGTCATCCTTGGCCTTTGACCCTAAGCTAGGCTTAACTAATCTCATGGCCTTTACTAAGAACATAAATTGCAGAAGAGTTTGCTCATTGGAGTTCCTGACACAAATGAAATCACAAGTCCAAACAAGGAAATAAAATTTTAAGAAAGGATGTTGTCATTTGTACTTCGTTCTCAAAGAGGACCATGACATCAGAGAGGTGATGCCATGATGTGCAACTGAATTGGGTTTAAGTGAGGGAGGGCTGTGAAAAGTCACCTGCCTCACTTTCTCCAGAGTAAGGCCAGGAAGACTTGGGTTCAGGTTTTGCTTCTTCTGATCCATACTAGCTTTCTAACCATCAACAACTCAATTGACATCATAGTGCCCCAGGCTACTCTTTAAATGAGTTATAAATGAGTTGCTAATATGCACTGATGGAAATAATTTCCATTCCTGGAGTTCCTTGCACTGATTAAATTACCAGAGAGAGAGAGAGAGAGAGAGAGAGAGAGAGAGAGAGTGAGTGAGTGTGTGTGTGTGTGTGTGTGTCTGTGTGTCTGTGTCTGTGTGTGAATCTAAGATGCCATTTTCAAAGGCTGGTTTTCTGATTTGCCCAGTAAAAACAATAACAAATGTATACTTTGATCTGTATTGTGGAATAAGTTACAGCTTGTCAAAGTCATTAAAAGAGAGAACTGCTCATCAAAATGGTATGAGTAGGGGCAGAACAGCCCAGTTTTCATACATGCATTCCAGAAAGGATCAAACCAAGCATACCACAATGAATAATCGTCAAGAAATAGAAAAAAAAAATGACAGTGAGTACCGTCAAGTGGCACAATGGATAGAGCACTGGGCTGTGCGTGGAGTCCAGAAGACCTGAGTTCAAATTTTACTTTGGATACTTACTAGCTTTGTGTCCCTGGTCAAGGCACTGAACCTGCCTGCCTCAGTTTCCTCAGCTATAAAATGGGGATAATAATAGCACCTACCTTCAGACTCCAAAGTACTATGTAAATATCAGACATTCTTTTACTTAGTGTAAGAATTATTTTGCTCAGGGCACTGGGATTAAGTGACTTACTTAGGAATCTCAGGATGATGTGCCAGGTGGGGCTTGATGAACCCAAGGCCTCCCTATCGCCAAATCCAATTTCTGCTCCCTGTGCTGCTTCTGGGGAGGACAGTAGTTACATCTGACTCTCTGAAGGGCCCCAAGCATTTTCTAAGACTGTAAGTTGCAGAAAAGGTGCTGGTCCACATTGGTGGAAGGAGTTTCCTTACACTGGTGAACTCAGAGGTCCAGCCCCTAAAGCTGTAATAGATAAGAATTATTTTAAAGAAATTCATGATTTCAGTTTGGTAAACCATATTTAATTTCAGTATTCTTTATTCTTGTTTCAGGTTTCATTTCTCAGGGCCCTGTGGCACCACTGTCCCTGAAGCACTTGCCTGCCATGAATCTGAAAAAGTTTGTTGATTCTTTGTGAGCATGAGAAAAAAAAAATTCATAAGTACTAGGTTACAAATAGTTAAACCAAAAGGGAGGAGTGGGAAGAAGGTAGAGGGGAAAAAACCCTTGTAGATAAAAAGAGAATGGTCTCCTGCCCTCAGAACTGGGAATGTCACCAATCGGCAGATATCTGGTGGTCAGTCACGATGATATCAAACACTGACCAGCAAATTACTCATTACATTTGTGTTAGACTGAAACCTAACTCCCAAATGATTATTCCATATTTTATAGTTGTGGCAAAAACTATTTCAGCTATCCAGATTTATAACATGTAATTTATCTGTAATTCTAATAGTATTTTTTTTAATGTTCCTAATGTGAGCATGTGGATTTGCTTTTTTGGGCAGGGGCTAACAGATCGCCTTTCCTCAGTTCTGATGTTTACATAAATACTTTGGCAGAAAATAAATTCATGGTATTTTATCGTATAGAGCTTCACCCCAAGACATTTCTCTCTCAGTATACTTTATTATTTTTTCTGTTAACGTACCTTAATGGTGTAGCGCGTGTTATTTATGTTTGGTCTTTATCTTAGCCTCACCCACCCTCTCAGCCTTTTAGTGTCTTTCTCGTAGTCCTCATAGGCTAATTTCATAGCCTCCCTGGACTTTGCCTTCTCACTCTTACATCCACTCATTTGCCACATCCTGCCTTCTTCCATAGCGTCTGTGGAGGGGGTTTTCACAGTGGAGTATGAGAGTACCCCCAAGATTAGTATGTCTGAGGGGGTTTTCCTTTTTCTCCTTTACTCTGGGGTTACTTCCAAACTAGCTGCCTTCCTTTTTGGTACTAAAACAGTAACGCCATCAACCTTTAGGAAAAAAATTATCTAGGTGCTACTTGCCTTAAAAACTTTTACATAATTTAATTCTTATTTTTCCCAAATTCTAGAGTGGTGCCCCAAAACTCACTAAAATATTTCAGAATGGGGTGAGTTCCTGGGATCACCCAAAATCCTAGGAGTTCTCCCCTGCAATCTTAAAATGATTAACCTCCCAACTCCTTAATGATTAATCTCCAAAACTCCAAAATCTGCTATTTTTTGCAGTTCTACAAACTTTATTTCTGTAATTCCAATGTGGCCAAGGTTGAAATGACAAGGAAAAAAGTGTCTTGCAAGGTTTTTTTTTTCTCCTCACAACTTAATCTCCTGGGGAAAGTCTAAAGTAGGGGTTAGTCCTGCTTACTAGAAAAGTTGCCTAAAGTATGAAACTTCATAAGTCTTCCACAGTATTCTAAACTCTTTGGCTTCAGCCTTTTAGCAGTTTTTCTGGCTGGCTGAATTTTCCCTTTTAGAAATCTTTCGAGGTAACAGAATCTACAAACAATATAAACACAACACAAGACAAAGATTTTCCTACATTTTACAAAGGACACAAACAGACAAAACAATAAGAAAAACACATAAAGAAGAAACCCCTTTTAGGGATAAGTGGGCAGAAACTACTGCTTAAAGTTATTCAGCAAAATAAAAAGTTCATCTGATCAGAATAAAATTTTTCAATCACTAGTCTTAATTTCTTTCATTTGCAATAATGATGAGCTGAATTAGAACCAACACACATTACCAGTTAAATCTCTTATAAATTTATGTCAGATGTCACATAATCACATTTAAAGGAATAAGATGAAGTATTGACCCCAGGCTCCTTGATTTTAAAAGGGAGCTGGTGTATCAGGAACATGGTCTCAAGGGCCTCGCCCTTCCCTTCTTCATCCTCAGAGTGAGGGGGGTGAATTTTGCCAGGGAGGAGTGAATGTTTTCTGGAAGAGGTGGCTTACGAGCTCACAAATCTCCGATCTCCTGTTTTAACCGAGTGATACCATTCTGAGTGTCCAGGGAAAGAGTTTGGACATTGCTTTTAGAGGACACGAATTTGGTTTTCTGCCTCTTTTCTTTTCACTCTTCAGTTTGTTTGATGTTTCTTTAACAAAAGCTAAGTTACTTTTGGGTTCTCATTTAGTGGGTTTGAATAACCGTTTTACTGAAAGCATCCCACTCAGGATATTTAATTTTCCTGCCAGCTTCATCAAGACATTTCTTAAGGTAATTTATTTTATTCCAATCAAAAGTATCCCAGGTTGGCCAGTAATGATTGGGGAAGAGGGGATAGGTAGCTCAGGAGTCTTGAGTCAATTTCTGCCAATTTGTCAAACACCTGCAGATTTCAGGCCCGTAATATAGAGACATATGGCCAGCCACTGTCTCTTTTACACTGGGTGGCTTCAGCGTCATTAGGTGTTTGTTTACATATGGAAATTCGACCAAGATCTTACTTTATTTCAGAATCTTTTTGACACCAACTAATGTGGACTACCTAAATTAAAAACTGGGGCTTTAATCACTCTCCAACCATGAATAACCTGTAAAACCTGAGACTTATTAGTCTCAATCGTGGGATCTTCACTAGTCCCCACCCAAGGCATCTTTACTTGTCTCCACCCATGGCCACAAATTCCTGAGCCCCTTGGGTCTCAGAAGTTGATCAGTGGTATCTCTGCCAGACCTTTAACAGCCCTGGTGTTCATCAATATCCAATCCTGTTTTTCTTCTAATTAAATAAATTCAACCGAAAGAGATGGGAGTTTGGGATGTAAGCTGAGGGCACTTCCCAGACCCCCCCCCCAAGAGAAGATGTCAAGCTGAACATCAAGGGGTCTGAGCTGGTATTGAAGCACCTGTATCACCCCTCCAGGAGTCATGAAGAAGCCCCTCACCATGATGAATCCTACTTCTGACACCAAAATGTGGGCAGCCAGGTAATGGAGCCCACAACCTATAAGAAGCAGAAGCAGATTATGCGTGAAAACTACAAAGGGGAGGGGTCAGAGTAGAGAATGGACAATCTTTCCCAGGAATAAGTGGACACAGAAGCAGGACATTTTGCAGGAACACTGACCACAAGACTGGTTTGGGCCAGTTACAGGGGCACAGTTCAGCAAGTGATCACCAGCAAAGGTGTCTGGGAGTGAGCAAGACTTTAATTCACTGCAGGTTCCTCGTTGGCCCCTTTGGCAAATACACTTAATCTGTGTCCAGTGCACCTGCCTGGTAGGTAAATGTTGTGCAAAGAATAAGAACAAGCTGAGACCTGGGTTCAAGATAAATTTAGGTGTGGATTTATTGATTAAGCACATGACTACCAGAGTGTTCACTCAAATTGGTAGTGTCCATTGAAGGTAGGACCATTGTTTAAAAAGGCTAAAACCACAATCAGGGAGGGGAGCTAGCAGAAGCCATGACATATAGAAGCAAAGAACAGCAATTGGTTAGAGCTATAGCTCAGGGATAATTTGGGAATATGGCGCAAGGGTACAAAGGTGCAACCTTCCTGTGACATGGGGGTCCCTCCTAGAACAGGGTGGAGGGCACAGGGTGGAGGGTCCTAGACAGCTTTCCAGAGCAGGGTAGAGGGGTAAGGGGGACTGGAATTCCCCCAGAACAGGCTGGGGTCATGTTTGGGGCAAAAGGTGTGGGAACCCTGCTTGGTCAGTGGAACAGAACAGAGTGGTCTCTGCATAAGATAGTCTTGCACCATAATGAACTTTGTACAGAATGCTGATTCAGGGAGAATATACAGTAATGCTGATTTAAGGAAGGAGGGGTTGAGGGGACTATGCCTTGGGCAATACTCAGGGCTATGCCTTAAGCTGTCTTAAACTAATCCAGGGTGTAGGATAGACACAGACAGAAATACAAAGGGGCTTAATGGTGGGCCACAAATCCCGTGGTGTGTAGTGACCTGGGATTTGGGTTAACATTCCCCACTTCTCATGAGACTGTCAAACCACTGACTAACCCTCAACCACAAGGTCAAAGGTCGAGAAGGCATGACAGTATGGGTACGGGGGCTTCCTCACAGCTAACAGTGTGACAGGAGTAACAGCCACCAAGCAAGCTGTGGTCCCCTATAAACCCAACAATTTGTCACATTAAAGGCTAGGTTATAGTTTCCATTAATGGGGTATTAAGACAATAGGAATAATAATACACAACAAATAGGTTAACTAAAAAGATCCCCATAATACATAAAACTATTAAATACAAATTCAAAGTGAACACAAGTTAAAAGGTGAAGTACAAAAACTATTAAAGTAAAAATCACACGAGTAATAATCAAAATTCTCACACTGGGAAGAGGGTTTGTAGGGGGAAGAACGTACAGCAGAGTCCTTAAAAGTCCAGGACTGTCCATCTTCCAAGGTGACCTCCCTGTGGGGGGTTGGGGAGGGGTCACAGGACAAGGCAGAAGGAAAGGTAGAAGATTTTGAACAGTCTTAGTTTTTTAGGGTCCTCGAGGGGTTCTGCTTTCCATTGGGGGTGGAGGGGGGAGCTGCTTTCCCTCGGTTGTGCTGTGGCCAGGCTGGAATGAGCCGCTTTTGCTGCAAATGGGGTGGTCAGGATGACAGTATAAGGGCCTCTCCACTTAGGTTCAAGACCAGAAGCTGTGTGTTTCCAAAACAGAACGGAATCCCTGGGCAGGAAGTGATGGAATGGCTCAGATATGGGATCGGCAGGGCCTCTTAGAATGACTGCATGTGCTATAGGCCTTGTAGGAACTTAATGACGGAATTATTAGTAAAATGGGGTACAGCGACTACAGAGGAGGGCTAGAATGAGTAGAGTGACCCAGTCCTCATGGGTTTCTAATGAAACAACCACTAGAGCCATTTCCTTTCTGGAGAAAGTATCTACAAACACTGAAAGATATTTATAGCCAGCAGCTTGTGGTTTTACTTCAGTAAAACCTACTTCCCAAAGTTCCGCAGGCTGAGTTCCCCTCAATCTCACTCCTAGTGGGACTAGCTTTTCTTGCTTTTTGTTCACCTGGGCGCAGGCTGAGCATCTGGTGACTGTGCCCACAAGAATGTTATCTAGATGGGGGATATAATACCTGTCCCTTAACAATTCCCTGATTTTTTGGGACCCAAGGTTCATGATCTGATGGTCTGCCTACTCTGATAAAATCTGCCTACACAGTCCCTCCCCAACCAACTGTCTCCTCCCCCTCTTCTTCAGCCACCTAGGAATCATCCAAGGGTGAGTAAGGAGGAGGCAGCGTGGGGGAAAGGGAGAAGCCATGACAGGGAGGGAGGGCAGCCCCAGAGAGGGCAGCAGCATGGGCCACAGCATCAGCCGCCCTATTGCTAAGGCCCACATTTATACATGGGCACCTCCACTGAATTCTAAAACTTTTGATTATTGAAGCTTGTCACCAAGAATAGGGACAAAACAATAAGAGAACCACAATTCCCTAACTTTAGAATGTCAACTCCAGGCAAGATGTATACCATGCTGCAAAGCAGCATTGAGCCAAGCTTGAGATTTGCCAGGTGCTTGTGGGCCAGGAAAATCCTATCTCGGATCATGCAGAACAGTCGTTCCCCCCGACCCTTCCTTTGCACCCCATACCTGTATCTTACAGGGTCTGGCACCATGAGGCAGTGGCTCGGGCAGCTTGCCTTAATGTTTGCACCTGGAGGTAGACGCAAAGAAATAGCCAATTAATAGTCCCAACAAAACTTTAAGTAACAATCTCTGATAATCAACTTAAAGTAGGTTCCCAATTGCTCTTTCATCTTATTGGAATGCCCAATGATTCTATTTCATGGAAATACACAAAAACACTTTACCACTGCCATGTTACAAGTTTAGCCTTAATTTATGGAATAAAGTTCCACAGACTTTAACCTTGTTGTGGTATAGAAACCAGTTGTTAAAAGCAAGGGGGCTTGATGACCTTGCCTCTTCATAACACACACAACCCATTGCAAATTTTACAAAAATTAGAGGAAGATTTACAGGATCTTTTTTACATAGTTACTAATAAATACTTCTCATAAGCATATTTCTAGAAACAGTTGACTTAAAAGGGTGTAAATAATTTGAAGTAACAATTGCACATTTCATAAAACAATCTTAATGAAAACCCCTAATTTTTAAACAAAGACAAACTTAAAACAATTTCAAAGTTTACAAAAGTTATAAGAAGATTAACAGGGTTTCTACCAATAAGTACCTTTAACAAGCAGATTTTTTTGTAACAGTAGACTTACACCTAATTAAAATATCCTAATATTATTTTTTAACATTTGAAATTTAAATTTTGAAATCCTACTTTAGTTATGACCCAATTACTTTACACATAAAATCATTCATCTCCATTAAACACGTCACAATTAATATTTGTCTTCCCAGTTTTTACCCAAACACATTTTATTTAATATATGCCATATGAATGAGCTCTGTGCAAGCCAAAGCCAAGACACTTTTACAAATTATTAGGATGTGGACTTTACCTTACAATACACTTTAGGGGGGGAGCTTATATAATGAATCAATTACCTCAAGTCAAATGACACCATAAATTTTTAGATTTTAATACTTTATGCCAAATGAAAATATCATTCACAAATATTTGTATTTGTAACATTTTAATTTTCCATATTTCTTCATATCTTCCTCAGGAAGGTTACAAGAGACTTGCTTTTCCTTATTATAATCAAGTCATTCTAAAATATGCTGGGCCAAAATGCTAACTGCTTTTTAAAATTCTAATTACATTAATCTATAAATTTACTAACAGTAACTATCCAATGTCAACCTCTTTCTTAACATCCCAAAACTTCCTCGAACCCTCTCAATACGCTTAAACCATCTGATGCAACACAAGAACGCCCCAGGGTGAGGGGAAACTCTCCAGCCCACCCCCATCTATTTCTAAACTTTTCTAACTTTCACATTTTCACTCAAGCCCTTATTTCTCTTTCCCAATCTTTCAAACCCATTTCTCAGACTACCCACATACATTTTCATTCCAAATTAATCATACCCAATTTTCATGCTACTCTTATGCACCTTAAAACTAGAGGGAGTTAAATGCCTAACAATTTACATTGCAAACTTTGCTTTGGGTGAGGCAGGCTGGTCAGCCTCAGCCCTGAGGGGGGAAAAATTCCCTTCTCTTTCCTCATCTGTTTCTCCTTCCAGGCTCCAAGTCTGGCCAGGACTTAGAACATAGAGAGAGAAAGAAAGTTTTTACACTGTTAAATATTTCTAACTTTCTCTTTTTCTCAACCCCCTCCCCGAAGGCTACTGGGCAACAAGTCAGAAATACAATGTAGCATTAACAAAACCTAACATCAATTAGGCTACATTTATTCTAGCTGTAGGAACTGAAAGACCAAAGAAGCTTCCGGAATAGGTAGCAATATCAGAGCCTTTAAAAGTATGTATAAACCCATAGTTTGTTTTATTAGTGCCTGAAGGACAGTAGGCATCTGTTTATCAGTGAATGAGGTTTGGTTTTTCTTCGTCAAGAGTGGAGACATATATCAGTGTATAGATAGTTAAGTATTAACAATGGGTAGTAGTAAATATTTCTATATCCTATTAGCAAATGTTGAATTAAACAGCATTAAAATCTTTCTCCTTGAAAGCAGGTCAAGAGTTTGCCTAGAAAATGTAATCTCGCCTGACCATAATGAATGATTTAGCACAGATGAACTTTTAGCTTTGCTCCTAGAGGAAAAAAAAGGATTAGGTTTTGAACTGAGTCCTTTAAGTCAATTCAGCCAGTAAACATTTTGTAAGCACCTATTATGTACTATGGTTTGGGGTACAAAGAAAGGAAAAAGATAGTTCCTACCCTTAAGTAGCTTATATTCTGATGAAGGTGACATTCTGAAGGAAGAAAACAACAGACTAGAAAGCTGAAAGGGTGGCAGATGAGGCAAGGGAGAGGAGAGGTAGCTAGGAAGGGGGTATGACAGAAGTTTGGCCAAGTGGGAAGAGGAAGAACTGGCTGAACTGGCTGCCTTGGGCTTCCTCCTTAAATAGAAGTTCTGAGAGGAACCTCCCATCATAAGGAAGGGGCCCAGGACCAGAAGGTACCGATGAGGCATGAAATTCAGTAGAACATTTATCAATTGCTTTCTACATAAGATGCCACTGCTGGGCATTCAAAGACAAAAACAAAAGATTTGTAAACAAGTAAATCCAAAATATTATATAATAAAAGAGTAACTTCGAAAGGAAGAGTACAAATAACAGAGGGGAAAAAAACATCAGGTAGAGATGGCACCTGATGTGTGTTTTGAAAAGCTGGGATCCTACAAAGTATAGGTAAGGAGAGAGTCACTCCATGCATAGGAAATTATTTGTGACAAAGCAAAGGAGGCAGGAGACCAGACTGTGCTGTCTGGGGAACAGCTCAAGCTGGTCTGATTAGAAAAGAAAGTGCCTGAAGGAGAAGCAGAAATTAGTCTGGAAAAGTAGGTGAGAAGGGAGGGTTTTCAGTGTCGGAGAATCTTTGGTTTTATGGTTGGGTCCGTGAAGAACCACTCTGTTACTTGGGGGGAGAGGTAACATTCTCTTGGTAGTGTCAACAGAATTCTCAATGCTGTCCGTCCTGGATCAGTCTCTAACCTGGGAATGGCTGGAGCCAAAAGGGAGTAGGTCAGAGGAGGGGTATCAGGAATCAAGTAGCGGTTTAATTTGTTTCAGACTGAGGAAAACCCTGGCAAGCGAAAGGCCTCCTAAGTAGGAGGGCTTAATATATTGGGGTACAGGCAGTGCTTATGCACATATTAGGCAGGACTATGACACATTTTTAGGTCTTGAGTTACTGTTCCCACCTGTCCTGTATTGTCCCAAGTTTTGGGGGTCATGATTACTCTGTGGGGGTAGATACCAAACCAGAATTCTATGATAGAAATGGGGATCTTGAGCACATTAGGAGATGAGATGGATGCTGGCTCTCAGGTCCCTGGGAAATGCAGGGAACGAACACCTCGTGCAATGCACTTTGCCAGAGGGTGAGATCACCCAGAGCACAAAGGATTGTTGTTACGCCAAGCTCAGGGCCTTAGCTCTGGGAAAAGGGTATCTCCAAAATACTTTGACAGTAGCTATGTGGAAGATAAATGAGACTGAAAGCTGGGATACTAAGGAGGGGGCTGTTGCAGTGGTCCATTCAGAAGACAATGAAGATCAGCACAATGGTGACAGCTGTGTGAGGTGAGAAAAGGAGACTTGTGGGAGAGGTAGAAGACAAAACACTTGGCAACTGATTCAACACAAGGAGGTGAGGAACAGGAAAGAGTTGATAAGGATTCAGGCTGGGAAACTTAGATGACTGGAATGAGGGTGGGGATGGTGCCCTAGAGAGATGAAAGGAAATTTGGAGAAGGATTGAATGGGGGAGGAGGGGGAGAAATTTAATAATAGCTAACAGCTATATATTGCCTACTATGTGTCAAGTGGAAGGTAGGTGGGATTATTATCCCCATTTTACAGAGGAAGAAATTGAGGCAAACAGGTTAAGTGACTTGCCCAGGGTCACACAGATAGTAAGCATAGGAGGTTGAATTTGAACTCAGGTCTTCCTGACGCCAGGCCCAGTGCTGTAGCCATGTGCCATGCAGTTGGAACATAATAAACTCTTGTGTTGTGGGTGCTGAGTTTGAGGTTCCTATGGGGCATCCGATCCACAAACATATATCAAGTACCTACTATGAGTCAGGCACTGTGCTAAGTAAGCGCTGGGGATACAAAAAGGGGCAAAGACAGCCCCTGCCCTCAAAGAACTTACACTCTAACAGGAGACAACAAACGACTAAATAGACCATGCAAACATATACGGGGTGAAGAGGAAATAATTAACAGTGGGAAACAGTAGTAATAAGGGGCCGGGGCAAAGCACAAAGATTCTTTGCAATAGAATAACGTAGACTCTTTAACTCAGGGGCCCATAAATTACTACACAACAGCCTTTATATTTTGAAAAACATTAACATTTTAAAATTTCATCCAAGGGGGCAGCTAGATGGCGCAGTGAATAGAGAACCAGCCCTGGAATCTGGAGAACCCGAGTTCAAATCCGACCTCAGACACTTGACACTTACTAGCTGTGTGACCTTGGGCAAGTCACTTAACCCCAATTACCTTGTCTTCCCCCCACCAAAAAAAGAAAAATAAAATTTCATCCAAGGGCAAGAGTTTTACAAAAACTGGCGACCAGGCTTAGATGCACTTGAATCAAACTAACCTACAAGATCATAAAAATTGGTTGGGCTGGGGAGGGGACAGCCACCTATGTATTTGCCCTCTTGCAGAGAGGAGCGCATGCGCAAGTCTGGGTGGGCGCTTACCATGTGGCGCGGGCCCTCCAGACCCGTTGGGGGCAGCAGCCCCCTCGCGGTCATCTCCATATCACGTGACTTCCTCTTTCTTCTCTACTCTGAGCCACTTCCGAGTCACGGGGCCGGAGGTAGAGAGGAGGATGGTTAATCTACGGCCGCGGAGACCTTGCCGCACGCCGTCGGCCGCGACGGTACTGGACCAGGGGCACGAGGAAGAAGACTCGGGGGAGTTAAAGTCAGAAGAAGAAGAGCCAGACCTGGAGTTCCCCGATGGCGGCCCAGCAGCCGAGGCGATGGAGGAGGAGGAGAAGGAGGAGGATGACGAGGATGACGATGAAGCCCCAGAAGAGGTGACGTTCGCCAGCGCCCAGGCGGAGGCGAAGGAAGACGAGCGGCGCCTGCGGGACGCGCTGCGCAGGTAACACCCCGCGAACGGCGCGGGCCGGGCTGAGGAGGGGACGGTGCGCGGGCCTCGGACGCGCCACCCCCCTCCCCCTCTCGGGCCTTCATCTCGGCCGGCATTTCTCCGCAGGGACAAGGAGCTCCTGAAGGAGAAGAGGAAGCGGCGGGAGGAGCTGTTCACCGAGCAAAAGGTCAGAAGAGTGGGTTCAGCCCCCGGCGGGGTCCCTCCCCCGCCTCCCTGTCGGGGCTCGGGAGCCGGAAGATGTGCCCCTTGGTGCGCTAGCCCCTGTGATGCGCGACCCCTGCCTCTGCGTCTCTCTACTTGGCTAGGTGGTGAAGTTACGCGAAGGCGGAGTCTCACCCCCCTTTTAAGTCTTAGGTTCCAGGTGACGCTGGCCTGCTCCCGACTCTCACCAGAGTGGACCTCACGAAGTACCACGCGCCCCGTTTACCGCTTGGAAGGGCCGTTGGTGGATGTCAGTTCAGGTCCCTGTGACAATGCAGGCTTTTCCCTCCCCACCTGTAGCGGGCATGACTAGTGTATCCTGGTGGGGGAGTGGCTAGTTTCTCCATGGACCCTGCTATGTATTTATTAGGGAAAGAGGTATGAAACAAAGGGGACGCCCGCCCCTTAACCTCTGTCTTTAAAAATCGTTATCATTTACCTTGGACTGAGTGCTCTCTTAAAAATTCAAGTCCAAAAGAGAAAGTTATAATTCAGTATAGGTGAAGGCTAGTACAAACCTGGGTGTCATCTCCCATTCACAGTCACACAGGTCATAAGGAATAAAAATTGGGATTTCAACTAAGGGCCTTTTATTCCAAAACTCACATTCTTGATTATATCTAGATGACTAATGCATCTTGTTAAGCATGGTCTTGCTAAGTACCTCTGGTAGTAATTTTAAATGCCTTTTTTTTTTTTTACTTCAAGAAAAGAAAACTGCTTCCTGCTACTCTTCTAGAGGAGTTGACTGCAGCTCCCCAGATTAAGTAAGAAATGGGTTTTGCTGGCTTCTAATTGTAAAAATTGGGGGGAGGTTTCTCATATTTCAGTTCTTGAAATGGAATCAACAATTGTAGTACTGCTCTGTGGTACAATTCAGCAATTAAGGAAGGCAGGACAAGGTATCATTAAAAAGCTCTTCAAATGTTTTAGCCCACTGAGTATAGGGAGACAAAGTACCTCTCCATTTCTTTTCAGACTAACAGGAAATACTCTAAGTCATAGTTAACTTATTTTCTCTAATTGGAGTGATAAGTATATATACTCCAAGTATTTGAGATTCTACTTTGTTAACTTCCCTAACGTCTGGAGTCTTTGATTTGCGTAAGGATTATTGGGAGTTTGCTAATATATTTATTCTCAGATTTCAAAAGCTTAACCTTAAGTTTTTCCTGTTTTAACCTGTGTACTGATCCATCTTATTTTTAACATAAGACTTAAAAACAGATCATCCCTATTTATCTTACATCTAAAGCCCTCTACTGTCTTTCATTTCCTTCTCCAGCCTTCCACTCCTGCATACTTATCTTCATTTTAATTAAACTGCCTGTTCATTGGATATTCCATCTATGCATTTGCACAGGTGGGCCGTCCCTCCATATCTGGAAATGCCTTCCTTCCTCACCTCCCCATTGAAATCCCTAACTTTCTTCAAAGCACTCCTACTGAAATTTTTTTTTGATCCTCAAGTATTAGTTTTTCTCTTTAAATTACTTTCAGTAGACTTATCTTCGTATGATTTATATTCCAGCAGCATATATAAGCTCCAAGGGGAGGGACTGTTTTTGCATGCTTAGTGCCTTATACCCAGTAAGCTCTTAGCTTAATAAACTGAAAGGTCAGAGATTTGAGAGGACCTTGGAGTCACAAAGACTTTTCCAAAATTGCCTGAGGTTCTAATCCTGTGACACTTAATTTTGTTGTGCCTTCTCTTTCATTAGTTGTAGAAAACAAGATTTTTGCTGATAGCAACAGCCATTCTAATCACTTATTTTTCCATTTTTACTAGAATAAACGAATCATTACCAAGACTGGAAAAAGGTATGAAGTATTGTGATTATGTCACTTCTAAGCTATATGTAGTGGTTGTTTTAAAAATTAGATTTTCTTATCTGTACTTGAGTGTGGTAGGAGAGGACATTAGCAGACTATATATAGCCAAACATAATCTATTACCTCTTTTATAATTAATGTAGTTAGCTGGAGAAAAGGAGCAGGTTTTCTATTCATGCAATTAACCAGGTCAAAGTAATTTGGATTCAGTTAACTATTTCACTAGAATTCTCATGTTCTTATCAAGAATGTGAGTACCAAAGAGCTTTCGTACGTGTGGGAAATATAAATTGTTATTGCCAATTTGCTAATTTTTCTAAGTAAAGCAACTGGGTGGCACAGTATATAAGAACAGACCTGAGTTCAAATCCAGCCTATAACACTTAATTAGCTGCATGACCCTGGGTAAGTCACTTAAACTGTCTGCCTCAGTTTTTGCACCTACACCTCAAAAGATTGAGGATGAAATATTTATAAATACTTAGCACAGTGCCTAGCACATAGTAGGTGTGATATAAATGCTTATTTTCTTCCATCCTAGGTAATACGGAAAGTGAAAAAAAGGGGAAAAAAGAAAAAACATTCCCTATAAGGTAATTAGCTCCAAGTTATATGAAGGTGAAATAAGATTAGTTTTAGAAAGTCATAGCTAATGTGAGTAGACTTCCAAAATTTGGATCCATTATGTAATTTGAGCTCATTGGAAATCATAAAACTTCCTGATACCTGAGCATTGGATGTAGTTTTTTTTCTAACTCAAATCCAACCTGAGACATTTAACTTAGCTGTGTGACCCTGGGCAGGTCACTTCACCTGTTTGCCTCAGTTTCTTCATTGATTCCCACTTAGCCTCCCAGGGTCCTTGTGAGGATCAAATGTTAACTGTAAAAGCATTAAGCACAATGCCTCACACACAGCGAAAAAATTCATTTTTTTCAATTTTCAATTTTTCTTTAATATTATGAATTGAAATTTTTGAATTTTTTTAATGTTCATTTTGCTTCATTCATTTCAATTTTTCATTTTGATTACCAGAGTAAAGAAGAGGTACGTGGCTTGTAGACTGAAGGACCAAGATCTGATAGACTTAAGGCAGCAAGCAGCCAAAGGCTTCATACAGAAATATTTATATGGTCCAGGGAGCAACAGAACTACTGGTAACTTGATTTCATATATATTATTTGCCTAATTAACTAACTAATTGGCCTTGGTCAAAAGTTAAATCTTTTTTTTTCCCTTTCAGTAAACAAATTCTTTTCCCTTAACAACAAGAGGCTGCCAGTTAAAAAACCTGCAGTTCAGTTCGTGAATAGTAATTGGGGTAAGTTAATAATTTAAATTTCTTCTTCTTTTGCCTGCTTATACGAAGCACTTTCAGGAGTTAGCTACTGCCCACAAAAAGTTGTAAGGGGCAAGGTTGGTTAAATAACTTTTTCTGCAGATAAGACAGTTGATTTTTTTTTTTTTTTAAGAAAAGTCTCTTGAAAATGTTTCTTGAAAACAGGTCCAAATTATAGTTTTGTGGATGCAAGGTCTATGATATTTTTACCATATTAGGGAGTTGTTTGAGGATCAGACACGTCAGTTAACTTAGTCATAGGCAGTAAGCATTGTCAGAGATGGGATTCAAATCCAGGTTTTTATGAGTTCAAATCTAGCACTTTATCCATGCTGCTTTTTACACACTGTAATTTCTGTTTAAAAAATAACATTGCAGGTTGATTAGCTGGTATCTTTTATAGTCAGACACTGGCCTCTAAGCTTTTTAACTAAATCATTTTTGCCATGTATGATATACATACTTTTGTTCACAGTAAATATTCTTTTACTTGTAGTATGGTAGTATTCCATTATTCTACGCCACCAAAGTGGTAGATAATTAGTTTAATGCTCAGGTTTTAAAAATCAATAAATTTGATTTGCTTGTTGCCATGGGAATTACTTAAATGTAAAGTATTCTTAGCATTCAACATTTGTTTGTTTTAGGAACAGAGAGAAAACAAAGTTCCAAATGTAAAGTATTCTTAGCATTCAACATTTGTTTGTTTTAGGAACAGAGAGAAAACAAAGTTCCAACAAGTTCAAAAAACAATGGATGCAGAAAAAGAAGCTAGCTTCCAGAAGACCAAATATTACATAAGTCTCATTTTTAAAAAATGGTTACACTTAAAAAGATCACATGAAATTTATTAAACCTGTTTTGTTTTTTAGAATTTCCTTTCTCTTTAGAACTGTGCACTTTGTCTTCATTTATGCGTTTATCCATTTATTTAGTAAGAACTGGTCCTATTTATGTTGACACGATAGATTAGGAACTTCTGTCATTCTGAAATCATGGGATTTCCATGCCCCTTTTACATAGGACACATTTGTTAGAAATTGAGTTGTTTTATTTTTTAAAGTTATGAAAAGCAAAAACATGAACAGCTGACTAACAAATACCAGGAAGCAAGCTCTTTTTTCAGTATGGCTTCGGCCACATTTATTGTCATTAGTTCTCACTTCTGGTCTATGATAGGAATTGTGTTCTATTTGGGGAATGTTACTGTGCTGTACAGGTCTATGGAACTCAAGACCACCAAAAAAAATCATGCGTTGTAAAATGAAATGGATGGTTCATTTGGACCCCATAGGATCACAGATTTTTAGGCAGAAGGACCCTTGAATGCCAATCCTTTCTTTTTACAAATAAGGAAACTGAGGCCCAAAAAGACTTGCCCAGGGTCATAGCTAGTGTCTGAATCAGAATTTGAACTCAGGGCTTTGTCTCTCCAAGTCCAAGTGCTTTCAAAAAACTGGGAAGCTTTCTCTACCAATGCAAGTTGGCACATTCTCTGCAACTTAGTTTATCATTTGAGTGACTGAAGGTCACATAGCCCAAATGGGTTCAAAGTCACCTTTCTTTCCACTATGCTATGCTGTCCCTAGAAATTAAAGTATTATATCAATTAAATCCCCAAAGTTTTTCCTTCATAGCCTGTACATAATAATACGCTATCTGACAACATTTTGAACTTCCCAAATGTAAAGGCCTAGGAAAAACTACTTAACTAAAAACAAAGATAAGTAATGATAGCCATAGATACCAAATTTTATTTTTCTTATATTGTAGCTAAAATTTGCCAAGGCTGTCACTAGAAATGATGTTTTAAAAACAGATCTAGTTTGCACTCTGCTGTTAGTTTAACAAAATCGATCTAAAATAGGTGGAGTAGTGGATCTTCATTCACTACAGTATAAAATAAAAGATTCAATAACTATAGTAAAGCTTTCATTTCTTTCAAAACAACTAGAAGAAACAACTAATACTAACAAAACATTCTACAGTAATGCCAAATATAGACTTAGATGGATACTTGGGGTTTTGGGTTTGTTTTTTGTTTTTTTTTTGGTACAACCCATCCTCCTTACGGATGAGTTTCCTCCTTCAAGCTGTAGGTATTGAACTTACTGTGAAACAGGCTACTAGACTGAACCAGCACTCCTAAATTTATACTGCTCTAGTAGACATGGTCAAACTGTAAGCAGTATTAATATTTTAATTAAGTTTTACTTTGCTTGTACCCAATTTTAGTTTTATAATTTAAAATTCATACGACTCAGTATCTGTAGAAGTAAATTTTTAATGGCTGGTTAATTATATCACTACATTTTTATTGCAATATAGTACTCATTTAAGCACTTAAAAATGGAAGGTGTACAAAGATTAAATTAAGACACTGTAAATTGACTAAATATTTGGTTTTTTATATAAATAAAGGTCATAACCACACTGTTGACATGTAATACTGTTATAATACAACAGTTAAACTTGTGAGTCTACAACAGAAGTTGTCTGCAGTTAAACAGGAAACAAAGTTGAAAAAGACCATGTTAAAACAAAACTACTGGGACTAACAGGTTGGGATTGTAAGTAGCAACAGACATATTCACTCAGCTCCTGAGTATTTCAAGTTTTACAGTACACATTAAAAATGATTTCTTCCATCAACACTATAAATCCAAACTGTCAGGTGTTTATGCACTTTTGCAAATTACAATGATTGATCGCTAATAATGGGAGCAGGAGGGGGTTGGAAAGTCTTCCAATTTGAAGTTTACATCACCCACATGCTAACACAAACACAACTTGTTCTATAGTTCCTTCCCCCACCTCCCCCCAACCCAAAGAAGCCAGATTTTGGGTTTGGTTTTTTAGATAATTGTTTTAGAGGATTTTTAATGGTCAAATTTGAATATCTGAAATTCAGCGATATTTTAACTCTTAGACAACTAAGAGGTTAAAGATGGAAAATAATTTCTCCTAACACTAAGTTAGAAAATCATTTGCATCATGCTGTAAACTAGGAAGCAACGTAAAGCGACAAAGACCTGTCCCCAGTACATAATTTTTAAAAATCTAAATTTCAAATCGGCAGAGCTGGTCTACTTCCATGTTGACTATATGCCATAACATAAGTCTGCGCTCTTAAATGCATAGCTAATGAAGATAGTCTTCCACTGTGGCAAATGCACAGGATCCGATTCCTGATCGAGCCATCAGTCCTAGACATTGTGTGGCTTGTCCCATTGCTAGGGCAAGTGGAGGTTGCTTTGGCAGATTGTGAGTCTCTGAGGGGAAAGAAAATTCAATAATGAAAAACAGCAATTAGGAACTTTTATTTAAAGAATACGTATTTTTAACCAAGAAATGTCTTTATCAATGTAAAAACATTTATTAAGCATAATGCATGAAACAAAAATTGGGAATAGTAAGGGAGGAGGTGCAGTTCAGGTGTAGGAGATAGCCCAAGTTTGTTTCAGACATAAAGTTGGATATGAATAACATCAAGTAGGCTGGTTTGACTGGAGGGTGTAAGGTTTATGGCTCTGTAGTCAGGATTGCCACCTTTGTTATTAACAACACAAAGTGTTCGCAAACGAGAATATCCTTAACTATGAATAACAAGGCAATTTCTAACCCATTAGTCATTGTAGGTACATATTACCAATTTGATGAGAATGTGTAATGGCTAACTAAGCCCATAAGATATTCAGATCTGCCATCTAAGAACATAATTTGTTGGGGATATTACCCTTGAAGAAAAGACTCCTAGAGAATTAGCTCAATTCAGTACTCAAAGTTTCAGTTTCCCTTTCAGCTGAACTAAAGACTTCTACAAGTATGCTCTGAACTTAACATCTTCCTTTTTTAAGCGGAAATTTCTAGGAAGCTTCTATTTCTTCCACTTAACTGACCTTGGCTAACGAGGACTTTTTTTTAGGTGTTCTCCTTTCTAACCAAGCCCAAATACAATAGTTGCATCTCAAAATGAGGTCAAATTTTTGGTGTTTCACTCTTCTTCACCTGATAAAACCAGTTAAGAAGACCTAAATACAGTTGTTCAAGCTGACTGATGCAATGATCAACCATCATTCCATAGGACTGATGATAAAGCATGCTACTCCCCCCACCCCCACCCCTGACAAAGGTATAATGGATTTGAGATACAAAATAAAACATTTGGATGTGGCCAATGTGGGTCTGTAACTGGCCTTCTTCTGTACAATCTTACTTAACCTCATTAGCTCCCACTAGGTCAATTAGCTCCATGGAAATGACAGAGCCAGGTGGTATAGCAGGCCTGCTAGGGGTTCAAATCTGGCTACTTACTGTTTGATCTGGGCTAAGTCACTTAACCTATTTGCTCATCAGTTTCCTCATCTGTAAAACGGGGATACTACTGGCACCTACCTCCCAGGGTTATTGTGATGATCAAATGAGATTGTATTTATAAAACACTTAACCCAGTGCATCAAACATGGAAGGTGCTATATAAGTCACAGTTATGAAATGATTTCATCTATTTATCCAGCCCTAACCTCTCTCCTGACCTCCAGACACATCACCAACTGACTTCTAGACATACTGTACTAAATATCCCACAGGCATCTCAAACACAACACATTCAAAGCATAACTCGTTCCACCTCCACACCCCCAATGCATTCCCTCTTCTGAACTTTACTACAGTATAACTGATTCCTATTACAAATGAGAGCACCGACAAACAGCTTACAACTTCAATGCCATCCCCATTTGCACTCACCCCAGTCTGTTGCTAAATCCTGGTACTTCTACCTTCACAATATCTATCATAAGTTTTTTTTCTCTTTCCACTCATAGTCATGACTATGTATAGACCCCTGTCAAACCTCATGCCCAGAATATTACAGTAACCTTCCAGTTGGTATTTCCATCCCAGTCTATCCTCCACTCAGCTGACAAAAGGACCTTGCTAAAGCATAGGTATGACTATCACTACCACATCCCCACAAAGACTGCCCTGCTGCTCCCTCTCCCCCCCATCAGTGACGCCCTATTACCTTCAGGATCAAATATAAAGCCTTCTGTTTGGTTTCTTTAAAGCCCCTCATATTCTGGTCCCTTTCTATTTTTTTCAGTCTTCTTAACATATTTCTTTCCACATACTCTACCATCTGGCAACACTAGCCTTCTTTCTATTACTTGAACACAATGCTATTCTCTAACTCCATGCCTTCTCATAGATTGTCCCCCTGATACCTGGAAGGTTCTCCCTCTTCCTCACCTCTACCTTCGGATTTCCATGGCTTCCTCCAAGACTCATCTCAAATTCCACCTATTGGGAAAAAAGGGGCTCTTCTCAACTGCTGAGCCCCTACTCTTCCCTGCCCCCACTCTACTAACTCCCCTTTGAGAGCATCTTGGAGCCAGAAGGGCATTTATGTGCACAGCTGTCTGAATGTTGTCTCCTTATAACAGGAATTCTTTGAGTCTTCTTGCTTTCTTTGTATCTTACCTGCTTGGCACACAGTAAGCGTAAATTCTCTATGAGTAATTTTAACAAATTTGTTACTGTAAAGATGAAGTACACAGAGAAGCACAGTGCACACTACTTTATATTTTGTTCTTGATTTTATCTACTCTAGGACTGAGATGGAGCATGTCTGAAGGGCAAATTCAAAGACTACAAGGTTAACACTGGTAATTTTCTAATAGTGTTACGTAGATGTGCCCAGGTTTGTTGTTTTGTTTTGTTTTTTTTGGGGGGGGGAAGGTTCTTATTCAGTCATGTCTAATTCTTCATGACCCCATTTGAGGTTTTCTCAGTAAAGATACTGAAGTAGTTTGCCATTTTCTTCTCCAGCTCATTTTACAGATTAAAAAAAAAAACCAAGGCAAACAAGGTTAAGCAACTCACCCAAGGTTACACAGCCAGTAAGTGTCTGAGATCAGATCTGAACTCAGAAGATGGGTCTTCCTGATTCCAAGTCCAGCACACTTGACTGTGCCACCTAGCTAGCCCCCAGCTATTTTACCAGTCTTAAAATGCTAGCACCCTCTGCACAGAAATTCAAGGTAATTATGTCCTGCTTTTTAATTTTACTTACCTAGTATTGCACTGTTCAGGGCTGAGCACACAGGTTCTCTTTGTATTGGGTCAAGTTGGTTTCCAACTGGACTGTTCCAGGGATCTGAATAAGCAAGCAAACTGAATGCATCCTGTTGAGAAAACAGTAATGAGTTCACTTTTCAATTCCTATGATTTAGCTACTATATATTATCAGTTCCAAACTGAGAACCAGGGAAAAACTTGACTATAAGAATATACCAAGATAATTCATTTAATTATTCCAATCTCTCACATATACATACACATTGTTGGACTAGCAAAAATATGTGCACTTAATGAGCTTACCTGCTAATTAGTAGAATGACAAACACATGGAATATTAAATTACAAGATATGTCATAAGACAACAATTTATTAACAAATAAGCAGTGGTAATAAACAGGATTACAAACTCAAAAAACATCACTTTTAACTATGAGGCTTCAGGAAGCAGGTGAGACTTGGCCTGGTTTAAAATGGTAAACAGGGCGCTGACAAATGGAAAGCAGAGAGAATTATATGGGGGAGGGAGAGGGATGGGCTAGAGCCCCTGGGATTCTAGGGATGAGACTCAATTGGGGCGGGGTGGGAGCTCCTTGATAAGTCATAGTTAGAAGCTAAACTGTATTTTCTTGTGGCTTTCTTTCTCTTCTCCAATTCTGCCCTTCTTCAAAGGGGTACTTTGTAAAAATCAAAGAGTGCTGGAACAATACTAAAGGGGTTATTTTATTGAATTAGACAAAATAGTAACAAAATTCATCCTGAGGAACAAAAGGTCAAAAATCCCAAGGGAAATAATGGGGGGAAATGGAGGAATGGGGCAGACAAGGGGGGAAGAATTAAAGGGACCTAGCATTATCAGAGCTTAAACTATATTTTAAAGTGGCAATTAGCAAATCTCGTGGTTAAAAAACAGAAATTTGATCAATGGAACAGGCTAAGTAAGTATGACCCAGAAAATAAAATCCGCAAACAAAAAGTACTAGAGAAAAAAACTCTGTAAATCAAAAAGAACATCTGGGAAAATTAAAAAGTAGGTTGGCAGCAACGGGGCTTAGGCCACTTTACACCACACAACAAAGTAAGTTCTAAATGGATAATCAACCTAAATACAAATAGTTACGTTATAAAAATAGAAGAAAAAAGAGGAGAAACAAAGGAGGTTCTTGGCACATCAATGGATAAGAAGAAAATTATTTACCAAATATACAATTAAGATCACACAAAAAAAAATTAAAACACTTTGCAAAAACAAAATCAAAGCAGATAGTGAAGGGAAAAAATAATTAGATTGTAAGCTCCTTGAGGGCAGGGACTATCTTTTGCCTCCTTTTGTATCCTCAGCACTCACCACAATGCCTGGCACGTAGCAGGTGCTTAATAAATGTTTATTGATTGAATGTTTCTGATAGGTAAAATATATAGGAAATTGATATAAATACATAAGAAACACTGTATTCCCAACAGATTAAGTATTCAAAGGATATGAACAGGTATTATTTTTCAAAAGAAGAAAAGCAAATTATAAATAACCACATCAAAGAAAGTCCCCAAATCACTAATAAGAAAAACAGAAAACAACTTTTGTTTCACTTCATACCTAAATTGGGAAAATTAACAAAATACCAGAATGGTATATGCTGGAGTGGCCATGGGAACACGGGCATAATAATACACTGTTAGAGCTTCAATTATTCTGGAAAACAATCTGTAATTAATACCATAATAGTCACTAAACCATTTATACCTTTGAATCACTGATCTTATTAACTATCATGCATCCCAAAGAAGTCACAGAGGGAAAGCTCTCCTATACACAGAAATAGTTATTGTAGTGTTTTTTGGAGGAAAAAAAAAACAAACAGTGGGGGACAGTGTCCATCAACTGGATACAAATTGTGGTACGTAAGTATAATGGGTTATTGAGCCATAAGAAATGACAAATATGAAAAATTCAGGGAAACGTAAGACTTAAGCTGATGCAGAACAAAGCAAGCAGAACCAGAAGAATAATTTACACAATGAAAACAATAATGTAAAGAAAAACAACACCATAAAACATCAGAACTATCAGAAAGCTCATCATGCAGTGACCAATCATGACTTCAGAGGACTGACAGTGAAGCAGGCCTCTTACCTCTCAGCAGATAACACTATAAAAACATAAAAAAGGCCTACATTGTTAGATATGGTCAGTGTGTTGATTTATTTTGCATAATACTTCTTTATTACATGGGAATGCTGAGTGGTAAAAGCAGTATAGGAGCCACTGGGAAGGGAAAGAAAAACAACAGTACAATATTAAGCCTTAATAATTTTTCTTAAGAGTACTAAAATAAAAAGTCATAAAGTTTTGAATTCAACTATCAATTCTAAAGCTATGTGTGCTATTAGGATTCTAGCACCACCATTTAAACCTGAAAACTTCTAAGGTTATTTAGTAAAACCTTCATATATATCAGAGCTCACCTCTATAGGTCTGTTCTTTCATCTAAAAAATGAGGGAGTTGGATTGTATGGTTTTATAAATTATGCAGGAACACTAATTGTGGCTTTGCTGTTCATAAACATGGAATTAAGTTTCCATTCTGGTAAAAAAAAAAAAATCAAGCATTTCATTAACTCATCTTTATGTGATCCTTTTATTTTGAAATCCGGCTGTTCAGTCCGAATAATCTAATTTAAAGTATAAATTTATCGGCTGAATAATCCAAATGACTATCAATGGACTGCCGCCTCACGTTCAGCACATCCAAGGTCAAACTCACTGTCACATTCCCTGCTCCCCCTTCCAATTTATTTGCTGCCATTGGTATGTCCAATTCTCCTACTTTGACACAAGCACAAACCCTTGGGAACTACAGGATCACAAAATTTAAGAGGTGACACCTTTGAAATAACTGAGGTCTGTGGCAATGAAATGACTTGATCAAGCTCAAAGACATTATAAATGCCAAAGGTAAAGTTCAAACAATTCAAAATTCCTCTGACTGCAAATCCAGAACTCTTTCCGTTATATTACAACACCACATCACTCACTAGTTCGTTCCTCTAACCCCAACTGCCACTCCCATACCACGCAGCTGCTCGTCGTCTGGTGCCTGCATTAAAATGCAATATCCTACTTGTCATCTCTGTGATGCAATTTACCTTCTATACTGGTGACAACCTATTTTTTCTCTAGGCCTGCTTCCACTGTCACTGCCTCGCTTTCACACTTACAGTAGCTTCACAGTCTAGACCTAGCTTTCAAAAACCTCAATTAGTCTCATCCTACAAATCCGAGCCCTATCCCACAGCCTTCTACTGTAAACTGTCTCCCAAATATAACACACTTATTTCTAATTCTGTACGCCGGCCCGTACTGTTGTCTAAATTAACTTGAAATGCCCTTTTCTCTCCTAAATAACCAAGTTACTAGGATACGCTGCTTTAATCCAACAAGTCACAAATTTTGCCTCAATGCTAGTTCTGTCTTCTCCCAGCTTCAATCTAACCACTTCTATGAAACTTTCCAACTACACAAGGGCATAATGAACTTTATCTCCTCTCAATTCCTATTTCTTTAAAAGTCTGTCTAGAAAAGAACCTTCAAAGCCACAGTCAACCCCTTCACTTTACAACTGAGGCAGAATTTGAACCCATGTTCCTAACTCTAACTCAAGTGCATTATTCACTGCACCAGTATTTCATAGGGTCACACTGCAGAATCAGAGATTTAGACATGGAAAGAACCTTGAAGATGAAGTCCAATCCCACATTTTACAGTTGAAGAAACAGGCCCTGAGAATGGTCACACAAGTAGTAAATGTGAAGGGAAGTGAATAAGCATTGATATGTGCCACGTATGGCCTGTGCCAAGTGCGTTTTACAAACATCTCGTTTGAACCTCACAACGACCCTGCAAAATGAAGTTATCATCCCATCTTACAGTGAAGGAAACTAAAGAAAACAGAGGTTAAGTGACTTGTCCAAAGTTATACAATTGCTAAGTGTCTGAACCCACATTAGAATTCAGGTGTTCCATATTCCTGTTTACCTCAGGCCAGCATTCTATCCACTGTGCTACCTCTCTGTGACAGAGACAGGATTTGAACAGTCTTCTCATCCCAACTCTTATTCTGGCTACACTGTTTTAATTAAAATTATTCTATTTTATAATCTCCTAGGTTATACATTTTCTCAGTTATAGATATGAAAAGATAGGAAGTTCAAAAATTCTATCTAGTTCCACTCCAACTAACTGACATCGACCTAAGGGGATAAAAAGTCAATATTCAGTGTTTACTTAAAACATAGGCACAAAGGCTCATTAATTTAAAAACCTGAGATTTATGGAATCCAAGATTCCTAGGAAAGAACTAGGAAAGAATCTCCAGGACATATTATGTTCAAATAATTTATAGTATTCCTCTCCCTCTAATCAGAGCAATCCCGATCCAAATAGTACCCCTATATAACCCTCTCTTCACTCTTCCCAGACTCTAAAAAGAAAACCAAGTTTAAACTGAATGAGGGAAGGAACAGTTTTTTCTTTCCTTGGCTATGTAAGAAGCTTTATCTCCCAGAGAATCACCTGTCATGTAACTCACATTTCTCTACCTTATCCAGATCTACACTGTGAGCAACTCTGTCAAAGGTCTTGCTAAAATCTAGAGATAGTATGGTTCATGCCACATTCTTAATCTACTGGTCTAATAACTGAGTTTAAAAATTAAAAAGATAAATACAAGACTTGTTCATGGTGAACCCACATCAGCTTCCCACAATACTCAAACTGCCAAGATTTTCTGAACTGGTATTTCTCTTCAATTGCTTATGTGTTGTTCTTTCTTTCTGTCAATTAGAAGCTCCTTTAAAAAAAAATAAAAATAAAAAAAAATAAAAGGATCTTGTCTAAGTTTTTTATCTTCCAAACATGTAGCACTATGCTTTACACACAGCAAGTGCTCAATAAATACCTGATTTAATACGATAATTATGCTTACAATCAATTCTTCTAATGGTACCAGGAAAATGTATTGGGTATCCAATTGGGTATGATAGCAGAGGGTTATGAGTTTATTCCCCAAAGTCAAAGTTTTTCATGGTATATATTAAACAATTAGCATCAATTAGGTCCTAATTCTGTATAAAAAGTAAAAAAAAAATTCACAATCATTTCCTAAAGACTTGATTTTTTGGTTGTAATTTTCTTATAGATTAAGATAAGAGGGGAAAAAAATGTTTTAAAAAGGGCAGCTAGGCAGTGCAGTGAATAGAGCACTGGCCCTGGAGTCAGGAGACCTGAGTTCAAATCGGATCTCAGACACTTAACACTCACTAGACATGTGACCTTGGACAAGTCACTTAATCCCAACTGACCTCCAAAAAGCAAAAAAAAAAAAAAAAAAAGATAAATGGAGTTATATTTTTAGAAGAAACTAAGGTTTAAGTATGTGATTTGCTAAAGGAAACAAAAAGTAAATCACAAATTCAGCTTGCACTTCTGTTTCTGATGAAACTGTAGCACATATGAAGGAAGTAGCTTGTGAGCACTCAGACTGGGAATTAGCGAACACTAAAAGTCATCACAGCTTTATCAAAAGCACTTCATGCCTAATTAACTAATTGGCTTTCTGACAATGGCTACATGGGGTAGAGGAAAGGAACACACTACACTAATGTCACCAAAGCATTTGAAAAAGTCTCTCCCGCCAGATTTCTAGAGCGATATGCATTAGACTATATAGGTAAGTGGATTTGGAACTGGCCGAATGACTAGATCCAAAGAGTAATCACTGATGCTTCAGTATCAACTTGAAGGGAGAACTCTTTACTGTTCAGTATTTCTATCAATGACTTTGACTTTAATAATAATAAAAAGTAATAACAGTAATAAATCATGCCCCTCAAATTTGCAGATAACACAAAGTAAGGAAAAGTGAGCAAAATGGATGAGCCGGCATCTGAAAGATCTTAGGCTACCACACTGAGCAAAATCCTAGATGTGATATAATAACCAAATGCAATTATTCCCAATTTATCTTATATATAGTTTGTCACATATTGTCTCTTTCATTTTAACTGAGAGTAGAGACCTTCTTTTACCTATCCTTGTATCCCCAAGGTCTGGAACATATAGTAGACACTTAAAAAATGTATAGTGATATAATTTTTTAAAAAAATCAACTTCCCAAGTACAGACTCTCAATCATCAATTTATTAACTACTCACTAGGTGTTGGAATAAAAACAGAAATGAAATAGTCCCTGGTATCAAAGAACTTATATTCTTGTGAGAGGGAAGAAATGAATCCATATTCATGGATAAGTGACTTTGTATTATGTACAAAATAAAAATACAGTGACTGGGGATGGAGAACTTATAACTGGGGAGAATCAAGAAAGTTCTCTTGAAATACATGGCACTTGGAGTGGCTAGGTGGCGCAGTGAATACAGCACTGGCCCTCAAGTCAGGAGGACCTGAGTTTGAATCCGACCTCAGATACTTAACATTTACTAGCCGTGTGACCTTGGGCAAGTCACTTAACCCCAACTGCCCTGCCTAAAATAAATAAATAAATAAATAAATACATGGCACTTGAAGTGGGCATTGAAGAAAGCCAAGACTTCCAAGAAGTGGTGGTGAGGAAAAACATTACAAGCATGGGGAACAACCTGCCAGGTGGCTGCAACACAGGATATGTGAGGGAGTAAAATGCAATCATCTTGTAAAGACAAACTGGAGTCAGACTGTAAAGGACTACAAAGAACAAAGGAATGTTTTATCCTAAAGGCAACGGACAGCCCTGAAACTTCGGGGGGGGGGGGGGGCGGGGAGGGAGCGCGTGGCGTGCAGGGCACACGTGGTCAGACTTGTACTTTAGGAATACTTCACCGTGGCAGCTTGAAGTAGGAAACTACAAAACCAACTAAAGAGATTAGTGCAATAGTCTAGAACTGGGATTGTTGCTGTCTGAACAGAAAGAAGTGAGCTGAGGCAAGACACACGGAGGGAGATTTTAAAGGACTTGGAATTGACTGGAGCTGGGAAGTGAGGGATATCACCTAGATTTTGAACATGATCTGGTGATATCCATAAGAGAAAGAGATATATTATTACAAAGAAGGCTAAAATTAAGTGTAAAGACAGTGTTCTTTTTTGGACAAGTTTAGTTTAAGATGGTGGTGTAGGTTTGGAGCTCAAGAAAGAAAGACTGGATATCCAGATATGGGAGTAATCTGTAAAGAGATGATAGCTCAATCCATGAAAACTGATGAGATCATACAGAAGCAATGCAAACAGAGAAGAGAACAAGGTCCAGCACAGACAGAGCCTTGGGGTATATTGTCTACAGAATACAAAACAGATAATGTTTCTGCAAAAAAGATCAAGAAAGACCAGTCAGACAGGTATAAAGAAAACCACTGGGGGTTCATAAAAACCCACCAAAAAAAAAGGAAGAGGTATTCAGGAGAGTCAAAGGCTAAAAAGAGAACAAGAAGGATGACTGAGAGGAGGTCACTTGGGAACCTCAAGAAAGCAGTTTTCAGTCAACTAATGGGGATGGAAGCCAAAATGCAAAAGGAGCAGACATGAACAGGAAAAGATGCAATAGAGGTAATATATGTAGACAGCTTTTTCTAGGAATGTGACTGTAAGGGGGTTTAGAATATGGTTTTAATATAATATGGTTTGAGGGAGAGAAAACTGTTCTGCTATGCTTTATTCTGATCAAGTCCTGTAACAATGATGATTGCAGCTAGCATTATATAGGTTTATTATCCCCATTTTACAGTTAAGAAAAGAGATTAAATGACTTGCACAGGGTTCACACAGATAGTAAGTGTATGAGGCTATATTTCAACATGGTTCTACCTGACTCCAGGGTCCATGTTCTACCCACTGTGCCACCTAACTACTGCACGTTTCCAGTGGTTCAAGTGTGGTTACTACATTTTAGAAAACTGTCCATGGCAAACAGATTGGAGAGCATGCCACAAAACAATCAAGTAAAGAAATTGGGAATGTTTAACTTGGAAAGGAAAGATTAAAGACAGCAATTATCTGAAGTATCTGAAAGACTGTCATGTAGAAAAATTACTTTTTTTTTAAACCTCCAAACTAGAAACAATGGGCAGAATTTCATAAGGACAGATTTTAACTTGGTGAAAGTTAATCGTTTTCTTTTGATTATACAAAAGTGGAATTGGATGCTTTTGGAGGTGGCAGAGGAGGTTAGCAAAGAGATTTTGAGACTTCCAAAGTCCTCTAGATCTTAAGATTCTGAGAATGTGTTACCTTGATAACAAATGATCAATAATAAACTGCTTACTCTTAAAAAACACGCATGTGAACATTATACTGTCAACTATTCTAATAAATTTTCTTTCTAGAGATTTATTTATGCCTTTAACATTTATCAAGTCACTTTTAGAATAAGTATGGTGCAAAGGTTATTTTTGTGCATGACAAAGTTTTTCACTCTTCTTAGTGCCTAGATAGGAATTGTCTAGAATTTACTACCTTCTTCCCACCCCCACTTTCCAAAAGGCTAAAATGAATGATTTAACCTTCACAGCCTTGTTTCTTCATGTATAAAATGAGAGTGCTGGACTAAAATGACCTCTAATGTAACCTCCTAGCTCTAAATCTGTGATCTCTGTGACTGCATAAAGAGATTAAAAAAGTGAAATTCTTTCTATGATCCTTCAAAGCCAGGTAACTCTTCAAAGCTTTACTGAAATTGTTTTTATATGTCAGTTATTTCTCCATATACTCCTTGCCACATGTAGTGGTAATGGGAATTGAAGATCTTCCTTATCCCTTAATAGGCCAAATGTAATCACATGGAACCCAAGATAAGAGGAGCTTGCTGAAAGGGTGAAACAGGAAGGGTGGAGCAGGAAGGAACAGAGAGAGAGCACTAGCATAGCTGGGAGCAAGCTGCGTGGAGGCAAAGCAGCTAGTATGAGAGTGGGGCATTTTTGCTTAAGGGAACCTGTTTTGTTTTGAAGGCCAGATGGAGGGAAGGCTTGGGAATGTCGGTGCTTGCTGCAAAATAACATGTACCAACTTCTTGGTTGCTATGATGGATTTGGTTTTCTGGTGCTGGGATTTGGCTTTCTGGTGTTTGAATAAAAGTTTTGGTCTTCCATGTGGAGAGTCTGTTACATTTTGTGATTCAAAATTATACCAACATATTCATAGCCACCTTGGGTGCTGTGAATATCACATTGGCGTCACACCACACCTTCTCCCTAAATCACCAAATGACACTGTCCCCTTTTCCCTCCTTCCCCTTGTAACAAAATTACGCAAAATCTACCAGCACATAAGGAGTTTATGGAACATTCTATATTATAGTCTACCCTCCAACCCCCAGTTCTCCAAGAAAAGGCAGGTAAAATCCCTCAACTTTTCTTAGAGTAAAAATTAGTTATTAAAATGTATGTTTAGCTTTATATCCGTGATCTTTTGTTTACATTATTGTGGTCACTGTATTCAAGTTCTGCTTCCTGAACTAGGTGAACGATGCATCGTCATAGTTCTTCTCTCATGAAGACCTTTTCATATTCATCATTTCTTACAAGCATAATAAAATGCCATTTTCTAATAATAATATTCTATATACTACAATTTATTCAACAATTCCCCAAATCAATTGACACTTACTATTTGTAGTTTTCTGCTACCACAAAAAGTGTTGCTATGAGTATTTAATTTAGGAATAATATAGAATCTTTGTTTCTACTTTTAACCTTCTGAGGACATACCCAGTAGTGGAATCTCTGGATCAAAACACTGTAGAGTTTAGTAACTTCTTGCATAATCCTGAACTGTTTCCCAGAATAGTTTTATAAATACAGAGCTCTGCTAACAGTATATTAGTTAGTGTCAAGAAACACTTATTCCCTGCTTCTCCTTGCCCCTCTGACCGACCCTTGCTGCCCTCCCCAGAACTGCCCAGGCCTAGGTCTTCAGCTACTCACCAGCAAGCTGCCTCCCATCTCTCACAACCCAGAGCCAATTCAGCTACCCATCTCACCTGCATCTAGACAAAAGTAAGGTAGGGGAATTGAAAGATATTAAATGGAAGAAAAACTGAAAGGGGAGGAGTTATGATGGGAGTTCTTCAAAACAGTTTGCACCTATTAACTTTCTTCATCAAAAGAAAGAAATAAATCACAATTTTCTCCAATTCAATCTACAATAACAGAACATCTATAGGTACAGGATACAAAATGCCATTTTCTAAGCTTCCTAGAAAGTAGTAACTCAACAATAATAAAAAGGAAGTCCAAAGGAATTTTATAATTACACTCTGCCTTCCTCCAGTTCTTGCTGTCTACCAATTTTAAGTGAGAAAAAGAGTTAAAAATTTTGAAAATTCTTGCAATCTTTAACGTGGCCCTAAAATATCTTCAGAAGTCGGCCATTTAAAATATTTTAAGTAATCTATACTAAGACAATGAAAAGTCAAATCTTTTAAAAAGGAAGACAAAATGACCTCTAATTATCTTCATTTGATCTTTTAAAAATTAAACTAGAGTATATTCTCATATGTCTTATGGAAGATCATTCAGAAGTTTATGGATTAGCTTTAAAACATCTTTAAGTATACCTAAATAACAGAAGTCTTGCTAGCACTGTTAATAAAAGCTTTCTCCTGGTTTCTTCTAAATTTCCCTATAGCAAGTTATTATGCAAATTCATTATTTTTCCAAATACTTGAGCTGATTTGTTTTTTGTACAAAAAGAAATCAAATGATATTCACGAAACTTATAAAGTCACTACTTTGAAAAATAGATTAAACTCCAACTAACTAGAACCAAGAACAGAAACAAAATCTTGGTGAAATACATCATTCTGGATAGCTGAAGACCAATACAAATTTTTTTATGATGAAATATGTATGATATATGATATATGATATATATGACATATATATCATATATATATAATAAATATATATAATGAACACATTTGAACATTTTCCTTTTTGACTAGCATCAGTGTGAACATTTTAACATAATGGGATATAGAGAGTAAACTACAGTACTGACACACTGACAGGTACACTTCTTTGAAGGCTGACTTTGTAAAAACACAAGTGGTTAGTGGTTTCTTAGCTCTTCTTTGCCCCTCTCCAAAAAAAATTATATTTCCACTGTATAAAAGTACAGCATAGATAACTATATCAGCACCTTAATGACTCCCCCTACTCTTGAACACACTTGAGAGCTCAAATTTCAAGAAATCTGCCAGACTGCTCCCCCATACAACTGAGATGTATTATGCCTCCAAAGAGTATGGAGTCAGTGGCTAGTTAGCTACAGGAGCTATCTCCTGTCTGTCTCCTGGTCTCTGTTTGTTCCTTTGCCTCTGTGAGCTGCTCCTCCTCCGACCCTGGATGATATCTGTCACTTTCCCCCTTTTTTTTTGTCTTCTTGTCTGTTCAGTCTTCAGATATGCATGAAGGCCAAGAAATGTGAAAAAAAAGGCAAGCCTTGTGTACTCTGTGGGTCCTTGCACTACTTTTCTTTTGAGAATTCAGGTCTTTATTACTTAAGCACCACAGCACAAATGGTTGTTGAAGCAGTATGGCATGGCAGAAAAAAAATTCATTTTGGGAGCAAAGAATGGCACCCGACACTCACTGCCTGTGTGACCTCTGGCAAGGTGCTTGACCTTCCTGGACCTCTGTGAGGTCTCCACCACATTCTCAACATGGACAACTTTTAGGTTCAGAATCATTCTAGAACACTAGAGTGCAAATATTTTGTTAAAACAATAATCATCAAATAATAGATGCCTCCCTCCATATTCTATTTTTAGGGTAAATATGCAAATTACAACAAAACTAGAAAACAAAATCTTCCAGGACATGTCCTATCTTGTACTCATTTTTATCACAACTGAGACTCACTAAACCTCGGTAGCATAGGGAACTGCTTTGTCAAATTCAGGGTCAAGAGAAGGTGGTATACACTTTTCCTTTTCCATACCTCCAACTGTCCATCTCAAAGTCACAACAAATGTCACTACTTTCTTTCTTAGAAAAGGTACCAATGCCTTGCTGCAATGGACCATCCTTCGATAACTGTCACATTGCATTAGAAAGAACACAGAACTTGGGAAGCAGGAGGAGGTGGTTTTCAAATGCTGCTTCAGAGACTTCAAAGTCCTGTTAGCCGGCCAAGGCATTTAAACTGTCTCAGTCTCTTTCCTTACCTGTAAGATGAGGATACTAATAGCACCTACACCTCACAGGGTCGCTATGAAGATGAAATAAAATGATACATGTAAAGCACCTGGCAAACCATAAAAATTATCTAAATGTCATCTGTTAATTTTATAAGCAATTTGGAATTATACTAAAGAAATACCGATATCCTTTAATCCAACACTGTTATTCTTTTCAAGACAGAAGGTATCCTATATAGCAAAGCACTCATGCTAGTCCTTTTTTGTGTGGTAGTAAAGAACTAGAACCAAAGTAGATGCCCATCAATGGGGGAGTGGCTGAGCAAATTGTGGTACATGAATTTAACAGACTATTGCCTCACCTTAAAAAGCAACAGGAAAAATTTTATAAAAGTGTGGGAAGACTTATATGAACTAAGAGTGATATAATCAGAATCATAAGAAAATACAGATACGTGCACACACAAATGGAAGGAAAAAGAATTCAATGGTATATAATTATAAAAGATCAAGTTTGGCCCCAGAGAAGAGTTGGAAAAAATGTACTGCTTACCCTTCATTTGCAAGGATGGGGATTATAGGTATGAAATAAGGCATATACTGTAACATTCAGCTGGCGTGTTGGTTGTTTTTGCTGATCTGCTTTCCCCTCACTATTTTTAATTCTGTTATGAAGATGGCTTACTAAATAAGAGGGCAGGGAAACATTTTGAAATTTAGGTGATACCAAAGAGTTACAAAAATAATTTTTTAACAGAGAATAATGGGGCATCCTTGATACCATGCCTCCTGTTCTTTTCAAGTAGCATAAGCTATGTTTCATAACTGAATTAAATTCAATAATTTAAACACAAACTGCTTCATCTGTATCTATTCCAAGAGATACACAGATCACTCCTCTCATAGAGTTTAACTTTTATTGGGGAGACACCAGTACATAGTTTAAAAAATACGCAAAAAAAAAATAGAAAGTAAATACAGAGCAATGGTAAGGGAAGCACTAAGTGCTGGGCTGGATAAGACTGGTGCTTCTATAGAAGTGGACCCCTACACTGTACTCTGAAATAAGCTAAGGATTTTGAGGCAGGAAAAGCGTTCTACATACCAGCAAACAGCCTGTACAAAAAGGGCAGGGTAGGAAATGGAGCTGTCTGTCACAATCGGAAAAGAACAAGTTACTTTGGCAGGAGCACAGAGTGCATGAGTGGGGAATAAAATGAAATCAGACAGAAAAGATCCACAGGAGCCAGACTGTTTCGTGTTTTAAATCACAAAAGACGCCAAATGTATTTGATTCTAGATGCAATTAGAAGTCTCTGAAAGGGTATCAGCTCAGCAGGTATGAAAGAGAGATACTGAATAGAATAGCACCTTGACTCTGTGAAACCAAAGAGAAGAACACTGCACTAGTCCAGGCAAATAGTGGTAAGGGCCACAAGGAAAGTGGCTGTGGTCTGAGTAGAAATAAGGAGCTGACAGATGCAAGGGACCATTGTTGAGGCAGAAACACAAGACTAGGCAACAGACTGCCTATGGGAGTGAGAGAGAATGATGGGTCAAGAATAACTCCTAGACCATGTAACATGTAAGTTACTGGAAGGGTATGTGTAACCTTGACAGAAATAAGGACACCTAGGCACAGATGTCCAGCAGTCATAGAACTCAAGCGAAAAAAATGAGGTCTAGATATATAGATTTGTCAGTCACAATCAGTGAGCTCCCCAAGATAGAATGCAGAGAAAGGAAAACAGGGCCCACAAGAGGCCCTGGGGTAAAACACAAAAAAACAAGGGAAAACACAAATCTGGCAAAGGAAACCAAGTAAGAACAGCCCAATGGGAAGGAAACTACAGCATAGCCATGCCCTGAAAACCATGGAGCAGACAGCATATAAGTGGAGGGAAGGTTAAACATGTCAATAGCTGCAGAATGACTGAGAAGGGTTGGTTGTTGTCCTTTATTCTCAAAGAGGATCAAAATGACAACACTACGCTAATGTCAAGTTGCAATGTGTCCAACCATGGCTGATCAGACCAACAGGAGCTTGGAATGCTCTACCATAGGTCAGACACAAATAGTCCATGTCAACATTTGAGGTGGATTCTCCAAATCTGCGCATCCTGCATTTCCTTTGAGCTGTTTCACTTCTGCTTTGCTCATAGAGAGCAGAGACAGCACATTCTCTGACGTGAGCACACCATGTTGAGTGGTCCTGTGCCAGTGTCTCCCATGTCATACAATCATTTCCAAAGTTCTTAAAAGAGACCTTGAGAGTGTCCTTGTATCATTTCTTCTGCCCACCATCTGAACACTTGCCCAGCACGAGTTCTCCATAAGATAGCCTTTTTGGCAAGCGTACATTTTGTATTCGAACAATGTGGCCTGCAGATCTGAGTTGTGCTCTCTGAAGCAGAGTTTGAATGCTTGGCAGTTTAGTTCAAGTAAGGACCTCAGTGTCTGGTACCTTATCCTGCCAGGTGATCTTCAGAATCTTCCTAAGACAATTCAAATGGAAGTGATTCAGTTTCCTGGCACGGTGCTGATAGACTGTGAAGGTTTCACAGGCATGCAACAATGAGGTCAGCACCACGGCTCTGTAGACCTTCAGTTTGGTAGTCAGTCTAATACTTCTTTCTCTCCCATACTTTCCTTTGGAGCCTCCCAAACACTGAGCTAGCTCTGGCAATGCGTGCATCAGCCTCATTATCAATGTGTACATCCCTGGAAAGTATACTACCAAGGTAAGTGAACTTATCCACAGCATTCAAAACTTCTCTATTTGCCATAACCAATGGTTCCACATATGTATGGTGTGGTGGTGGCTGATGGAACACCTGAGTTTTCTTGTTATTTGTTAGGCCAAAATTAGCACAAGTAACAGAGAATTGATCTATATAATTAAGACCACTGGACTTATTAGCAATTAAGCTATTATTGGTACCTTTGGAGAGAGCAATTTCAGAGAAGAAGTATGGCCAATTTGAGAATTTAATGGGAAGTAAGAAAGTCTAGACATCTTTCTCTGAGTGTCTGGCAAGAAAAAGAAGATGTAATCAATATATTAAGAGGATGGCAGGGTTAAGTGTAGACTGAGTTTGGGAAAGATGTGTAGGTAGCAAGGAAAGAATCACTGGATAAAGAGACTGAAGATGAGAGAAAGTGGAAAACAGAAGGGGTAAGCTCCCAAGAGACAAGGGAGATGGAATCAAAGAATAATTAGAGAGTTTTTGAAAGGATCAGCTAATTCCTTGAAAGTAGAATAAATGAAGAGAGTGGGGATGATACAGAGGATCTGAAGTATAGGAGTAATGAGGTCAAAATGATGGCACAGATATGGTTATGTTCTTCCTCAAGTACTCATAGGTTTGGGAGAGAACTCTGAAAAGATTCATAAGATCATCAAAGTTTTACAAGACCAGTATGATCTCAGATAACTACTGTACCTTCAAGGGGCATACCTAGTAACGTAACTCAAGAAAGATGCAAATTTATATGTGGACACTATGCCCATTTAATCTTTACCCTCATTCTAGATAATAACTATGTAGTTTTTAATATTTTGCTAATAAAAGGCCTAACTAAAAGCCCTGGCATCTTGAGTCCTGTATTTTAGCAGCATTCCTTCTTGGAAAGAAAATCATACACCTTTTCTCTTACCTGCTATAATTACGCTGCCCAATAAAATCATTCTTGACTCTCAACTGAGGAGGTACCACTGATAAGAGAATTTTTTTTAAAAAGTAAAACTTACCAACAATTTCAATTATAATGCTTTCCCCACCCTGACACCCAAAATAAAATAACTCACTTTTAACATTTTCTTATTCGCAGTGTTCTTGCCACATTCTCTCCTTAGTTGTTCACTCATAGCTTGTAATTCTCTTCCAAAGTGGATCATCCTTTCAATGGCTGCTTGACTTCCTCCACAAAGCTGTCGCCTCAAGTGACTTGAATCAACTTCTATAAGAACAATGATCTTCTGTCAGTAATATTACAAAAAAAAAAAAAAAATCAGACCTATTATTACCCTAATGAAAATGAAAACATATTCAAGACAATCCTACTCATGAAATATACCCTATATTTCAATTAAGAAATATATACTATACACTAATGAAGTCTAACTTAGACATCTTGCCTATAACTTCAATTAACATTTAAAATTATTTTACCATTTTATTTTATCCATTTATAAAATCAGCAAGAAATCCAAAGGATAGCATGAATTAGGGACAAGGAGGGGTGGCTAGGTGGCATAGCGAATACAGCACCAGCCCTGGCGTCAGGAGGACCCAAGTTCAAATCCAGCCTCAGAACCATAATGCTTATTAGCCACGTGACCTTGGGCAAGTCACTTAACCCCAATTGCCCTGCCCTCCCTCCTCCAAAAAGAAAAAAAAAATAAATGCTTGCTGATAACATGAATTAGGGACAAGGAGGCTCAAATTCCTTTTCCTGATTTCTGTGTAACCCCTGGGCATCTCATTATGGTGTGCTGTGTTTCTAATGCTGTCTTCACCATTTCCAAGTCAGAAAAGCTTAAAATACACAAACAGGTAAATTATAAGAGGGCAACAGAAGAGTAAAACTTAGGTATAAGGGAAAATGTTACTTTTAATGTCCCCAAGCAGCATGAAATCAAAAAGGTCACATTATATGTCAGGTTACTTTAAATGCTATTCAGGAAATAATGGAATTAACTATTGAGAATAAGGTAAAATAAAATTTCTTTCTGGAAACCAAGAGGTGAACTATTTAACCCTAAATCTTTACTAAGGCCATATACCTTAATAATGAAAAAAGTTATATAAGAAAATGGTTCTATGTTAATTGCCAAATCGTTTTCTAAAATAAAAGATGTTCTTGCAAAGTTGACTGCATCAACATAAATAGAAGTTGCAGATGCTTTTAAACTACATTTTTTTTGCTTTAAAAAGGTATATATAGTTTTTATGATATAGGTATATTAATAAATTTATTTTTAAAAGGGTAAACATATCCTTGCATTTATAAAGCACATTTCCTTATAAACACTCTAGGAACATTTGTTTCTTTACTAACAATTGAATAAATGTGTTTACCTCAACACACTGAAGAAATCCAATGCTGCCATGGAGTTTCTGCTGAATAAATCATTTAAAAGCTTCAATAATTTTAACTCTCCCAAGTGTGGAGAATTCTGATAATCACTGAACTGTATGGTTAACCATTTGCAATATAAGGTAACAGAACAGTGCAATTATGCATGCTATTAAAATTTAGAATGACAGCTCAATTTTATGGAGTTCAGTTTGGCTGGGGAAAAAAGCCAACAAAAACTATCCTTTATCCAACTCTGACTTCTAAGGTATATTAAACAGGACTTTCTATATCCCCTATCACCATATGCACATAAGGTTGTAACACTAATTTTAAAACTGCCACTATTGCCAATAGCTATAATAACTTTATCCAGAAAAATAAATTACTTGGGAATAGCCCCAAATTATTTAATAAGGAAAAATATTAGACAATTTATTTCCAAAGTAATTATTTGAAAGAGAATGCTTACTCATTTCTATATTCTTCAACTTCCTCCAGTAATATCCCTCAAAAATCCAGATTAAGTAAACTATATTACAATCCAAAAAGTACACATCTGTAAATTCAATTTCTATCTGTCAGCTGTTAATGAACATATGTAAGAATATAACCTTGCAGCTACTATTTTTATTTAAAAATACAAGAAATATCACTGCAGACCCATTTCAGTGTCACAGTCTTCCATTTCGTGGTCATGCTTAGAGCTACCATTTAGGAAACCATTGGATGAAGTCTCTCCAACTCCATTGGAATAGTGATCAGTCTCCATGTCCACATCATTGCTGCAAAAGGAAAAAACAAACCTAATTAGAAAAATATCGTACTTGCAAAAAGATAATTTTAAAACTAAATCTCATTCAACCATACTTCTACTTAAGTTACTTCATAACATAATACAGCACAAGGTATTTAGTCAACTAATACATTCGTGATAATACATGTATGACTCCTATGAGATGTTCTAGGCTTATATGAAAGAAGGAAAAAAGCACAGAGGAAAAAAAATGCCTTTTTTTTCCCAAAGTTTCTCTCTCTCTCTCTCTCTCTCTCTCTCTCTCACACACACACACACACACACACACACACACACACACACACACACACACGTTCTCAACTCAATCCTCACAATCATCAATATAATGAAAAAATACTAGTGAGCAATAAAACTCCAGCCCTGACATGAAATGCTACTGGTCCCCTCATTTTTCTCACTCCCATGGTACCCAGAATGCAAAAGTAACCCCCATTCAGAAAGTCCATCCCATAAAGGTACTTGTTTCTCACATTTATATCTAAATTGTTTGAATTCCTCTTCTTCCGCAAAATGTCCTCAACAGCCTAATATTTTTCTTTACCTTCTACCAAAACATCCTCAAAATGCTTAAAAAAAAAGATACTTGTCGTCAAGTCTCACGGTTTCTACTGAAATCTCATCCTTCTAGACTACTGTAGCACCTCTCTTAAGTCACCTAAATTCCATGGCACTATCAAACCTTGATTTTAAACTAATATTTATAAATGTACTTTTACATTCTACTTGATGTCAGAATCAATTAAATCTATGAATTGACCCCTCTCAAATGTTCTATGCCCTTTTCCACGGGGAAATAAACCATTATCCTTATTTCCAATTTGACTTTAAATGGAATTCTCAAAACAATGTGTTCACATTTTTTCTGCCTTTCTTCATTGGTTGATCTGTTTAATTTCAGGATATCGAATCACATATTCTACTACTACTTCAAACGTAATGATTAAGATAGAACAACACGTCTCCTTTCTACTCAGGGGTCAATCAGAGAGTAGAACCTAGATCACCTAATTTGTTTGTTCAATGCATTTTCTATTTTGGTGCTTAATTTCCCTCGCCCATGGTAACACAGGTTTGGTTCCCAGGTTAGTGTGCAATGTCTAACAATGCCTAACTATCACTACTTCATATATGTAACCATACACAGACACAGACACAGACACAGACACACACAGACACAGACACACACACACACACACACACACAGACACACACAGAGATGCAGACGCGCACACTGTTCTCATGCCTAGATGTCCTTTTCCTTGTCCACTAGGGATCCCAGATAGATGGTCACCTTAGACCACACTTTTAATATGCTAATACTAGCAACTAAGCTATAAAACTTAGAATGATTGCTTACCTGGTGAAGCTATTAATTTGTTGTGATCTTGACACATTTATACTATTCAATTCTGGAACATTTAAACTGGTTGACTGGTGTTTACTATGACAATAAGATTGATGTGCTTTATTTGATATTACTCCATTACTACAACTTTCAAAACCTAAAGAAAACAGTAATAGAAGAAAAGAAGAATAAAAGACTTAATAATAAAAGAAAAAAGTAATTTCATTTGCTCCTATGGCCAAGGTCTAAATTAAATTAGCCTAGGCACCATACTAAATAACAGATTTACTTAAGGACATAAAGATTATGTAATGAGTGGGAACTGAGCCACTAACAACAAAGCAGATTTTGTTAATGAACTTAAACCTTTGGAAAAGGAGTGAAGAAATTCTAACACTTATTGTGAATTTTCTATGGGTCAGAACACAATAGTATATAAAGTATTAGTACATATTCTGTAGTGAAATACGTGGCAACCTATATTCAAACGATGTATATGCTTAAGGCAAATTGCCCTGTGACATTTTACTATGGGTTTTATTATGACAAATACAAATAAATAAAATATTACCTGCCATTTAATTTAGGTTATCAAAAAATAAAAGGGAAATATAAAATTCAGCCTTAATTAGGTACTACTTTCAGATCAAACTTAACACTATAACTTGAAAATAACTTCCTAAGTGACAACCCATATCCTTAAAAAGTTTGGCCTACTTTGGAACATTATAACCAGGTTTCAGGTAAAAACTATCACCTTCCCCCTCATGTATTTTTTGGGTGGGCAACGTGAATTTATTTTGCTTGCTATGCATATCTGTTACAAGAGTCTTTCTCCACTTCCCCCCCTCTTCCCTTTATGGAGGAAAGGTATGAAGGGGAAAGAACAAATGCTTGTTAATGGGAGGGAAGGGGGAAGAGAAAATCAATAAACTGTCACCTCCACTCAACTACTAAGTTTTAATGATAATTTAAATATTACTGTTCCTATAAATGTTTCATTCACTCAACCCCAAATCTTCCTGTCTTCCTGACTCCGTGTGTGCACGTGTGTGTGTGTGTGTGTGTGTGTATCACATCCACAATAACAAATGTCATTGAATTCTGACCATGTTGAAATCAACCAAAGAATATCAAACTGGCTAAAAATCAGCATTTAATCTTTACTTTCAAAAGAAACTTTCTGAAAAACGTTTCATGGTATTTTTTTACCCACCTATTAAAAATTGTAAGGAAAAGCAAAATAGCAAGTTTTCTAGATGAACCTTACCAGGAAAATGTGTGGTGTTTCCTTTGCCTGATGCTAAACTGTGGATATTCATTCCATGGCTGGGGCTCATGCTTGGACTACTAAATGGTCGAGGACTAACAGGATAACTGTCTTGAGACTTTGGACTCCGACCTCCTAAACACCTTACTTCACTGTCAGTACCATTCACCATTTCTATAAACTGCCGAACCCTAAAGAATAAAAGAAAAATGACATTATATTATACATTACACAAAGGCATTCAACTTGATGCTTTATCTTAATGTGTTTGACAGTATCTTGCATATTAATGATCTGAATTTTAAGTGACTTTGGAAAAAATTTTCAGAATTTTGTCAAAATTTTATGTAAACATTGGGGATGGTGGGAAGGAGATATTCTTTTTGTTAAAAGGAGTTAAAGTAACCAACAACTTGAGATGAGATGATTTAAGTTAAGTCGAATATCAAAATAAGATTTTATTTTAAATCCATCATATTCCTAAGAATGATGTTAATAAGATTTCAAGAAGATTAATATTCATTCAAAATGAGCCTGTATAGGTTCTACTATTACATTTAGATTTTCTATGAGAAACAGAAGTCTAGAACCAAGCTTTCTTAATGCAAAAAATATTGAGGCAACAGGTTAATTTTTTAAAAAGAAGTCTCTAAAACATTTATTGCAAGGAATATTTTAAAAATAAAAAAAAGACATAATGTCTAATCATAGATCCAAAAATGAAGAATTACAGAAAAAAAATGAACAAGTCAGATATCAAAATATTATGTTTTTTAACAATGCATGTTTTCACTATTTAAATGTTCCACTTTAAAGGAAGAATCTTACAAATATTTAAATAAAAGCAAAATTAAATCGGAAGTAATTACAGTACTATGCATCAAATAACCTAAGAGAAACTCACTTTAATGTGAACAGGAGATTAGGATTTCTTTCAAGTAAACTTGGATATAACTGTTGTGTTGTTTCAATGGCTTCTCCCATTCTTCCTGCTAATACCAATTTCTGAATTCCTGTTCAGTAAAGTAAAAATTAACTTTTTAAAAACCTAAAAGAATAAAAGTGAGGTACCTAGAAGTGTGTAGTAATTGTTTATTATTTATTCACAACGATAGATTTCTATTGCTCCCTTGAAAGCCCTGGTCTCAAATAGAAATGTGAAACCACTCTGGGTTACAGGCATAAAGAATAACATTAAATGGCTCTCTTTAAAAAAAAAAAAACACATAATTTTAGGCAATTAAGTTATATAGAAAATATGTTTTGAATACTTAGTATTCAATATGATAAATAAGCAAACCAATATCAAGGGAAACTAATTATACTAGGGCTCATGCAGTAACTCATTCTCCCAAAAGTATGACTGTATCTCAGTCAGATTAACACTACAGTACTTTTTGGGCATGGTGTATACTGATATTATTTTGAAGTAACACTGGTCAAGGCACTATTGTGTTTGGTTACACCCATATAATAAAAAAGACAAAGTCATATATCTATGTTCAATAAATACAATAGAAATCAATGTAGAAATAAAGATGAAAATGCTAAATAAACACTACAGTTTCAAAGTGTAATTATAAAGACTAAAGAATCACAAAACAAACAAAATTCTTTATTAGGCTTTCATTACTGACGTCTGATTCTTGTCTAAAAAACTATGTTAAGCTTTTCATATTAACATGGTTTTAAACTGGGCAGTTTTTTTCTTTTTTTTATTTTTTAAAAAATATTTATTTCTTTTTAGTTTGCAACATTCCATTCCACGAGTTTCTGAGTTTTAAATTTTCTCCACTTCCCTCTCTTCCTCCCTCCCCAAAACAGCATGCAATCTGATATAGGCTCTACATATACATTCATATAAACCTATTTTCACATTACTCAAGTTGTAAAGAAGAATTATAACCAATGGAAAGAACCATGAGAAAGAAGAAACAAAAAAAAGCAAAAAAGAGAGAGAGCTAATAGTATACTTCCATTTGCATTCAGACTCTCTAATTCTTTCTCTGGATGTGGATACAGCATTTTCTATCACAAGCCTTTTGGAGCTGTCTTACAATGTTTGAGCAGTTTTTTCAAAAGCAGTTTAAGTATACTCATGTCAAAATACCTGTTACAAATAAAACAAACCCCAATACAGTCTATGACCGTTAGAGGTAAACTGATTTGCCACTGTAGCAACAACCTTGGTCTCATTAGCACCAGTCCCCACCAATTATTTAAATCATTTTTAATATATTCTATGTAAGAAGCTTTTGGTTTCAAGGCTGAAAGAATACATGATTTTTTCTTCTAAGCAGGTACAAAGGGCTCAGTCATCAATCAGGAAAACATTTCTTACCAAAAATTTTCACAAATTATTTTTGTATCAATACACAGAATTCTATGACAATTCTTTCATATTCACATTCTTTGAAACTATCAAAATGTTTACTAGAATGAATTTTGTAGATCTAAAATTATTCTAAAATCATATAAATGAACAATTTAAAATGAAAAGCATTAGAAGCAAACTTCACAAAAATGGTATAACTTGAAACTTAAACCCTAAAAAAAAACAACACATCAATCACATTACACAGTGTTCTTACTTTGTCTATTCTTAATTGAAGCTAATTCTTCTAGTACGGTCTGGTCTGTAGATCTGGCAAATGCTTCTGCTGTGGCACAGTACCCATGATGTACTAAATAAGATGAAACCATTCTTTAAAAAAAAAAAAGACAAAGAATGAACATATCCTTAATTGGAAATAAATACATACATATATATTCCATCTTTCAAAAGGACTTCTCAGAAATATAGGAATGTTTCAGATCTCAGCTTTTAAAGATGCCTAAATAATCATGTAGCACATACATCTATGTAGTTTTTCTAAAAGGAAAAAAAATGTTTCAAAAGCCAAACAGGCTTAGATTGCTACTTCCTAGAGGTCTCATAGGCATAAATGCCATCTTTTTTTCTAAATAGATAGATTTAGAACTAGAAGGAACCTAGAAAGTCATCACTTTACAGATGAGGAGAACTAAAGCCTAGAATTTTGCTATCACACAGATCATATGCAGCTAAGCCATGCAATGATTCAAATCCAGGCCTTCTGACTCCAAATTCAGAATTTCCTCCACTGAACATGATACCTTCGTACTTAAAACCTCTCTCACTTCCACTGACCATACTCTTCCCCTAAATTCTATAATTATATTCAAAATGTATATATTCAAATGTGGCCTCCTCTACCTTGTGATTTAGCTACGGTGTTATTGGGAATACAGACGGATAGCTGAATCTCATTCAACATTATACAAATTCCAAAAACAAACAAACAAGAAAAACCCAAAATACTCCTTGACTTCAAAGACATTCTGTTGAAGAGGATGGCACATGCGCACACATAAGTATAATAAAATAATACAAGGTAATGAGTGATCAAAACAAAGGAGAGATCCAGATAAAGTAGCATCGAACTATTTGATGGGGAAAATACTTTAAATTTGGAGCAGGCAGAAGAGAACAAGGAAGACTACATCAGAAATGTGGCATCTAAGTTGGGCTATCAAGCAAGATAAAGAATCTGAAATGTAGGAACACATTCTAAGTTTAGAAAAAACAGCTATCTCAGACCTAAAGTCAATTTGAGGATCAGCTAAACTAGAATGAAAAGTACATGGAGAGTTATACGGCTGGAAAGGTAGGTTGGTATAGACAGAATTAAATGCCAGCCAGGCTTAAAGTTTATTTTGGCAAAATGAACACAAGGAGGCCAATTTCCTGGCTAGCATTACAGTCCAGGCAAGTGGTTATGAGGGCCTGAACTAGGGTTGTGCCTGGATCAATGTAAAAAAAGAAGACAGATGATGTCATCAAGACAAATAGAAAAGTTTGGAAGAGGTAAAGCTTTAGCAAGGAGATGGGAGTTCCAGTTTTAGAAATGTTGATTGTCAAGTACTAACAGCACAGCAGGTAGAGATATCCAACAGGCACCTGGAGATGTAGGGCTGGAGTTGAGGGAAGAGATTTGGACTTAAGATGTAAGTGAGACACTTGCCAGAAAAAATTTAAATTCATGAGACCTGATGAGATCTTCAAGAGAGAAAGAACAGAGAGGAACAAGAACGAATGAGTGAGCAAGAAGAGAGCCCAAGACAGAGACTAGAAACAGTCATATTTTTCACAGGCAGGAAAGGGATGAAAAAAGTAGCTAGAAAATAAAAAGAGAACCATGAAAGAAGGTTGTTGCCATGGTTGTTGCCATGAATCAAAGGGGAACCTTAAGGCTGGAAGGAGAGAATGATTACCATAATTAAAAACTATAAAATTTCTAGGAGATAAACACTAAGAAAAGGCTATCATAGATGTAGTAGTTAAGAATTACTGGTAAGCTGGGGGGGGGGGGGGGGAATCAAAGAAAAACTAAGGCAAAAAAACAAACATTAATTAGGAACCCTGAATAAGAAACTGCTAACGTAAATTCTAAATAAGTAACTGGTGAGGGATTAATCTCTCAACCAATACTGTGGAACAGCACAGACAGATAAAAAGTACTGAATTATGTTAAATACAAAGTCAATTAAATTGTTCATAAAAAGATTTAATATAAAAGACAAGAACAATTTTTTGTTAATTATCACAAACCTTAAGCTTTTCTGAAATACATACTAGCACCATCTTTGGTGTTCCTGAAGCAGCTAGATGGCATAATGGATAGAGAACTGGATCTGGTGTCAGTAAGAACTAGGTTCAAATCCAGCCTCAGACACTTACTAGGTATGGGACCCCTAGACTAGTCAGCCTCTGTTTGCCTCAGTTTTCTCAACTGTAAAATGGGGATGATAATAAGAGCATCTTCCTTGTAAAATTGTTGTGAGGATCAAATGAGAGAATATTTGCAAAACACTTAACACAGTGCCTGACACATAGTAGGCACTATATAATGCTTATTCTCTTCCCACTAAGGTAAATAAAAATTTTGCAAAAAGTAAGTGAATCTAACTTGACAAAACAAAATTTACCAAAGGGAACAGTTTCACCAATAAAACTATCTGTCACTTCATCAACTAATTTATTCAAAATTTTTTTTTTATTAAAACCACACATATTTGCTTAGAGCTAAATAAATTACCTCTTCTTTCCTCTTTTACAAGTATCTCAAGGAAACAAATGTCAACCTGCTGATATTATTATGACAAGGGATCTTAATAACTAATTATGAGCTAGAAAAATCACAGAAACTAATAAAGCCATAATTATTCGTCTATAAGGCTCTAAGAGCATCCAGACATAACCATCCTTAAGGTTACAAGACTCTAATTTTATAATAGTTTTATTCTTGATGATGATTTTAGTGCACAAAGTTGGGAGAACCCTGCTTCTTTCAAAGTGCTAATTGAAACTGTCATAACTGCCACACTAGGAGGCAATGGCACTAGAGAAGTAAGTAGCCACCAAAGCTATCATTCACTTCACTAGAAGCAGAGGGACATTTTTAATAATATTTTTTAATAATTTTTTTTAATGCTAGAAAAGTCCTCCATGGCATACTGTGAGATAAGCTAGGCTAAAGATGTAAAAGCACAAAGTATTCAAGAGATGAAAACCTTACCTAGTACACACAAATGCCCTGTCCCAAGTTCTACTAGTGAGCTAAAATTCAATTAACCCCAGCAGAATAATGACTGCCTAGCAAGATGGAACTGTAGATATGACAACAGGCCCAGAGTCAATTAAGACCTAAATGCAAATTCACTTTCAGACACTTAACTAGCTGCGTGACACTGGGCAAGTCACTTAACCTGTTTGCCTCAATTTCCTCATTTGTAAATGGAGAATAATAACAGCACCTACCTCCCAGGTTGTTGTTAGGATCAAATGAGTTAATAATTATCAAGTGCTTAGTACAGCACCTGGTACCCAATTAGGTGCCATATAAATGCTATTTATTGTTGCAGTTATAAAATACAAAATGTGCAATCTAAAATTTTCTTCACCCTCTATCCATAAGTCCAAATGTGAGCAACTGTTCTACTAGGTATGCATGACTAACAGTGTGATGATTTTTACTACCTAACTTCTTAAAGCTATACTATATATTCTATGGAATTAAATCCTGTGAGGATGATAAGTTATTCCTCCTAATGTTTGGGGGGAAAAAACAATAATTTGGATGTAAGTAATTTGTAACGAATTAAATGATTTAAGAAGAATATGTATTTTTAAAGTCTTCTAAGACTGGTAAGTTGCCTTACAAGTTTATTTCTACTTAAGGGTTTATTATTATGTAACTCAATCATGTTTGTGTTATCTTCCCAATTTCAGATTTGGGTTCTGTAATAGCTTACTGGGGAACAGAAAATCAGCTCTATCCAAAATGTTTGATGTGATTACACTGTCTAAATTCTATTTCAAGTCATGGAAGTACTGGAGGAATCTTCGCTTGTGCTCTTACATGCAGTTACATCAAAACGAACAACTCTTAACATCCACATATTGGAGAATTCTGGTCACTCACTGAATCAATGGCATGGCCAAGAGCAGATAAGGAAATATACATTTCACCCCAACAATTTAGGAATGTAAGGCCCTAATTTGACTTGTCATTTCTAGTTAGCTGCCTGCAATCCCACATACAGCTACTACGTTATCCAGACTATGTGGCCTACTTTCAAGCTCTGTCAGACCCAAAGGTTTATACCCAATCACCCATTATTTTTATTTTAGTCTCAGTTGTTGTTCTGTCACTTTTCAGTCATGTCTGACTCTTTATGACCTTACGTGGGGTTTTCTTGGCAAAGACACCAGAGTGGTTTGCCATTTCCTCCTCCAGCTCATTTACAGATGAGGCAAGTGAGGCAAACAGGGTTAAGTGACGGGGTCGCATAAAGCTATTAAATGTCTGAGGCCAGATTTGAACTCAAGGAAGACGGTCTTCCTGACTCCAAGCCCAGCACTCTATCCACTGTGCCACCTAGCTGCCCAGCTAGTCTCAAAATTAAGGCAAATTACTCTGTGAAAGAAATTTAAAGTTTATCATTAAGGTGATCATAATTAAATAAAATAGACTACTTTGCATGTGAAAAATTTCTCTGAATACCAAAAGAATACCAACTGCCAAAATATTTTATAAAATGCAATTTTTGAAAATTGATCAAACTACTTCACTCTTACTTTTGTATCATGGTCTGCCATTCTCCTTCTCTATCTCCAATAGGAAACCGGTCTATTTGTGCCTGTATTTTGGTTCTCCATTCTCGCATATAGTCTTCTATATCAAACACAAATGGATGTTGCCCAAAATTGGCATCTACCACCTCTCCTGGTGTCTGTAGCCCCACAGTAGGATACAAATTTGGCTGTAAGACAATATATTTCATTAGTTTCTTTCCTAATACTCCAATTTTTAAAAATTCTATCCTGGAAAAAATGTTTCAAAATCAACATTTTTTTCACCATAATAATAGTAGTTGGTTTTTTAAAAGCATAAGCGAATTTATTCTAAATAGACTATTTATAACTATCAATTAATAGAGGTTATGTAAAATTATCATTAAATAAGCTAGTCCTATAACAATCATCATAAGAAATACAGAACATAAAACAATCAACAAAAATCAGTTAGGCAGGAAGGTGGCAAAGTTTTTCTCCTGACAAAACTGTTTCTAAACATGTATCTTTCTGAACCATAAGAAATTATTTGAGTAGTCACATATATCTATAGCATTATGTTATCCAAAGAGACAATTTTGTCTTCAAAGAACCTATATATGTTAATATACAAATGAAATAATGTATATAAAGCACTTTGCAAATAGGTCTCCCTATTTCACCCAAGTTAGAAATGGGTATTGAACTATGGCTCTGTTTCTGGTCAGGGACAATTTACCCCTTTGGGTATCCTAGGTTCTGTCCTTCCTCACTTCCCTATACCCACCCCAATCAAGGAGGTCCACCATACTAATGCTGCACTTAGTACAAATCCCAATCAACCTAAGCCACTGAACCTCGGAACTCCCAATTTCAAGAGTTCCATTAACCTCAGGTTCATTCACTGATAGCAAGTTTACTGGTGTGTGCTACTACTCCTGGCTATACCCTACTCTTGTAGATATAGATATATAGATACATTCTTGTAGATTGTAGATTACACCTTTAAAAGCGTGTTGATGTAAAACCCTTACTGTACACATACTTCATCTTGACAGTGCTAACATTTAACAGAAATCATCAAGTAAAAAGGTAAAGGAAATGTTCATATAATCTTTAGGCAATGTTGAATAATCAGACTACAAAAAGTGAAGAATTCCTAAATTTTATTAAGATAATATATCTGAACACACACGCGCACATGCACGCACATACACATACCCCAAGATGGGGGATGGATTAGAATGCTTGACAAATAAACAGGTATTTAATAAATGCTTGCATTGACCGAAGTCTAGAGGCATATATTACAAAATTTTGTGAATCTAAACACCTAAAGATCTAAGGATAATTACTGAATTCCAGTAAAAGACCTCTAAGATTTGTGAAGGGCACAGAGGTAATCTAGTTTAAAAGATGACAGCACTGTGTAAAGAGTGCTCAAGTACTCCTAGCTCTTCCATTGACTGTTTAACCCTAGGCAAATCACAGCCTCTACTAGCATCCACTCCCTAATTTGTGAAACTGGCCCCACGTATTTCACATAGGTTTTAATGGAGATCTAATTAGGTAATGTATGTAAAAGTCCTATGAGAGGCATGAAGTGCTACACTATTATATGTTAAATAAGAGCATGGATGCTTGACATTAGGGCCTTTCACCGATACATGCACTCAAGAAAATTAGAGAAGATAAAAAACCAAATTTTTTAAACATGTTAAAAGGCATAAGTACAACAGGTGGAAACCAGATGCTGTAAGCACTGATATGTAATCAGAAATCAGAAACAAAAGGAAATAAGAGAAAACAGAAACTCTACTGAATTCTCTAAAATCCTCTTAAGGAAACATAAAAGTAAAACTCAAAATGTTATCTATATTTAACAATCTTCCTGATTCAATAAAAATATATTTTTATATCTAGAAGAGAGATCTACTCCAACCCCCTTAATTTTGCTAATAAGGAAAATGAAGTTTAGAGAAAGCACATTATTTTTTCTATTAGAAGCAATATTTAAGAGAATTGTTTTTAAAAAGAATTAGATAAAGACTTACTCTATAATAAAGGTTATCAACATAGTGAACCCCATCCATAAAAGTAATAAAGTCACAAAAAAAGAGCCAGGCATATTTTTAAAATATACTTATTCAACACTGACATAATTTATTCTGTTTTAATGAGTAATAATTCATTTGTAATAAGTTATTACAAATTTGGAGAATACTTTTAACAACAGAAATTGAAATTTCAAAATATATGAAGTTTGCTTCTAGATGTAAAATTAAATGATTCAAAAATAAGCTGAGACAACTTAGGTCTGGCTCATATAAAAAATTAATATGACTTCTTGATATATAATCAACATTATAGTAGAAAATTTTCATGTGGACAAGGAAAAATGAAAATCGTAAGTTTTGACTTCCAGAAAAAATAGGGATTGATTTGAAATGTCTGTTTTCCCATGATAGATGTAGGATTAAGTAGATTGCTAACATTGCTTTACTGCCTGCAGTGCACTAGAAATGAGAGCCCTTTTATAGATCCTTTCATATGTATAGTAGAAAACTAGACAAGAACTTTTTAACGTTCTTTTCAAATGTTAAAAAAAGAAAATGCTGAAAACTTCCTTTACGGTATAGAAGAAAACTGGTTTAAAATATACTATATGTACAGAATTCCAGTTAACTTTTTAAAAAAAGTTTTGTTTTACAAAGGAAATGATGTATATAAGTGTCCATTCTTTAAAACTTTTATCAGATATAAGTCATTTAACCTTTGTGGTTGTTTTGGGTGGGGACCAGACCATTGATTTTACTGACAAAATAAACTCCTTCCATTAAAGTGGATAGGTACCTGTTTTGTAACTTAAGAAGTCTGAGGAGTGTAAATGGGGCCCTTAGAGGTTAAGTCGTTCACCTAGGAATCAGTCAGTTTATCTTAGAGAAAGGCACTGAATCCATTTCTCCCTGACTCCAAGATTAATTCCCTGTCATAGTACCTCTTGATTTAATAATTAATGATAGATTACAGGGGCAGCTAGGTGGCGCAATGAATAAAGCATCGGCTCTAGAGTCAGGAGGACCTATGTTCAAATCCAGCCTCAGACCCTTGACACTGTGTGACCTTGGGCAAGTCACTTAACCCTGACTGCCTTGCCTCCCACCTCCAAAAAAACAAATAACATATTATAGTAAGCTTACTGTTAGAAGGTCAGTATCATCTTTTTAAAATGAAGAATGCCACTATTAAAAGGGCAGTCATGTTCCTAAATCCATAACTAAATTAATCAGACTGTAGATTAACATAACATTTCTCAAACTCGGGTGAAGATCCCTGAAAAAATTGTCACAAAAACTTCTGAGAGGTTTCTAGGATCCTAAGCTGCAGAGAGGCAAATGAGTGTTTTGGAGTGCAGTAGCAAGGCTAGTTCTCCCCAATTTTTAACATCTTCAGATTGCTCAGCAGCAGATTTGGTCTGATCTGTTGCATTCATCTTTTGTTGGTAACGAACAAACAGCTCCTATAGCAGAAATATGACACAGGACAGTGGCTGTTCACATAGTCCCTTGTGGCTGTGATACATGAAACAGGAAATCTATAAGTGAATAGCTTGATTGACTGATGGGCTGGATTCATGCTACATAACCCTGTTTAATGATAGAAAGAAAATAATTTAGTGCTTTAAAAATAGGAGAAAACCAATAGCAAAACTAGTGGCAAAAAATGCCACTAGAGGGGATGGGCCTTCTCAACTCTTATTTCCACACTTGCCCATAAGACAAGAGTTATTTAGCAAACTTGTTCTATAGGCTTAGCACCAATGTAAACCAAAAGCCAGATGGCCACTGAGGCCTTTGTCTTCTACAGACATAACCCAAAAAATTATCACAATAAGCTTTAAAAGCAGTTAGTGATTAAAAATTACATACAAGCTTTGAAAAAATAATTTAAAGGTGGAATTTTTTAATCTTCCAACATTAAAAAAAATGAAATATTTAAATTCTTAAAATTTAATGTTGTATTAAAACCCTCTACATGGACCAATTTACAACAAAGGAAGAAAACTGTAAAACTGGATATAACAGTTCAGTCCAGTCCCTAGTTTAGAAGGTCTACACTCACACAGTAATAACAAGAATGTGATCTCCATGCATGGCATCTAAATACTACATATGAACACATACTATACATACATACTTATATTTCTTCTATCATAACTTTATATATACAAATTAAGATACAAAATATACTCCAAAAAGATTGTTATATCTTACCGGTAGGTCTGTGAAGGCTATACCTGTAAAATATAAAAAGATAACTGGTATTAGAACTGCTTTTCAAAAAAAATACACCTGGGTGATTACCAGTTTATACAACTGAGTAAATATTGATTCTAATGACAAAGGGTGGTGTAACACAGAAATAGGTCAGCTCATGGAGTCATCAGACACAATGTAAATCTGAGCTCTACCATTTACTAGCTGGCCTCATCTATAAAATAAGATTAATACTTCTAGTACATACCCCTACCTCACTTTGTAAACTTTCAAACTCCCTATCATGTATGTGTTATGATTATGCTGACACGGCTCAAAATATTTTTCTAATTCCACTTTAGGGAATTACTTTTAAGCCCTAGAAAGCAGTTCCAAAGAAAGTAAGTAGCAAGATTTGCCACCATCATGTAGTCCAAAAAATATACCCTGAAGGCAATTACAAAGGCTAGCTCTAAAAACACTTCAATAAAGAGCAAGATTATTAGACAGCAGCATTACTGAATAAAGATACATACTATAACAAGGTGATTAAAGATCAACATTCATCTGGACATGTAAGTACTGATACTGTTAGTTTAAATTTTTTTTAAAATTATGATGTTACAATCACATCACACAAGTTTGGCCTAAAAAAATGATACCACCTACAAACTGTTTATAAGAAAGCTTCTGGATTCAGAACCCCTTGCCTCCCAAACCACTATTTTTATAGTACCTCAAAAATATTTTTAAAATAGAAAACTTTCATGCTGCATTGGCAATAGAAATACTAACCCATAAATGGTCTAAGTTTAATACCAAAAATATACTCATTTCAGTTTTATTAATAGCAGAGAAAGTAAAAAGTCTGTGCACCAAAGAAAATTAATTCAGTCTTCAGAAATCTAAAAAAAGAATGTCAATGCAAAACAGGAAATTTTAAGTTATTTTCTAACATCGGTACAACAGCACTGATAAATTGTTAAGAGGAATTCCCTATCTTCTTTGCAGACACCAATTAAGTTTATAACATGAACATTTTCTGATTATCTTTTGCTTTACTACAGACAAGACTGTATTGATTAAAGCTTTCCAAACATTTCCTAAAGATCTGAGTAGCCAATCTATTTTAGTTGTAAGTAATAAGTTTTAAGATCTTGTCAAAGGTTAACAGCTATCAGAGAAAACATGTCTAGTTCTATACAACAAACTACACATAAATACATACATATACACATACACATGCACATTTCACTTCAAAAGCTGGGAATATTTTTAGACAATTTTTAAAGTAACTCCACTTTTTAATTCATTTTCAGAAGAAGGAAGTACTTTTAAAATATTCAGCTGATAATTCTAAGAAAATCATTTAGTTGCAACTTTAAAAAATAAATACATGAATTGACTATTAGCTCATTTACCTTTAAGATTCATTGTCAATTTTTTCTAAAAATTGTTTTAATTTAGTATGTATGGGAAAGTGTTCCAATAGAACAGATTACAAAATACAAGTAATCTACTAAGGATAGAAATTGGACTTCCTAGGAGGTATGGCTGAAGAATAACTAAACATTACTTGCCTAGTCTGGAAGAAATGCCTCAGACATTGCCCTAAAGTACTCAAATTATTTATAAGTAATTAAGATATGACCCTAATAGGTATTCTGTTCTTCCCTACCACTTTTAAATGCCTAAGGGAAAATATATTTAAATTTAAGACTTGTGAAAATTTGCTGGTTAGCTGATAAATCAAATGGAGTCAGTCACCTTGCCTTCCCACTTACCCCCTAAAAAACCTCTTTTAAATAAAGCATATTTTAAGAACCTTAACTAAAACAACTACCTATAATCATGCTACCTTTTAAAATCTGAGAAGAAAGCGTCTATTATAGTTTGACATTCATCTTTTACATACAAAGTTAATTTCATCTTGTTCAATAAAAGATCAATATTGTACATTCAACCAAACACTAAACAGACTACAACTCTTATCATAATGTTATCTCTTAAAGTTTAGAGTGAATTGTCTTTTATTAGATGTATTCAAAACTCTAGTCTCATTTTCTTCAGTTTAATATGATGTTAAGATCAATCTTGTACATTCAATTAAACATCTTGAAAATCTAAATCAAGCAGAAACACAAGGATTGTTTTGACAAGTTTGTACTAAAATATTAACAGCAAACAAATAAGAGAGAGCTTATTTTCCTGGGAAAAAAATCTTAGCCGTTACAATCACCTTAAACCTTTAAGAAACATATACATAATCTTTATTAGTGGCCCTGATCAAAATTCCTCTGGACAGCCATAAAACAAGCATCCTTTGTGGTGAAAAGGAAGCAGAGACAGCCCTTGCTACAGTAAGATGCCATAAGCACTTAGCCAGATTCATAATCATATGATAAAAATCTGAATTTTTAATTATTAGCATATGAAAAAGAACCACAAATCATACACACAAAGTAATAACAGTTCAAGGAACTATTGTTATTACTAATATAGCTGGGGATTCAAAACACTTCCTGGCAAGAACTGCTATGTTATGTTGGAAGGATTTGTAAGGTATAAAGAGAAACTTATATTCTGATTTTTAAATTCTATTTCTTTGCTAAGAGCAATTTCTTCCAGCCTCCTTTTCATAGTTACAAGATAATGTATTTATATTTATCCTATTTTATTTTTGCCCCCTCCCACTTCCCCCGAATAGAAATAATTCCTTGTTAATAAAGTACCTGTTTTTATAGCTTATTGAGTTTTGGCTGTTTTTTTGTGGTTATTCTTTGAAGTATGCACTGAGGCTGTCCCCAAGAAGGGCGTTACTACCAGTCCCAGTCTTCATTCTGGAAGAAGGTAAATTGCAAGTGGAATTAATTGTAGGTTGGTGGCCTAAGAAATTGTTGGTAATGTATGAGCCAATTCCACGATTTTAGGCCAAAGTAAAATTTCGGCAGCTAAGGAAGAGTAGAGACTCACGAAGGTAAGAGCTGCAAAAACCCAGAATTGGAATGCATTATTTCTAGCCTTGTACCTAGAATATTGCTTATCTCTTAAATTCTATAAAATGACTCAAACTGCTAAATATTTTTAAAGCGTTAGGGTTATTCTTTTCCTTAAAGAATGGAATTTTAGATTAGCTTAGAAAAGACCGTAAAAATCTGCTTCTGATATGAAACTTGTGCAGTAAAACTAAAGCCTATATTCAACTTTAAATGTGTTATGCGCTATGATCTAAAAATACTATTTTTCCTAGTGATTTTAAGTTTTAGATTTGTCCAACCCTAATCCATTTTCTCCCTTATGACCCACTCTATTTTTCTTTTTTTAAAGAAAATACCTACTCACCTTCATGCCTCTATATTGCAGCCACCATCCTTCATCCAACCTTCTTTAGCAGGATATTCCTCATAACATGTTAAAGTCATGTACTTGGTTGGCAGCAATTAATCTTTTTCAACCATACTGCTGTTCCTCCCCCCTACTCCCCAAGGGCTGATGATGTTGCATGAGCAGCATTCTCAGCTCTTGCTGTACCAGGAAATGAACCACAAAATAAACCTAATTTTCCTACATAGCAAAGCAGAAAACACTCTAAACTAGATATGTTTGTCGTATTGCCATAGTTCTTTTTTCTATCTCTGAAATACAATATAACTTTAAATAACAGTAAAAATTCCCACAATTTTCACAAATTCATTCATCTGACTAGGACACACAACCCTGTATCTACTGCATCTACAGCAGACAATCAAAAATCAAGTATACCTACAGTGTTGCAAAGATGACAAATGTAAAAACCTGTTCTAGAATCAGAACATTTTCTTATTTTACATGCAATAAATTATCTCAGTACCTAAACTATGTCCATTCTTTGTGTAGAAGCAGGTATTGTTGATAAGGTTTACACAACAGCCAATGACATCACCAGTTGTAAAAGTTGGTCCATAGGGTTGTCCCGTTCCAGAAGAACAAAATGAATGTCCATCATCTCCATGGTAACCATATGAATGTTTATCCCAACCTAAACCGAAAGCAGTAATTTATTTATTGTACTTCATGTTTTATGTAAGGAATTTACTTTCTTTGTAATGGATTTATTCATTTAAGATTAATGATAAATACATAAAAGCCCATTAGAAGAATACAGAAGTGCTATGAAAAAAAAGAATTCTCATTTGTACATTTAAATCTCTAATCACTATATTAGAGTGTTTTTTAACCATTATAATGGTCTTGTGATAAAAAAAGAAGTTATAGTTAATAAAACATAGGGTGCTTCCACATGACAATAAAAAAGCATGTAAATGTATTATTTGCAGAGTAACTTTACCATGTTTTTTATAAAAGGATGTTCATACATATTATGTCCTGCCTTTTACACGATATTTCAAAAGCAACCCATAATATGTGTGTGAGAGAGAGAGACAGAGAGACAGAGAGAGAGAGAGAGAGAGAGAGAGAGATGTTCTGTTCTATTCTTGTTTGACAGGACAGGGTTTTTGATAATAGATCACCTTGGTTAACTAGGTGATTCAAATATAAACGTTAAGCATTCTGTGATACCACAGGTAGCATCACTTTTAATGTTAAACCATTTTAACAGACCCTGAACTACAGATTATTGCTATCATGATGCTATATTTACATTAGAATTGATAACTTTCATTTTATATTAACTGTCATTTTAAACAATGAAACATTATTTAAAATATACCACTATGCTCTTTATATTTTTACAACCTTTATTATTACATAGATGCTGTTAAGATGCCCTAGCAAGTAAGACATCTAAATACAATCTGAAGCCAAACTGTACCGGCTTATGTTAAAAAAAAAAAAAAGCATTTAATACAGCTCTGCATTAATGGTTTTAATTTCAAAATTTCAAAAAATCCAACTCAGTTTTGCAACTAACAGGAGGGAAGAATGGTGCAGATAAACATAAGATTCACTAAGATACATATTTTGGAGATATATTTGCCATCCTAATTATGTTTTCCTTAAGACAAATATAAAAATCAGTTTATATTCCTGAGTACACACCAAATGGGTGAGGCAGCTTAGGGGTATATTAGTGGTTGGGGAAAGCCCACATGAAAAAATTAGAACTGAAAGAGTTCTAATTTTGTAAGTTAAAAGACTATAAAAAGGTACAATAATATACTCTTAGCTTTGCATTAACCTAAATCACCTCTAAAGTCCATTCCAGCTCTAAAATCTATGATCCTAAGAATAAAAGTTACCCTTTTCTTAGTCTGTCTTTAAAACAATCCAGCCTCCCCTTAGAATCCACAACTTAGACAATCAACTAAAATAATATTCTTTATTCCTTGCCCATTTAAAATGTCACTAATCCCAAATATGAAGACAAATAGCAGCTACCTGCAGTGCTACACTATACTTCAAACACAAGTATACCTGGTAGTCTATTCATGTTCACACCTTGAGCAGAAAGACCAATTCCCATGTAACTGTAAAAAAGAAAAGCAGGTTATTCCTTATGTAAACAAATTATGAACAGCATATGACACAATCAGAAACATGCTTAAGACACATGGAGATTGATATAGGGTCAATAGGTTTGCTGAGTTTATAGGAAAAGTCACATTCAAATTCATTGAGTTACAAGAAAGAAGTATCACCACCCAAGAGGACCAGGGCTGTGTAATCAATAAAATACACTCAGTTTACAAGAAAACAAAACAGCAATAATAATTACTCCTTTTACCAACATTTATAAATTCCTTCCTACTAACCTATAGAGTATAATTTTTAATAACATCTTATCTGCCCAATCAAGGAAGAAAGCAAGAAATTTTTCAAGCAGGCCATACAGAACAAGTAGAAAACCAAAGGAAAAGGCATTCTCATATAATGTAATATTATTAACATTTTAAAATATTTCAAAAATATAATGATTCTGAAATAGATTTTTGGCAAACTGACAAAAATCCAACATTACAAAGACCCAATGATTTAATTATCAAGATGCTATATGTGTTAAGAGTATGAGGAAAAGAAACAGAGATTCTACCTGAGTAATCATGATTTTAAGACAAAAAAAACGATATGAAAAAAATCAGGGAATAGTGGAAGGGGCATAGATTTGATATTTTTTATTGTGATACATTTTTATTTACCATATTCACTCATAAATTTTCTTCCCTCTTCTATCTCTATGTTAAAATAAGTGCCAGGAGTGAGGAAACTGTAGTTTTATCCTTGGCTCAGATTAAAAAAATAAAAAAGACTATGTTGTAGATATATTCTCTCTCACATATATAGGCATCAACAAGCAATATGATAAAATGAGAAGAATAATGGATATGGAATCAAAGAATCTGGGTTTTAATCCTGATTCTGCTACTTACTGTACGACTTTGGCTGTGTCACTTATAAACTTTCTTTTTCTTCATCTGAAAGTTGGGAAGGGGCCTATTTGAGGAACTGAACTATGCAGCACTTCTTAACTTGGGTCACAACCCACAGTTTAAGAAGTGCTGAAGGGTTTGGGAATGGAAAAAGTTTAAGAAGCCCTGCACTATATGATCCTGAAGTCAATCAATGAACAAGCACTTATTAAGCACCTCCCTGAATTCTAGGTATTGTGCTAGGTGCTAGGGATAGAAAGCAAGAAGAAAAGAGGAGAGGAAAAGAAAGGAGACAGGAGAGAAGAAAAATAGTCTTTATTCTTAAGATTTTGACATTCTATCAAGGAAGACAAGAAATCTAAGTAAATACAGAATAAATTTTTTAAAAAGTAGTAAAATAGAGTTCGGGGGATCTCTAGCAATGTGGGGCTAGCATGTGGTTACAAGAGGGTGCTTGAACTATGTCTTAGACAGAGGAAGAAAAGGATGCTATGAGGTAGATGGGAAGAGGGAGTAAGTGCACTCCAGACATAAGGGATTGTCAGTACAATGGTACAGAGAGACATGAAGCATCTTGTGTGAGGAACTGAGAAATGGTCGGTTTGGCTGGCTGGATAACAGAGTGCAAAGGCAGGAAGGTAAAATGAGACTGGAAAGATAGACAGTGATCAAATTTTGAAGGGCTTTAAAAGCCAAACAAAGTTTACATTACATTACTAGAAACAACCACTGGAGCCACTGGAAAAGATCACTTTGACAGCTGTGTGGAGAAGAGTTTGGAATGGAAAGAGATCTGAAGTAAAGAAACTAATTAAGGGACCACTGAAGCAGTTCAGATGACATCCTGAACCATAAGGTGGTGGCCATGTGAATAGAGAAAAGGAATTGGAAATGAGAGAAAAGCAAGGGTTCTTAATCTAGATTTCAAGGAGTCCATAAACTTGCATGTGGGGGTCAAAATACATCTGTTTCAACGTAATTGGTTTCCTTGGTAATTTAAAAACATTATCCTGTGGATAGGTTTTACCAGAATGCCAAAGGAGTCCATAACACACACACACACACACACACACACACACACACAAAAAGATTAAGAGCCCTTATCACAGAGGCAGAAACAGCAAGATTTTGCTACTGATTGGATGTATGGAGTGGGAAAGAATAAAGAGTTAAGGATAATGCCAAGATTAAGAACTTGAAAGACAAAAAGATTGGTGATCTCATAAACATATGTACAGAAGTTTGGGAGTAAGATAACGATTTGTTTAGGACATGATATAATTGAGATGGCTATGAGATATCCAATCTGAAATGTCTAATAGGTATCTGGAAATGGTAGACCAGAGCTCAAGAGAGATTTCTACTGCATATACCAGAACTGTGAGTCAGTCAGTCAGTAATAACAGAAATAAAACAGTTAAACCCATGGGAACTGCTGAGATCCCAGAGGGAACAGAGAAAGGAAAAAAAGTACAGGACAGAATACTGTGAATATCCTACAACCACAGTGTGCTATGGATGATGAGACATCAAAGAAAACTGAGAAGGAGCCATCATACAGGAGAACCAGGAAAAGAAGTTATCATAAAAACCCAAAGAGAGACTCTAAGAGCAAAGTGATAAGGTGACAAATGCAACAGAAGCCCAGGAGGATAGGAATTTTAATAAGACTATCAGACATAACAATTCAAAGATAACTGGAGAGAGCAATGTCAGCTATGTAACAAGCAGGGATGCAAAGAGTTTAACAACGAGGGAAGAAACAGAGGCCTTAAGTTTAAATACTTTCCCAACAAAGGTTTGGAAAAAGGGAAGGGAAGAGATACAAGATTACAACCTGAGAGAATATTAAGGTTTAGTGAAAGGTTTTGGTCAATGGAAGAGGCTTGGGCACATTTAAAAGTAGTAAAGAAAGAACCAGTAAGAGGCAGAGGAGGGGACGGTGGGGATATGATTAAAAGGACAATCTGCTGGAAAACATGAAATCAAGGGAACAAGTTTTGGCAACAAGGGACACTTCATTATCAGTTGGGAAGAAAGATTAAGACTCTTTCAAGAAAACCCCTAGGATCCTATATTTAGGAGAAAGCTCCAAGGAATGAAGGAGAACAAAAAAAAGTAGTAGTTGCAAGGTGACTGAAATATGGTTGTCTGCTCTTAGTATTCTCTTTTAAAATATTTTTTAAAATAATAATAATAGAATACCTCTACGCTAAGAAGGTAAAGAAAAAAAATATGCACTAGAGCCCCAATTTATTTTCCTTGTCTAGTATCTACTGGAAGCATTGTTAGAATCCTATTCCTTGGTCAAGTTTATGCCTTTTACCTCAGGTACCAACAGGAAAACTAGCCAGGAACAGAATAGTAAATATGACTCATTAATCATAACTCTATCCTAAGGAGACTGCCTCTTTTTATTTTCAAATACCCCTTAGAAAAGATTGTAAACAGTTGATTTGTTACTTCTTTTCCATAAGCAATCCTGCAGTCCCTTATCATTCATCCCCTTCCCCTTCACCTTTCGATTTCCTAACAATCTATTCAATGTCAATCAATTAACCTACTAAATAATCTAACTTAAATCCACAAATTCACTTAATTCAATTTTTTGGTTTAACATTTTATCTCTCTACCTTGCCATTTATAATGCAGTCAGTACACTTTTATTCACTATTCTTTTTATGCTATTATGAAAATTAAAAATTGTAGCATAAGATTATTGCCAAGCAAGGCTGAACAAAACCCTAGAATATGTGTATGTTTCAGGGCACATATAACAGGGGATCTATCATCAGCACAATGTAAGCTTCCATCATTATTTCGAGGGTTCATTGCTTCAGTATTACTAGTACTGAAATCAATTACTAGAACCACAAATCATTCATTTAACAAATATTTATTGGAGAAAGGCCTTAAACTCAAAGCACTATGCTAGGAGCTATAGGTGATACAATGATGGAAAGGATAAGAAAAACTGAAGGAAACTTCAGAAGTTATCTAGTTTAAACTCTCCATTATGACAGATGAGGAAACAGGCATAAAGTGATCTAAACTGACTTGCCCGAAGTCATACAGCAACTCAGTTATTAGTAGCAGAGCTAAGACTAAATCCTAGGTCCCCCAGTTACAAATCCTTTACTTACTGCTATATATTCAGTGTTCAAAATAAGAAGATTTAGTTATAAAATCAAGTGAGTGGTAGGAAACACACACACACACACACACACAGAGCTACAGGGGGCGGCTAGCTGACACAGTGAACAGAGCACCAGCCCTGGAGTCAGGAGGACCCAAGTTCAAATCTGACCTCAAACACTTAACTAGCCATGTGACCTTGTGCAAGTCACTTAACCCCAATTGCCCTCCAAAAAAAGGGCAAAAAAATATAATAGCTACATATATATATATATATATAAAAACCCTACTTATTAAATCTTATAAAAGTGAATGCTAAAAACTAAATAAATTTCAGGAAAAAACTACTTATTTAAAAAATTCAGAAAAATGGATTGTACAAATTCAGAAGCTTGGGGGGGAGGGGACAGGAAAACTGAACAGTTTAAATGCAAGGAAATTTAATTTTAGATCTCTTTGACAAGGCAGTAACAAAAAGAACATTTCCCACAATCTTTGCCACTGTTTAATATGATCTTCATCTTTACTTTGGAATTTTCTTAGATCACTGTACTGCTGAGAACAGTTAAGTCATTTCCAGTTGATCATCATACAATATTACTGTTACTATGTACAATGTTCTCCTGGTTCTACTCACTTCACTTGCATCAGTCGTGTAAGTGACTACTTTAATATTCTCTGAAAAACCACTGGAGCACTCTCTAGTTGTCTATCTGCTTATTGTTATCCTTCACACTAAACTGGCTCACATCACCACCTGCCTCACCACCTTATATGTGTTTGATGCTACTTTTCATACCCAAGTTATTGATAGTCACATGGTGTAGCAAGTCTCTACCTCTCAGAGATTCTGGAAGCAGCCTGGCCAGGCAAGTGGAACTAAAGGCAACACCGTTGACTGTCATCTCCCTTCAATGCCTGACTCAACCCAAGAGCTGCCCCACTTCCCATCCAGCCTCCTCAGCATCAACAGCTCTGGCACTTCAGAGGAGAACATTCTCACTACCAAGGGCCTTGCCACTGTCAAGCAGTTCAACATCATAAACAAATAGGACTTATGAGTAGAAATTAGATTACAGAAGATGCTTTGCTATCAATTTTGCTGATGTACCCAAAGAACAACAGGACCTTTCTATCTGACTTGTACCCTATCTCTTTTATAAGTATTGTCTCTCCAATTAGAATAACCTCCTGGAGTGCAGCACAATTCCAATTTTCTGTTTAGCACAGTGCTTTGCAAGTAGTAAACACATAATAAATTTTTCTTCATTCATTCAATCAGTCTTTACACTATTGATTCTTTTTTAAAGCTGGGTTAAAAAAAAACTCAACTGAAAATGAGGAGAAGGGATTAACTTTTTATTCGTCTGAAGCCATGCTATTCCGTGATTTACAGCCATATATAATCATCGGGGAAAAATCAGGAGTTAAAAGATTGGTTTTTGTGGCAAAAAATAGCTTGGGATCCTCATTATGATGATCAAATGAGATAATGTGCTCTACAAAGCTCAAAATACAATATACATCCAGCTTTTATCATTATTTAATAAATTACTGAAAATGCTATAAAACTTCCCAAATATGATCCAGCTTGATCTCTTCCCATTCTAATCTCAGACTGCTGCCCATTTGCAGTTCCTAAGTTCTGTATTGATGGTGTAATTCAGTAGGCTGTCTATCTGTGAGCTAATTTGGGTTGTAATATACAATATTAATTTATTTGTTTTTTTCCTATAGAATAGCCAGCCAGGTCAATCTCTCTGAGTAGATCTCACTGAGGAGGTACTGCAGTGTTTATGAGTTTGATGCAATAAGCACAATGTTAGGAATATCTAGAAAGTCTCCTATTTCGTACTCTTATTTTAAGTTTAGAACAAGACATTGTTCTTGGATTCCAACTAATACATTTTAATTACAAAATTATTTTAAGTACTAAAGTGCTAGTATTCCAAGGAAAAAGTACCATTGTAAAGGACCTCAACCAAATTATCATCAGCCATTTTTAACATTCACATAACTTGTTCATTTGTCCAAATGCAACTTGTCCAATATTTATCCCGAGTACCTCAAATAAAATGCTAAAATTCTTTTGGAAAATGTAAAGTTCATAATTTCACACTCTCTCAAAACCAAACTTAGCTGGACTGGTCCTATGATGGCAGACTTACCATCCATCATTGGGACCATACTCAAAAACCTTCCCAGTATAGTAAGGCTAATTTAAGAATCCAAGGTCATATCACCTCTGTTCCAAAATAAAGCACTGATGCAGGGCTTCTGATAATTGTTTCCAAGTACCAACCTAACTAAATTCATAGAGATTTAATCACCAGAACGCTGGCCACCAAATGATGAATATTTTTGGTCACATTAAATCTTGAGTACCATCTAATACACATGCAATCTCTATCAATGTTGTAAAGCAGTAGTATATGCAAAAGTCCTTTAATACAGTGCCGTCAAATTCAAATAGAACTGGATCCCTGTGGGCTGCGTACTGACTTTTTTCCCCCTTGAATAACATTTTCTTTCTTCCCAATTAATGTAAAAACAATTTTAACATTCATTTTTAAAATTCTGAGTTCCAAATTCTTTCCCTCCCTCCCTCTGTCCCTCATGACTCACCTCCTCCCAGAGATAGTAAACAATTTGATATAGGTTATACATGTGCAATCGTGCAAAACATATTTCTACATTATTATGTTGCAAAAACAGACAAAGAACAAAGGGGGAGAAAAACATGAAAGAAATAAAGTGAAAAATAGTATGCTTTGATCTGCATTCAGACTACATCAGTTCTTTCTCTGAAGGTAGAGAGCATTTTTCATCATGAGTCCTTTGGAATTATCTTGGATCACTGTACTGCTGAGAACAGTTAAGTCATTCCCAGTTGATTATCATACAATATTGCTGTTACTGTGTACAGTGTTCCCCTGGTTCTCTATATCTCTGTATCAGTTCATTTAAGTCTTTTCAGGTTTTTCTGAAATCAGCCTGCTTGTCATTTCTTACAGCACAGTAGTATTCCATAACAATTATATACCACAACTTGTTCAGCTATTTCCCAACTGCATCCCCTCAATTTCCAATTCATAAAAAGAGCTACTATATTTTTGTACAAGTAAGTTCTTCCCCCTTCCCCCTTTTTCAGACTTAGTAGTTATATTGCTGAACCAAAGGCATGCAGTTTTACAGCCTTTTGGGTATAGTTCCAAATTGCTCTCCAGAATAGCTGGATCAGTTCACAACTCCACCAACAGTGAGATTAGTGTCCTAATTTTTTCGTATCCCCTCCAAGATCTGTCATTTCCTTTTCTGTCGTATTAGTCAATCTGAGAGGTATAAGGTGGTAGCTCAGTTGCATTTCTTTAATGAATAGTAATTTTCAGCATTTTTTCATGTGACTACAGCTTTGATTTTGTTTTCTAAAAACTGCCTGTTCATATCCTTTGACGATCAATTGGAGAATGACTTGTATTCTTTTGAATTTAACTTCTCTACATATTTGAGGAATGAGGCCTTTATATTTGCTATAAAAATTTTTCCCCAGTTTTCACTTTTCTTTCTAATCTTGGCTGTACTGGTTTGGTTTGCGCAAAATCTTTTAAATTTAATATAATCAAAAATTTCCATTTTATATCTCGTAATGCTCTGGCTTAAATCATAAATTCTCCTTTTCTCCATAAGATCTGACAGGTAAACTATTCTCTCCTAATCTGTTTACAGTATTCACCCTTTATGCCTAAATAATATACCCATTTTGACTTATCTTGGTATACAGTATAAAATGTTGGTCTATACACCTAGTTTATGCCATACTGTTTTCCCAGTGGTTTTTGTGCATATTGACTTTGAAAAACCATAAATTAATTGTTATCTATGTTGCACTGTTTTTATTTATTTTGTTAGTAATTTCCCAATTAAATCTTAGTATGTTTCAGCTTAACACCTCCGTTTAAGGCACAGAGCTAGTTTATTTAATTTTCTCTTTTTGGGGAGACAGAGGATCTAGGCTTGTGGGATAAGTATACGAATATATGTACGTATGTCACATAACTAGAATTCATAAAATGTTTAAAATGCTACACTGGGACTGAAAGTATAGGCAATTCAGGAAATCTTTCCCCCTGATTTTCAACTATTTAAAAAAAAAAAGAAACTAACTTAAAGAAATGGTGATAGAACGTTCATGGAGATTAAATTTCATCACATATTTTCAGGAGAATGCTACAAAAGATCATTTTGCTGTACTATGTTTTTGCTACTACAGGCATAAATTGATTTAACACAGTTTATAAGATTAAAGTTCATCTGACCTGAGTAATCCATTCACAGATAATGCCAGAATTAAAGGAGTTCAAGAATATAGTTCACGCTTCCCCTTCATCTTAACCCCTACCATCATACCATAAGGACTTTTGATATACATGATGATGATACCTCCCAATACCCTCTTGACCTTCAGTACCATCTCCTAAATTCCCATCTTCTCCACCCTCATACCACCTTAGCCACACACATAGAATGTTAAACCTTTGCTCTTCCAGGGACCAAAAGTAGTTCTACTTCCACGTCTGCCAGAACGGCATAACTCTTCTCTCAAATCATAACCTCCAATCTTTCAATCTCTGCCTCACTCCTACTAAATGTAGTCTCTGATCCCACCATAACCTCTCCCCTTCCCCTCCCTATTCTCCTAATCCATCACTCCTGTTCTGATCTCACCTCCTCTTTCACAGTCTTAAGCCAAATAATTATCAGTTGCCCTTTAAACCCTTGCCACCTGGTCTTACCACCAATCTCACATTATGAAATCCCAACCCTGAGTTACATTCATTATGTGCTCTTTTTCTACTTCCACCTGCTGAATGTTCCTGATCAAAGCCAGAGAACTTTGGAACTCCTGTATATTTATTTAATCTTATTTCAACTGTCCCCTTATTTTTGTATGGCAATTTTTTGTTTTTTATCCTTGAATATCACCCTCTCCATAGTGTCTTTCCCAACTTCCCCTCTCTTCAAATTTGCTATTACACTTCCTCATTCATTCACTCTTTCTCAGCATTAGAACTCACAACTTACCATCCTAAGAAAACAGAGGAAAAGGCAGAGCAGCATAACAGCAAGGAACAAGTACAGCAAGTTTCCCTCCCCCAAACAGGACTTCAAACCAATCTAGGAAATGCACCAGACCAAATCCTGTTTGGGAAATTCAAGGGTAAAAAAAATCGAAGTATCACTTTTCCAGAACAGGTGCAGCACAGGAAGATAAAAAGCCAGTGGACACTGAGAATAAAGGAATGTACCAGGGCAAGAGGAGGTAGCAGATCCAGCAGAGAGGCTTCATCTTGTGTATGGTGCAGTAACAGGAACCAGCTGGTAGTTCTGTCACTGACCACCAAGTTCTGAATCATAGACCCAGGACAAACTGAGAAGGGGTACATGTATCTAATGTGGCATTCCAGAATGAAGAAAAGTTGCAGGCTGTAGCTATGTATTAAGCAAGAAACGAGTTCAGAAACAAGCACTGTGTGTGGCCCACCCAGACTTTAGAAGCAGAGATCAGGGTCTCAAGTTCTAGCCTCCAATCAAATTTGAAGTCTACAGAGGAAAAACCAGGACAAGAATCCCAAAACAAAGGGGTGTCACAGTTCTGCCATTCTGAATCAGCAGAACTTTCCAGTTGGTTGAGTCCAAAAGCAGTCTACTGAAACTCCAAATAGACTTGTTTTGGTCAGACTCAAATCCAGGTTAGGAACCTGCAGAACTCAGATGAAGGAACAGTGATCAGATTTTTTCCTCTCAGACCACTCAATAGTGAAAGCTTTCAAGTCCCCAAGCTGAGCTGTCCCTGAAATCCTGCTATCTCATAGCAAAAACAACTGATCTAGAAAACAGATTGAGGAGAAAAAAAAATTAAGAATCACTGAACTACCTGAAAGCTATGACCAAAATAAAAGAGCTTAGACATCCTATTTCAAGAAATCTTATAAAGAAAATTGGCCAATTTCAGAAACAGAGGGGACAGAAATAGAAAGACTATCCTTCTGAAAATGTCCCCCAAATGAAAACTCCCAAGAATATTATAGCCAAAATCTAGAATTTCCAGGTCAAAGAAAAAAATAATGTAAACAGTTAGGATGGAAGAATTTAAATAGCAAGGAGTTACAGTCAGGATCACAGGATTTAGCAGCCACCACCATAAAGGAATAAAAAGCTTGAAATTCACTTTATAACCAAGTTTAACTTACTCAGTAAAACTGAATCCTATAGAGGGAACAACAGATCCCTTTAATGATACAGGACTTCCTAGCATTCCTGATGAGAAGATCAGAACTACATAGAAGTGCTAAAGTATAAACAGGAGTCAAGAGAAACAAGAAAAAGTAAATATGAACAAAGAATTGTAAGAGACTAAATAAGAATAAACTGTTCACTTTACTATAGGGAGATAAGGGGTTATAGGGGGAAGTCTAATTAGACTTGGAAGACCTAGGAGACTTTATGTTTGTCTTGGTAATCTTAAAAAAAAAAAAAAAAGATGAAAAAGAAGAGGAAGAGAAATATACTAGAGGAAGAAGGGTGGAGAAATTTTAGGAAAAATTTTCTCATAAAACTGGGGTATGTTAGTAAAAATCTTGTTTACAAACAAGAAACGGAGGGGAGCGGCAAATCAAACTTTGCTCACCTGAACTGGTCAAAGGAGGGAATTAAGCACACATATACGCGTACAGAAACACATTTCACTAAACAGGGAAATAATAGGTTGGAGAGGAGAAAAGAAAGAGGGGAATTAATTGGGCAGTGGGTAACTGAGCTGAGGGGGTTACTGCGCCTTTCACGGTGACCCAGAATCAGAAACAGAGGGCAACAGTATTAACGGAATGGAATGATGTTGTGCTGTAATAAACAATGGCAGAGATGGCTTCAGAAAAACTTTATGAATATCTGTATGAACTGTCAGAGTAAAACCAGCAGAACTAAGAGAATAATTTATACAATGACAATAATATGGTAAAGGCAAACTTTCAAAAGATTTAAGGAACTCTGATCAGTATAATAACCAAGCACAATTTCAGAGTAATAATAATGAGAGTCATCTCTTTATAGAGAGGTTTTTGGAAGACTCAGGGCAAACTAGGACAAGGGGCAAGGAGAGGATGACCAAGTTTTGTTTTACTTGACTATGCCTGTTCTCAATTGTTTTTCTTTCTTTTTTCAATTTGGGGGAGGAGGGAAGGGTATAGTAGGATGGAAAAAAAGAATTCTGCTGGTTGAAAAAACTGTTTTTTAAAAGAAAACAAACAGAGGTGATAAATAGCAGGCTCCCTCTTCCTCTTCCCTAGGCCACACTTCTCATCATACTCCAATCTTTCCTTTAAAGAAAATGCTTTATAAAATTACAATCCAAACATTTCAATTAAGCATACAGAATACTTTGAGATGCTTCAATAAAACAATCTTTCAATTTCCTTATCAAAACATTTACATTCCTGTTTTAGAGTAGATGAAATCAAACATGGACAATTATGCTTCTGAGAACACTTCAAAAAAATTTTCTGAATATTAACCCAGATAAGGTATTATAAGACCAAAATTCAAGCTTTAAACACATAAGCAGTTATCTAAAGCACCGTTTTGTTCATTAAATGCAAACACACAAAGTTCAGAAGAAGGCACATTCCAAATGTTATATTACAAAACAAACTAGTACACGTGTATCTGAATCAATATGTGAAATAGTAGGTTTGTATCTGAATTGGCAAAATGAATACAGAGAATCCTCAGCAAAGCTTCACAAATCCAAAATTCCTTATTTTCATATAACCTACACAGATTTTTATTTTAAGTGTAATTTCACTGTGACAATAAGATTAGCCATTAGCCAAACAGAAGAGAAGGAGCACACCAGCAAGCCTATCTAAATATATTAGTAGTTATGTAGCCACACAAAGAAAGGGTAAACAGAAATCAAAAGTACTATTTCTTTCCAAGAGCCAATCATGTCAGAAATAATAAACAACACATCAGCATTATTTTTAAATTCCAGTCCCCAAAATTCAACATAAAAGGTACTCATTTTAGGTGAGTGGAGCACTTAGCACTTCTAAGGTCTTCTTGAAGCACCTACTTTATTTTCTAAAACTGCGTACTATTGGCATTATATTTATATATAGTATGTATACATAGTACACATATAAACACACACACAGTGTTGCTTTTTTTCTTTCTACAAGAAATAGAGTGGAGGTACTATGTAAGCACTTGAGTATTTGTTACAATAAATAAAAAAGGTTGTGGAATATCAAAAATTTACTTCAGTGCAAATAAGACAAGACAAATAGTATCACCTGTGGTTCACTTTATGTAAAGTTTAAATTGAATCCCACAAAAATTAAGCAAATTTATCACAAACCAGACTCTTGCAAATCACGAGACATCATGAAAACAAGCCAAAAAACTACTGTCACCCACCATACATGACCCAAATATTTTACATTATGGTCCACAAAGAATTTCTCATTTTTCAAATATATGCTATTATATGACTATAACAAAAGTTCCTGTCATCCCATAATAGTTTAAAAATACAAAACAAAACACCAACCAGGGTTATCTTGTTTTTTTTAATTAACTTTGTTTATTTTTAGTTTACATCATTCATTTCCATAAGATTTTGAGTTACAAATTTTCTCCCCATTTTTCCCCTACCCACCACCCCAAAACATCGATCCCACTGTATACCCCCTCCCCCAATCTGCTCTCTCCTGTATCTCCCTCATGCCTCCTCTGACTTTCCGGTAGAGTGAGATGGATCTCCTTATCAGGGTTATCTTGTTAACAATAAATCTCATTACAACTAAAATACACATCACAAAAAAAGTTAGTGGAAAATTTCTAAGTATGAAATAAAATCTAACTTATCCATGCCCTTTGACCCTGAGACGGCACTGATAGGCAAAACCTCAAGTAGATCAAAGAAAGGATTAATATTTCCCAAATACTCCGAGCCCGTTTTGTGTAACAAAGAAAGGAAGGGAGAGGGATGTCCCCATCGATGGTGAAACTGATACACAAATGATGTGATGTAAACGTAACGGACGATTATTGAGCCATAATATATGACAGTGATGAGTTTCCTCATCTGTAAGACAGAGTAACAACAGCACCTACCTCCCGGGAGTGTTGTGAGGATCACATGAGATAACTGTAAAGGCTTATTAGCAGAGTGCCTGGCACATAGCTAAGTAGCACGTACATGTTAACTCTCGTTGTTATGATGATGATGAATTCAGAGAAGTACAGGAAGACTCATATGAACTGACAGAGAATGAATTAAGTAGAACCAGGAAAACAATATACACAAATAATGAAAACAATGTAAATGAAAATCACAAAAACTAAGCTGAATTCCATCAATCACTGAAGTGCCAACTATAATGCCAGGCATTGTGCTAGGCACTGGCAACACAAAAGGAAAGAAAGAAAACATCTCGACATTCAAGGCCATTTTAAATTTGTACAAGGCAGTTCTGAAAGAACAATAGCAATTATATAAGGGGGCGTATTAGGAAAGCTTTTCATGCAAAAGATGATGTATGAGGGGCAAAGGTAAGGAGGGAGTACATTCCAAGCAGGGGGTCAGCCAGTACAAAGGCAAAGAGAAGGGAGATGGTACAGAGAAACCACCAGTTTGGCCAGACGCCGAGTTTGGGAAGAGGAGTAATTTCCAATGAAGTTGGGAAGACAGGCAGTTCCAGGTTACATAAAATCTAAACAAATGAGTTTAAATTTTATCCTAGATTCTAGGACCTAGAAGAATCCACTAGAGTTGGCTGAGGAGAGGAGTCACCTGGCCAATTCTGTGCTTAAGGAAAATTACTTTTGAAGCTCTATAGGATGGAGCTGAGGCAGGGAAACCAATTAAAGAGCTTACTGAATTATAGGAGAGACCCTGAATAAGAATTTGAACTAAAGGAAACAGCTATGTGAATGGAGAGAAGGGAACAGATTCAACAAATGTGGTAAAGGTAAGAATGGAAAGACTGATTAACTAACTGGGTATAATGCAGAGCTTACAAACCTAAAACACAAGAAGGTTGGTACCTTCCAAAAAAAAACAGTAGCTTGAAAGAAAAGTTTTTTGGGGAAGGATAATGAGTCCAGTTTTAGACACACTGAGTTTAAGATATGGGAAGAAGAGGTTAAAAATATCTGGAAGCAAGAGGTAAAAACAAAAAAGGCAGCAAATAAAACTTGAAAATATTTTTAAGGCTTCCAGGTCCAAATCAATAACTGGTTATTAACAAAATATAACAAAATTCAAAACCAAAAGAATAAGACATTTATACTCTTTGTAATGAGATTTTACTAGAATTAAAATTAAAAAGACACAATTCTATTCTTTCTTGTCATATCTTTCTTTTTTTAAAGTAGACTATCCATCCCTTAACAATAATATTAAACAGAGTAAAAGAGTTTTACCATTTTTCATTGTCAGGAATATATAATTTTCTTGTTTAAAAAAACTGACTTCTTAGTATTATATATTCCATAAGTACTCAAATTCTCACAAATCACTACAATTTTGTTTCTTTTAATAACGCTACTCCTTTATGGGCTGCGATCTACATTAAAAAGTTGGGGTAGGGCTTGTTTTGAGTTTTTCTTGTTTTTGTTTTTTGTTTTTCTTTCTTTGTGGTAGAGAAAGGTTAAATAATAGTATTCCTACCCTATAGTGGAGGGGGGGGGGAGGTGTCAGGGAGAAAGCCACTTGTTAAGCATAATCATACAAACTGAATCCTTTTTCTAACTTTTGTTTTTAAAATCTTCACATTCAGTCTTAAAGTCTTCAGTATAAAAAACTGAGTCAGGCACTTTCTTATCTCTGTAATAGAGAAAACAGAAATTGGCTAAACTGTGATATGCCAAAAATAGCAAAAAACAACAGAAAAATGGATCCAGATGCAGGGAGTTTAATACAAGTTCTTACTAGTTAAACCTAAATGCCTGGAAGTTTTGTAAATTGTGTCAATCAAATCAGATAGATCTTAATTGGCAGTCACCTCCTAACGCTTTAGCCCTAAGTTTTTCTGCCCCTCAGTTTCTGTCAAGTTTGTTAGTGATCTGTAAATAGACACTTAAATGCATTAAAGGAGCTCATTATTTCAAGTATTACAGTACTTTTGTACCGTAAATCACCACCCTTTATTAATCTATTTTCCAGTTTGAATTTTCATATATTAGGTTCCCCTAAAAAGCCAGTATATCTCTTTTAATACTATATTCAGGATGCTACATATGCTTACATGTAAGAAGAATGACTCAGTATGACTGAAATCAGTACAAAAGTTACCAATTCCAAAGAGTATACGCATGTTTCTAAAATGTTGTGGAAATCTTGCTTAAAATGCACACAGAAGCTCATTTGTTAAAACAACCTTAGCTCTCATAAAGTAAAAAATATTTTAGTTTGCAAACAACCATTCATTAAATGTACTTTAATGCTGTTTGGGTTTTTGTTGGGAAGTACCAGTCCAAAGCAAAATTCATGAATAAGCTAAATTTTTTAACATCACCTCTTAAGTCATTTGTAAATTCTGATTTTGGTGTTTGTTTAAAAAAATACACAAACACTTTGACCAATAAAATATGTAGGACCATTCAAATAAGTACACAAAGTTTCTTGACAATGACCACTGGGGGGGAAAGAAATAAACAATGTAAGACTATGAAGTCTCCAAAACAAAATTATGGCTTTTTTATAGATAATTATGCAAGCAAAGTTTCAATGAATTATGAAACTTGTTTTCTCCAGTTAATACAGAAAACAAGAGTGAAAAGAAAACTATCTTTAAAAGTACAGTATTTTTACTTTTAATATCATTTTCTAATATAACCAAAGAAAAATGCATTTACTATATTTCTAAGTTAAGAATTTACACAGGCAAAATAAAATCGCATTATCCTTAAGATTTATGTTTATGGGTGGCTCCTCACTTTATGCAACATATTTTCCTTAAGTTGTCAAATATATTTTCTTAAATCAATCATTTAAAATATACTATAAGTATTCTCTACTTAAGGAATCTTATTGTGAAATCTTTGCAAAAATGGAGGATCACTAAAATAAAATCATATAAAACTGGGTGTTCATATAAAAATAAAAGTTCAATTCATAATAACCCAACTAAAGACAGAGTAAAAGATTTGAATTTTGTTTTTCTAACACTAGCTGTGTGATTTTAGTCAAACTCCCTAAACTGTGAACCTCAGTTTCTACCATCTATAAAATAAGATTAAAACTTGCAGTGTCAATACCTCCTAGAGAGGTGAATAAAGTGCTTGGCAAATCCCAAAGTACTACAAAAGTTAGTTTTTATTTCCTCTAAACATAATTTTTAAGAATGTAGCAAATGACAAGAAAACTAGCAAATGAAAAGTACTTCCTGAGCCTATTCCAAGATTAGTATAGGCACCTGAAAGGCCAATGTCCTGTATATATGTACATCTAAAGTAGCATTTACACTTAGAAGTCAGGGTCAGAAAGATGAACATCAGGTACACTAGGAAGGTCTTGACTCATCAAGTAAAGATCAATTGTACTGAACATACTTTATGTGGACCAGGAAAGTATTCTAGTACATCTTTTAAAAAAAAAATTCAACAATAAAAATAAAAACAAAAGATTTTTACTGGCTTTTTAAGTCATTTTTCAGTCATGCCCAACTCTCTATGACCCCATTTGGGGTTTTCTTGGCAGAGATACTGAAGTAATATGCCATTTTCTTCTCTCATTTTACAGATGAAGAATTTAGGCAAACAGGGCTAAGTGATTTGCCCAGAGTCACACAGCTAGGAAGTGTCTGAGGCCAAATTTGAACTCATGAAGTCGAATCTTTCTCACTTCAGGCCCGGCTTTCTATCCATTACACCATCTAGTTGCCCCTTTTCCTGGTTAACCTCAGCTAAAACAAAAAATTAACTGGAACATTCCACTACCTAGTATTCTGGGTAAGCAACTCAATTCAATAAATACTTATTAATCAAATTTCTGCCATACAGATACATTTCACATTTGTTCAGCAGAATAAAATATGAACTAAATAAATATGAATTATTATTGAATATTAAATTGAACATGCTAATTTAACTGACTATAATTGGCATTATGTGTTAAAAAAAACACACATAATGAATCTGAGGACTTTTAAAGGTTTAGCAAGATGAGGTCCTTGACCTCAAAGAGTTTTCAAATAGTAGGTCAAGAAAGTTATTCACAAAGACATAAAGTAGAAACATTACTGTCTAAGGCAGCTAAGGGCAATGCAGTACAGTAAAAAGGGTGCTGGGATGTGGAGCTAGCTTCAAATCCTGGTTCTGCCCATCTTGTTCATTTTGGATAACTAATTTAACTATGGGTCTCAATTTCCTCATCTGTAAAATATAGGTTCACATCAACTGAAGAATGGCTAGCAAACTTGTGCTACATAAACGTAATGGAGTATTACTGCATTATAAGAAACTAAACTATGAGGAATTCAGAAACAGGCACGTTCTTATGAACTAATACTAAATGAAGTAAAACAAGGAAGTCAACAAATACAATGCCTACAACAATATGAACTAAAGAATAAGAAGAATATGAATTTGCGTAATCTAGGCCTCAGGCAAGAAAATATACCTCTTTCTTGGATGGCCTACCAAGAGGAAGAACTATAGGTAGGCAATGTTGCATCCCTGTCAAATGCAGTCAGTGGGTTAGATGATTTTGCTAACAGTCTGGATTTGTTTTGCTTTAATTTTTGTTACAAGAGAAGTCTTGCTACAAGATGAGATATATACTTAGAAACTAATGTGTAGAAAAACAATAAGCATCAACAAAACTTAATAAATAAAAAGGAAGGGGCTATACTAGATAGCCTCTGAAGTTCCTTCCAGCTAGATCCACGATCTCTGAAAATGCCATATGACTTCAAAAGGAGATATCACTTATGGTTTATAGAGGTGGGGAAATACCTGTTCTCTTTTTTTTCTTTTTGGAGGGGTGAAGGCAGGACAATTGCAGTTAAGTGACTTGCCCAAGGTCACATGGCTAGAAAGTGTTAAGTGGCTGAGGCCATATTTGAACTCTGATCCTCCTGATTCTGGGGCCAGTGCTCTATTCACTGCACCACCTAGCTGCCCCAGGAAATACCTTGTTAAAGAGAAATAAGGGAAGCCTTCAAAGAACAGAACTTGTAGTAAAACCTTACAGCAGGATGAATAGACTTAAAACCAGAAGAAACCTTAAACATTATCTGATCTCCTTCATTTTCCAGATGAGTACACTGATTTGAGCAGAATCTTCCAGGGTTAACAGTTAAACAGAAGACATGGGTGGGGCAAATTAAGAAAAGTGGCCTTCTAGGTATATTATCATTTCTGTATGAGCAAAGGTTCAGAGTGAAAAAACAAAGGGAATTAAAAGTATAAATAAGTTTAGCTTGACCCATAAAACTACATAAATGGAAAGAGTGTCAAAAATGTTTAGCAGAAAAAGAAGTAGGAAAAATATACATAAACAATAAATATATGTAAGACTAATAGTTATTCCCGCATATATAAATGGTCCAAGGATATGAACAGTTCTGAAAAGAATTACAAAATATTCACAACCACAAGAGAAGAATGCTCCAAATCACTAACAAGAGAAATACAAATCAAAACAACGCTGAGGTTTCACCTCACACCTTGCCAGTTGACAAAGATGACAGAAAAATGGCCAAAGTCAATGCTGGAGGAATTGTGGAAAGATATGCACACTGATACTTTGTTGGTGGAGCCGTGAAATGGCAACAACTATCTTGGAAAGCAATTTGGAATTATGCAAAAAAAAAAAGTGACCCTCTGAACTAAACTCTATTACTAACCTTATACTCCAAAGAAGCCATTGATAAGAAAATTTCCCAAATATACCAAGATATTTATAGCATTTTTATGATAGCAAAGAACTGGAAACAAAGTGGATAGCCTTCAATTGGGGAATGGCCAAACAAGTGTGGTACATGAAGATAATGGAATATTACTATGATTTAAGAAATTATATGTGTGATGAATATACAGAAGCATGGAAAGATCTACATGAACTAATGTAGAGTGAAGTAAAAAAAAATGTTAGAAATAACTACAATGTAAATAGAAACACACAATCAAAAGGGAATGCAACAAAATTATAAACATCAAGCTCAAATGAGGAGATTATTACTACACTCCCAACCCACCCATTCCTCCCTCCTGTGGAGGTAGGAGGTCCACAGGTACCACACACTGCATGTGTTTTGGGTTTTTTCAATGTGTTGATCTGTTGTGCTGATTTTTTCTTTTTTTTTTAATCTTTAAAAAATACTATTTGTTATATAGGATGGCTCTCTGGGAGGGGAAAGGAAAAAGATCCTGAAGGATAATTATAATAATGAAGACACCAATAAAAATTTGTATTTTTTTAAGTAGAAATACACACACAACGTGATTGGAAACAGACTGCTAAATACCCTGAGAAGGCCAGGATAGAATCTAAACCTTATTTTGTAAACAAAAGAAATAAACTGAGGATTTCTAAGGAAAACTGACCAATTTAGGACGCGAATGCAATAATCCAATTAAGAGGTAACAAGACAGTAAACCAGAACAGTAGACACAGGAATGAAAAGTAGAAGGGGGAAAAGGACAACATGGGAATTAGAATCAACAAGACAAACTAATCCCCTTTCTACATGACAGTCCTACAAATACTAGACTACAATTATCATGCTCCACTCCCTCCTCCCTCAAATCTTTTCTTCTCTTGACCACTCATTACCACTTCACTTCCTTCAACCAATGGTCTTAAGGCATCAACCACTTTGGTTACCCTCCAGTTTATGTGCTTCCTAAACTATGGTACTCAAAACTGAACACAATATACCCAGTTAAGGTTTAATCAGGCAGACTTTGTATAGTCATTTCAGTCATGTCCAACTCTGTGACCCCATTTAGGGTTTTCTTGGCAAAGATACTAAAATGGTTTGCCATTTCCTTCTCCTGCTCATTTTACAGATGAAGAAACTGAGTCAAACAGAGTTAAATGACTTGCTCAGAGTCCCACCTCTGGTGAGTATCTGAGGCCACATTTGAACTCAAGAAGATGAGTCTTCCTGACTCCAGATCCGATAATCTATCCACTGCATCACCTAGCTGCCCTTGTTGTTCAGTTGTTTCATTGTTTCAGACTCTTTGTTATCCCATTTGGGGTTTTCTTGGCAAAGATACTGGAGTGGTTTGCCACTTCCTTCTCCAACTCATTTTACAGATGAAGAAACTTAGGCAAACAACATTAAGTAACTTGCCCAGGGTTATACAGCTTGTAAAAACATCTGAGGTTGAATTTGAACTCACATCTTCCTGACTCCAGGCTCACTGTTCTATCCACTGCACCACCTAGCTGCCATGCCAAGCAGACTATCACTTCCTTATTTCTAAAAATTATGCCAGTTTCCTCCTCCAATCCCAGTCATTTCACACAGTTTACTTATATTGAACTTCTAAGTCCACTAAACTCCACAATCATTTTCAGATGAGCTAATACCTAATTCATCAAAATCCAGCCAGCCTTCTGGGCTGTCCTGCGTGGCCAACTGTCTAATTAGCATTTCCAAATGGATGTCCAATAGACATCTCGAACTCAGTTAAGTCCAAAACAGACTTCATTCTTTTTCCTCAAACTTACCCCTCTTCCCAACATACCAATTTCTGTCAAGGGTCCCTCTAGCTTTCCAAGTCACTTAGGTCTGAAAGTCTGGAATTATTCTTGACTTCACTCTCCACCACTGTAGCACCAACGCAATATTCACAATACCACTGGCAACTATAAATATGTCAGCACAGTTCTGAATCGCAAAATATAACAGACGCTCCATACATAAGACAGAAGCAAAACATTTATTCAGATACCAGAAAGCCAAATCCCAATACCAGAAAACTGAACACCATCCCAAAGCCTTCCCACAAACACTCAAGGTTGGTGCCCTCTCTCCTCCCTCGGTTCTAACCGCTCTGACTCCCAGCTTCCTCTGGACTCTGCTCCACCCGTCTGGCAAACTCCTCCCACTCCAGGCTCTACGTGATTACATTCAGCCTGTTAAGGGGCAGGGAAGATCTTTACATTCCCATTCCCATTACAACTACTCCCCATCTTACTTAATGTAAGCTTCTCCAAATTTGTATTATCTCAGCCTTCCACATGTCACCTACTGTAGCTCACTGTCTTTCTATACTCAAGGATACAGTTCATTCGGGTCAAGCAAATTCATCCAGGGCAGGTAGGTGTCCTCTTACTATTGTTTTATTTATATTGGCTATCAACTCCCTGACAGTGGCTAAATATGGTCCCAAAGCCATAGTTCAAGTGCTGTTTCTGACACATCTGGCTATGCCCTCTCTCCCCGCAAGTCACTTCCCCTCTCAGTGCTACAGACATCTCTGGGGGTTTTATTTTGGTTTGGTTTTTTTGTTGTTATTGTCTTTTGTTGTTCATTTGTTTTTTGAAGAGGAGAAGGCAGGGCAATTGGGGTTAAGCGACTTGCCCAAGGTCACAGGACTTGTAAATGTTAAGTGTCTGAGGGTGGATTTGAACTCAGGTCCTCCTGACTCCAGGGCCAGTGCTCTATTCACGGCAGTCACCTAGCTACCCCACTACAAGACATCTCTTTAAGAACAACTGGTTAAAGAATGAAGAAATCCCTCACCAGGTCCCTATACTGGGGAATTCTAAGTCCAATTCTGATCCCTTAGAACTCCCATTCGACCATTTTCATTTTGTCCTTCCAATCTAAAGGTCATTCTCCTTGGGAGGGAAAACAGAAAGAAACAAACAGCTGGAACAGTTAGCTATAAGCCTTATCTCATAGTCACTGTAACTTCTCCCATGCAGAAAGAGAATCTTATCCCTCCTGCCTTTGATCCTTTTTCTCTTACCAATGTAGCAAAAAAGTTTCATGTTGTTCTAAGATTTCCTCACCCAGCCCAATCTCATTCTGAACTTGGGCAGGCACCCCTGGTATTTTTCCAAAACCATATGATGGTTCTGTATAAATCCTATTATCTCCTCTGCTTTCAAATTCTTTACCTGCCTTTAAAAAAAAAAAACAAAAAACTAAGGTCTCTGGGCATCCAAATTGGGCTCTTTAGTCAACAGTCAACTCCTATTTTTCCTCCTCATTAGGATTTTCCTTTCTCATAATAATTTCATTTTTCTAAGTTTTGCAATCTCTCCAGTACTAACTTCCCCTATATAATTTTAGTCCATAGACTGTCTTTCTTCCTGCTTTGAAATCTGTGCTACCATTATCTTGAGGGCTAGTTTTTCTTCCCTCTTATCACATACAAGGGGATGGAGGGCAAATTCCACATAAGGATCTTATAATTCCCACCTGAGCAATTAGTTCCTCCCTATGGATGAGAATAAGATAGGGGAAGAGGGGAAAGAGGGGGGGAGGAGGAGGGAGGGGAAAGGGAGAAAGAGAGGGAGGGAAAGAGAGAAGGAAAGAGAGAGAGAGAGAGAGAGAGAGAGAGAGAGAGAGAGAGAGAGAGAATAATTAGCTGCTCTGTTTTGGCACTAAAAAAAGTGTTCCAGGGGTTATCTGCATAATTGAAGGCCATCTCTACTATATCATGTCTCTGTGCCAAGCTTGCAATCTGTTTCCCATGAGTCTCATGTATTATTACCTTTGCAGGTGGTCTATCAGAAAACCAAGCAGACAAAACTGTTCATTTCTCCATTCACTAATCTTTGCTCAAAACGCTCATCAGCTTGCCCTGGTTTTCTTCAGACTATATCCCCTTCCTCTCTCTTATTTCACTCAGTTTCTCATAAAGAAGCTGTGTGCTAAGCTGAAGACAGTGAGAAAGAAAAGGTGAAACTGAGTTCTTCACAGCCCTATTCTTCTGTTGCCAAACTATAATCACAATCCTCTCACCTCCAACTCAAACGTCTTAACGACCTCCACCATAAAAATAAATTTCTACCTTCCAACTATCTACCTATTAAAATAAAAGAATACAGAAAGATGTAAATGTAAAAAAAAAAAAAATAGAAGAAAAGGTATATAAGCAAGATACTCCATCTCCCCCTAGGTTCACAACATTTCATTTGAATTCACAATGCTAATAAGCACACAATAGACTTTAAAGGACTATTTACTGAATACTCCCCTCTCCCCCCCAAAAAAAGAAAACATGGTATTAGGCTATTTCTCTGGTTCCCGGAGAACTTAATAGTGTTGTTAATTACAAATTGCTAGAAATCATATAGTAGGTGGAAAAACTTGGATGTCTCCTGTCTCACTGTAACATCGAATTCAGCTACAACACAGGAGTGCCCAATCTTATATCTACCCTCAAGTAGTCATTTTTACATTTTGGCTTTGAAATGCATTATGTGATTTTTCTTGAAATTAATTTGTCTTTTGTTACACCAATATTAAAAACCAATGTACTCACAGTACAAAATAATGACAGTAAAGAGGTAGCCCTGGAGTATGTTAGATGATCTTATCAAACTGGAAGTAATTCCATTTTAGGCAATTTGAAAATTCAATGACTGTCTTTCAAGGCAGAAAATGGGTAACTATAAATTATAACATTGGACCACTAGCCACAACCTTTTTCCTTATAAAGTAATATTTTATCAGTCTTACTACCAAGAATATAGGGCACTTGACATTATTTCCCCTCCCCCACCAAAAGTAGAGGTCAAATCTCATTTACAACAAAGTTCACTGTATATCCAAAGTCTTCCTTTGCCCCATACCTAAGGAAAGACAGCAGCAGCAGGTTCACTGATAAATAAATACACTAAAATAGCAAGTACATTCAGATTTAATTTTTATACCACTCAAATTTTCTATTTCATCAATATGATTTACAGGTCTCATAGCCTACTTATAAATTAGACACTTTAAACACTAAAAATTACCTGGTAATATTTATATTACACACTAAATTAAAGCTATGTTATAGTGGGAAAGAGGAAGCCAAAAAAAATTTTTTTAAATAAGCAATATTAGGAATGACTGGTCAGCTATAGATTATCTATGCTACTTCTATATTCATACTTGATAAATCTTACTTTCAGTTTCTTGCTGACTATTATTTAGCATCTATTTTACTGTTTTGTTGATGTCACCACCATCCTTTATGTTCACATTATAGCCTAGAGTCCAACAAGAAACAGAATGAAAGCCTTTTAAAACTAAAAGACATTATCTTTCTTCATTCCCCAAAGCCATAATAACACAAAGAAATTGAACTCAGTGAAAACTGACAAGCTTGCTATGGCTGGTATTTTGCTTGGGTCCGATAGGTGATGTATGCCACTCCTAGTAATGGAGCTTAAGAACAGAAAAGCAAGATAATAAAAGCTGAAAAACAAAATAGTTCAAGGAGTCATCGCTTTATAGGGTAGTGGCTTCATTACTTTGTGAGGATGGCGGCAAATCTCTACATACTTAGAATCAACTGTGAAGAACAACATTCCTAAACCAAATAAATTCCAGGATCATACCTCACTTTGAATTATTTATAATTCTGTTCATTTTATTAGCATGTGCAACAAGATAATTCCTAAATAAACTAGATAATTTCCTAATCTGAAACTGCATTCTTAACATAGTAGGCCTTCAAAAATTGATCAAAGGTAGGATTTTCAAAAGGAACCTAATATGACAATTTCTTATTTAAACTAAAACAAAGCAGGCAGAACTCATTCTCCTTTGCACATAGCTGGTACTATATAAACGGTCAGCTTATGTTATTACTGTAGTTGTGAAAAAGGCAAACACTAAATATTTGGTCTGCCTATTTTAATTTAAGTCGGTACAAAGGAAACATTTTTAATTTATAATAAGATTTAGAGAGATTATTTTAGAGTTGATTACATGAGGAATGAGCATTAGACTAGGAGTAAGAAGACCCAGATTCAGGTCTCCCACTATGCCAACCTAGACCAAGCCAATCTCTCAAGGTCTTGGTTTCCCTTCTCTGAAAGTACTGAAGGAGGGAGGGAACAAGCACAGGCACTGTGATAAATGCTTTACAAATAAGTATTATCTCACTTGGTACAACACAGAGTTTGGTGCTATTATTATCCTCATTTCACAGTTAGGAAACTGCCCCAGACGGAAGTTAAGTGACTTGCTCAAAGTCATACATCTAGTAGGTGTCTGAGGCTGGATTTGTTCCTAACTCCAAGCCCAGCACCCCATCTACTGTGCCACCTAGTGGTGCCTCTAAAGTAGACTAGATGATCTCTAAGGTCCCTTCCAGATCTGTGGTCCTAGCAATCACATGAAACAAAACACATGCAAAAAAGCTAGAGGTTAAAGAAACTCAAGAATGAAAACAAACACAAAATTTAGTACATAGAAAACAACTTTAAAGTCATAATGCTAGCATAATAAAAAATAATATGACAAAGTAAGACATATCTTGGCATTTTCTTATGCTGATCAAAGCAAATTGAAAAAAATACATGCATACACTATAATTTTTTTCAAATCAACAACTTGTCTTCCTCCTTTCCTTCCCCAAAACACATGGTTCACAATTATCCCTTCACTTGCTATTTTATAAGAAAATCCAAATGCCAACATGCCTCAGATTAAAACAGAACTCAAATCTAAATTTGTATGTACTTTAGTTTACAGAAAACTCAACCAAACATTCTTAAAATAATCCTATATCAAAAAAAAGGTTTTAACCTCCAGACTGAGATAGCAACAAAATAATGACCAGCAAACAGCTGCTCTTTCTCATTAAGTGTTTACAGAAAGTCACTGCTCACTTCCAAGATTTCCTCTCAAAATAATCTATTTCAAATAAATGAATTTTAGTCAGTAATTTCAAAATATGCCTTAAAAAATAGATTAATCCCCTATGAACTATTTACTGTATATTTAAAGCCTTTACATAACTCCAAAAAATAGACAAAGGAACAAACTTCTACATAAATTTCTTCAACAAATTTAACACAGAAGAGTAGGTGTTAAAACCCTTTTTGGCTTAGTACTTGTTTCAAAGATTAGCTACAGGCCACTGAATATCCAAGAGACGTATTTAAGTACCTCAAATCTCATCTTGCCTTTACAGAATACCTGATGCAGGAGGGAGGACCTGCCCAATGGACCAGATCATGATGCTAAAACCCACCCACATCTTCAAATCTATCTATTGAAGAAGTATCTATCATTCACATATCAAAATTCTCTAGTTTCCATAAATCTGGAGAAAGGACAAGGTACTTGTAATCTCAAGCCCTAAATAAAATTCTAGGTATAAGGCCACTGAGGTTAACAGCCTCACAATACAAGGTGGAACAGGGATCTAAGGGTGGCTACACCTTACCCACATCATTTTGAAAAAAGCAACAGAAAGGTACTAAGAACAATTCTCTCTCCCGTTTCACTCCAATCTTCCACTGATTGAATATTCAATAAATAAAAAGCTGTTCTAAACAGTCTAAGCCAGACACTATAACTACAAAAGACAATCATATCTCAAAGTATTGTTTCAAAATATTTTTAGTTTGAACTAGTATTTAAACTGAACCAAGTCTAATCTGATACCTTAGTAGTAGAAAAATCAGACCATCATAAAATTTGTAACTAAATCAACAATTTTATATAATTTAAAAAGTGAATAGCAAAAAAGAACATTTCAAGTACAACAGTAGTTTACTTACAAAAAGGTATGCTAGTTATACTTACCCATCTCTTCCCTTACTGACAATTTTTACTTCAAAATAATAAATTCCACAAGCTGCTGGTATAGGATGGGTGGCACGAACTGAGGCTGCATCTTTTGGAGTTTTACCATGACCTACAAATGACATGGGAAAAGAAAACAATGCATGAAAAAATATGCTTGTTCGAAGGACAGGTATAATTCTAAATCCTGTTACTTCAAGTAACTAAAAATTTAGTGAGGTATATTATGTTAATGATAAATCCTCCTTGTAAAACTGCACAATTCAAGAATTTTCTGAATTATTATTATATATTTAAAGATTTTTTTTTTAAAAACCTGGGAAGGTTTACATGAACAAGGTAAAGTAAGCAGAATCAGGAGAACAATCTAAACAGCAATAGTAATATTCTAACAATAATTAGCTGTGAAAGACTGAGTAACTCCGATCGATACAATGAACTACCACAACTCCAAAGGACTCATGATGGAAAATGCCATCCACCTCCAAATAAATAAGTGATAGACAATCTGAGAACAGATTGAAACTTTTTCCTCCCTTTATTTTTCTGGCTTCTTTTTTCCAGAATATGGCTACCAAAGAAATATGTTTTGCATGACTGTATTATGTATAATGACTATTACATTTACTGCCTTCTGAATGAGTAGGGGTAGGGGAGGAGAAAGGGAGAAAATTTGGAAGTGAAAATAAAAATAGTTTTTTAATAAAGAAAAAAAATCCTTCTTGAATTGAGTCGAAAAAAGAAATTAAGACCTTGAACACACTAAACTTTGTGATCCTTATTCAAATATGAATTAAGCATTTTAATAAGACTATTCCTATTTTACTATTTTAAAGACAAAGAGGTATAGAGATTAAGGTGAATGATTAGAAACTAATTTCTGCATACAAGTTATTAAAAACTGAACATATTAAAAACACAATTCTTTTTAGATCACAAAGCTTTGAGGCTTTACATCACAGCACTTCTTTAAAGACTGAAATGTGACTCGAGTAGGATTAACTAGTAACATGGAATTGTTTTTAAGTTAAGATTTACCAGTAATTATGCAGTTACTTTTGATATAGCCACTTGTCAATACTTTTATATCACAGTGTAGCATATGGGTTTATGTCCTAAAATTTCTTCATTTCAACAGTTCATTGACCAAATTTTAAAAACTGAGAAATGCATCTAAGCTTTAATCTATTTTTATCAAAAAAATAAAAAATTATGCCATGATTACTAAGAATATTTCAGTGGTAACACATTCTCTATGATACTTCTCCATTTAAAAAAAAATAGAAGACCAGCTTCTAGCTGAACAGTTTCTTGTTCCCCCAAATATAAGGTAAACAGGAAAAGGGCAGGAGTGACACAAGCATGCTACCTTGTAAGCATGGAAACAGGCCATAACTGAGAATTCAATTCAACAAACATTAGTTAAGTGCCTACATGGGTGCAAGGCACTGCAACAGGTACTAGGGATACTTCAATACTTCCAATGAGAATATCCATCCGTCAATGTTAGCAACCGGCTCCAACAATGCACATTATAATACATCCATACTTTTTCTTGGGCAGGACATTTGTCTTTCTGTACTCTCACACCTATCTTCTATGCACTGTCCATCAGTTATCCTATACCTTTTCTTTTTTTTTTTTTATTTACTCATTTACTTTTAATTTACAAGATTCAGTTCCACAATCACTTGAGTTTCAGATTTTCTCCCCTCCCTTCCCCCCCCCATGGTGGCGTGCAATCATCCTATACCTTTTCTTATCATATACTTCTCATGATATCCTTTATGCCAGTTCTTTAAAATTTGTCAGTAATAATTGCAACCTTTCATGTTTTCATGCTCTTCAATGCCTTTTGGAATGACCACTTTAGTTTTTCAGATCATAATATTCTATGTTTTACAACTATATAGCATTTCCAAATGATAACCATGGTTTAAAAACAAAAAAGACAGGTCTTTGTTTCAGGAAGAAACTTAGGACTAGGGAAAGAACTACTCAGTTTCCCCAAGATCATACATCCTTGGTCTCCTCCTTCATTTTGATTCTGTTCATGCATACTATCTGTTCAAGAGATTTATTCTGCTGGACCTGCTCTATAGTCCATTCATCTCACAGCCTGCTACAATTAACAAAGAGCAAGTATTTTTTATCTACTTGGTTTTTTCTTTCACTTGAGTGATTATGGATTTCATATAGGAGGATCTGCAATTTTACTGGAGTTATGGAATCAATGTGTTACGCCCAAACAAAAGCACCTGGAGGAATCTCTGTCTTAACTCTGCACTGGTCTTCTATAACACTGGCAAATACAATCAGAAAGCACAGACCTTGTTTTATGCCTCACTTGTCAATCACCAAAAACTCAAAACTGTTATTTCATCTTTCAGGGAATCTTGTACTATTTTAACAAGGGCCTTTAAGGTAGCATTCTGTTCTAACAAATCAAACACTGATAATTATTACACTGAAATCTTGTATCTTTACTTTTCAGTAAATCACGCAGCTGTAAATTTAAAAAATGACTGGTTGTATAATCTCATGAAAGAACCTGTCTCCTCCCCTCTCCTAAATTCACCAAGGCAACACCAGTAGAAAGGTTTAGGGATACAAAGTTGACAAAAAATATAGTCACTTTCCCTTAAAGAGATTTTGATCCATTCAGAAGGATTATACACAAATATTTCTGATACAAAAACGAATGTAACAAATATTTAGAAATACAAAGTGCTACGACAAACATAAAGAAGACTACTGTTATTTTCAACCCCACTGTGAAATAAATACAGTGGACAATCAGGCAGGTTTCATGGGAAAAGGTTGCATTTTGAGATGACTCATGAAGGAAAAGTCTTTCAAAAGGCATTTTGAATGAAGAACAAGATCAATAAACAACCAGTAGTCCAGTCTATCTAAAATGTAAAGGGGATGGACTACAACAAAAAAGGCTGAAAAACTAAAACCAACTTATAGAAGGCCTTAAATCCCAGACTAAGGATTTTCTATCTTAATCTTGAAAATAATGGGGAACCATGGGAAGATTTTGAGCAGGTAAGTGATAATAATGATGAGAAGATTCACATGAGGAAGATTTCAGCAGTAATATGAAGAAGGGATTATTCCTATTCTAAAGCATATAAAGGCCATGCTAGCCTAGTGTAGAGTCTTGCAAGCCCTACTATCTTACTCAGTCATGCCAGGAACTCATTACACTTCATCACAGAATCCATCTCTTCCTTAATGACACAGCTCAAGCACCACCTTCTATATGAAGCCTATCCCAATCCCTTCACTATCTCGTATGTAATTACTCACTGTGTGCTTGTTTTTATTCTCTTTGTATTTATTCTGTATATATTTATGTCATTATTGTCTTCCTCATTAGAATGAAAAATCCTAGTCAGAAGGGATTGTTTCATTCATCATAACTGTATCGACATCTCCTAGCAGAGTATCTGGCACATATTTGGTGTTTGATGATTAATCTTGAGCTTTGTGAGTGAACCTGGCAATAAAAATTTATGTTTTGACTAAGGTCCAATCTAGCTAAGTATGGAGAAGATCAACACCAAAATGTCCAAATAGTGATCAAATTTTCAACCATATCAAACCTCCAAGACCAACTTGCTGAGAGAACACCATCCATGTCCATTGAGGGCCTAAACCAGGAACGACGCAGAGAATGGATTACAGAGGAAAGCCTGCAGGCAAGATTTTCTAAAAGATTACTATTACATGGTCATGGTGAGAGGAAAAAAGGGAGAAAAAAGAAAAAAAGAGAGAAAAAAAATATTACTAAGTAAAACATCTTTTCTGTGAAAACATGTTGCATTTTCTGGAGAAAAAAATTTAAGCTAATTCCACAAATACTTTGCAAAGTAAAATCACAGAAGTAGAATTACAGGATTTGACAAATGATCGGATATCAAAGAAGGCAGAAAAGATGCAAAAATGCCCTTAAAGGCTCAGAAATGTCCCCAAAATTTTAAGCATAGATGAAATGCTTAAAATAAGGGTAACTGAACCAATTCTCTGTAATCCCCAAAATGACTGTTTCCAGAGTACACTACATATTATATCAATGGTCTGGTAAGGCATATTTTACTTAATATAAACTCATACATGTCATTATTCTTTCATTCATTTTCTTAAAATACCTTCAAGAGTATCTAGAATGTGTCTTCTTAAAGTATGATTTTTAAACTAGTCATTTGTTTTTTGGTCTTTGCCTAGAATATGAAAACACACACACACACACACGCACACACACCCATATAATGAAAACATCAAAGGAAAGGAAATTACATCTGGCTAGGGATACACTTTAATAAGACTAACATATTAACAATAGATATTCTACCATCAAATTGTTTTGCTTAAACCTACAACACACATAAGCAAAATTTCCACATGCTCAGAGTCTAGAAGACATTTAATAAACTCTGCCTCTTCTTTCTATTACCTGTTAGGTTTCCATGGAAATGTGTGTCCGTAGGAGAAATCTAAAGAAACCTGCTGCAGGCAGATGCTTCTGTTTTCTTAGCCTGGTGAACAGTAAAGGAGTATATCGAAATACGTATATGAAAAGATCAATTAACCTTCTCTAGAAAGTTGATTTTACACACTGAGGCAAGCAAGAAAATAAGTACAGGAAAAAATCCAAGACAATTTTTTAAATACAAAACCTTTTTCTAAAAATGCCTTTAATTACTAGTGTAGTATAACATGAGTCAATTTTTTACCCTATAAGCAATGTTCATATACTTTTGAACTCCCAAAAATGTAGGAGGGTAGCTCAAAAACCTGTGCTGTAATTATTTAATGTTTAAGGACATATGGTCAATATCTTTTAAATGTCTAATACAGTCTCTTACCAAATGATTTCAAATCTTGCATGGCTTCATATTACTAAGTAAAACATCTTTTCTGTGAAAACATGTTGCATTTTCTGGAGAAAAAAATTTAAGCTAATTCCACAAATACTTTGCAAAGTAATATCTTTAGGAAATCCTTACACTAGAGGCCAAATAACTGGAGCCTGAAATTAAACTGATCTTTTTCTACATTCAAATTTTTAAAAAAGAGTTTTTTCAAAAACCAGCAAAGACTTACTATACAAAGACCTATTTACATTTTCTTTGTCTACAATTCTATGCAATGAAAAATTATGTCCCAAATAATGATAATGCTGAGGTACTGGATAATATGGAATCTTAATTTTTAAAAATCTACTATACTAGATATTGAGTCATGTTCCAGGTGTTTAAAAAACAAAAAACCAGGAGTTGGAAATGAAAACATATCCTGCTTAAGCCTTAATTAGAAAAACTAAATTAATTTAATAACTCCACTCCCAGAACATTTCAATTAAGTAAAATTTTATTATTAGTAAGATATAAGTAAATTTTTAGTCCAAGGATCAAAATGAAGTCTCATGCCTATTAGACTACAGGTCAGTTATTTCAGTGATACAGGTCCTATTTCTAAGAATATTCCCCCATTGTTATCTTAAATAATGTACCTATTAAAAACAATCACATCACAAAAAATTTTAACTTTTTAAACTTGAGAGAAATGGTCCTGTGTATTGTCTCCACAAAACTCACAAAAGCTACTCAATATTTTAAAACCAAAGTTACTTTACATTATAGTTATACTAGGTTTCATCAAAAAAAAAAGTGAGCAAATCTAAATACAATACTAGCATATAAAATAATTTTATAACTTTATCTGTTAACAAGTCAACTAATGGATAAAATAGTTGTCATCTGCTAGTCACTCAAAAACAAATAGTTTATATTCACAGGATGAGACCTAACCCAAGAACAAAGTTCCTTCACTTCATTTACAGTATCAGAATAGCAAAATAAGTCTCTTTCTTTTAGGCTACAATAAAATCATTAAGCATTTATGAAGGGCCTGCTTTGTGCCAGGTACTAAACTAGGTCATAAAGGTAGAAAGAAAAGCAAAACAGTCACCACAGTCAAGGAACTTGTAATCTAAAGGAAGAGATAATTTGTACTAAGCATAACGTGATTTGAGAGTAGGGGAGAAAATTACTGCTAACAACTGGGGGGATCTGCAAAGGTTCCCCAAAGAAGAGACATGGTACTTAGCCTGAAGAAAACTATGATAGAGTTGTGCCTTAGAGCGTTTTTTTGTTTTGTTTTGTTTTTTAGTTAGTGGAGTAGTGAACTGATCCAAGCATTATGGAGAGCAATTTGGAACTATGCCCATAGGGCAATCACACTGTGCATACCCTTGGATCCCAGCAATACCACAACTAGGTCTGTATCCCAAAGAGATCATAAAAAAGGGAAAATGATCTACATGTGCAAATATATTTACATCAACCCTTTTTGTGGTAGCAAAATATTGGAAATTGAGGGTTTGTCCATCAACTGGGGAATGGCTGAACAAGTTGTGGTATATGAATGGAATGGAATGCTATTGTGCAATAAAAAATGACTAACAGGCAGATTTCAAAAAAAATGGAAAGACTTGCACACACTGATGCAAAGTGAAATAAGTAGAACCAGGCAAACATTGTAGACTGTATCAGCAACATGTGATGACCAACTATGAATGACAACTCTTCTCAACAACACAAGTACAAAGGAATCATGAAGGAAAATGCTATCCACATCCAGGTAAAGAACTGATGGACTCTCAATGCAGATTAAGCTTATTTTTTTTCATTTATTTTATTCTTTTTTATGGTTTTTTTTTTAATCTCTTTCTTCTTTCATGACTGCAACTAAGATGGAAATATGTTTTCCACGATAGCACACGTATAACTTGTATCAAACTGTCTGCCATTTTCGGAAGGGGGAAGAAAGAAGAAAAAGTTGGAACTCAGAAATTTGTAAAAATTGAATGCTAAAAACTGTCTTGACATTTAATTAGGGAAAATAAAAGACTATTTTTAAAGGGGGGTGGGGGGGGGTTGCTTTCCAGGCATGGAAAATAGCTGTATGAGCCCCTAGAGGATTCCCCCTCCATTCTTTAACTATTTTCTCCTCGGGAACAGGGACAAGCATTAAGTACCTACTATGTGACCGACACAGTGATAAATGCTTTATAAATATGATCTCATTGGGATCTGACAAGATCCCCTCAGCCTTGGAACTCATCTTATCCTATCAGTATCCTCAGCCCCACTGATTAGGAGGGTAGAGTCAGGAACTCATCATCCTCCTTTAAGAAGGGGAGACGAGAGCCATCTCAGATTCTCTTCATTACCTACCTGACTGTACTCATTTTTTACTCAGTGGCTTCTCTACCATTTTCCCTCTTCCCCCCACCCCCAACTGGATATAACCTTCCCTTTCCACCTACCTCACTTTCAGATTTCTTTTGTGTGCTGTCTTCCTTCATTAGGCTATAAACTCCTTGAGGGCATACTGGCTTTTTTCCATTCGTTTCTCCAGAGCTTGGCACAAAGCCAGGTGCATAATAGGCACCTAATATTTATTGACTATTGATCTTCACAACAACCCTGTGAGATAGGTGCCATTATGATCCCCTCAGTACAACTGCAGAAACTGAAGCAAACAGATCAAGTGACTTGCTCATGGTCACACAACTTAGACTAAGCTGAGTAGTAAGGCTACAGCTAAACTCACATGTTCTTGACACCTGGCCTAGCCTTCAATATACTGTGCCACCTAGCCAGTAGGAGGCTTTAGAACAAAGTTGTTCCCTTAAACTCCTTATGTCCTAATTCCTCCTTTAATGATATTACCAACTCCCTTCCTTCCAAGTCATTCATTCCTTCATCCCACACTGGCATAGTTACACTGTGAATCTCAGCATTACTCATAATGTTCTATTACCTAAATCAAAAAACTAAGACAGTGACCTGACAATAACCACATATCACTCTTTTTCCTGTGCCTCCTCCTTCCTAAACCTATTATTCAGCCTCAATATGACCTCCAGTTCCTCTAACCCTCAGTATCTTCTTTAAGCCAATTACCTCTGCTGTGTTTTCACTCACTTTCCTCCCTTCCCAATTTCAACTAAGTAAAACTCCACACAATTCACAGCTCTCTAACGCCTCATCCCTTTCTATCCTATTGGAACTTAATTGTATCTAGAGGTCTGGGTTATTCCCATCAGCTACACCCTAGGTGAAAATGAAATGGAGGAAATCAAACAACTGGGCTAAGTAGACCATAATAGACATATTGCTCCCCCCTCCCCTTTAACTTATAAGGCAATTCTTTTGCTCCTCCCTAATTCCCTAACTCAGGCAGCTCTGCGGTACAATGGATAGAGTGCTTAAACCTGGAGTTAGGAAGACGACTCTTCCTGAGCTCAAATCCATTCTCAGACACTTACTAGCTGTGTGACTCTGGGCAAGTCACTTAACCCTGTTTGGGCTCAGTTCCCTATCGGTAAAAATGAGCTGGAGAAAGAAATGGTGAACCACTCCAGTATCTTTGCCAAGAAAATCCCAAATGAGGTCATGAAGAGTCAGACATGGCTGAACAACAATTCCCTAACTCACTCTGCACGAAAATCTATTTCAAATCACATCTTCTCAAGCCTCCCACATGTACTACCCACTCTCTTGGTTGTATGCACTTGGTCTCTTATTTTACTCAGAAAACAGACCATTTATCCTGACTACTTTCCCCCTTCCCTTCATTTCAAAACTTCTGGACATTACTCTTCACTCATTCCTTCTGCCCCTCCTCCATGCAACCCCTACCAGGAGGAAGCATATATCTTACCAAGGCCAACCCTGTACATATGAATAGGCCCAGCAAAAACTCTAAATATCATCTGCTTCTGTATTCTACAGCAGATGGTCCCCTCAATCATCCCATTACTCTATCTTCAATGTGTATCTACTGATGCCTTCCCTACTGCCTCTAAACATGCCCAAGTCACTCTTATAATAGAAAAATCTTCACTAAAGGCTACTAGCCCCTCAAGCTATCATTAATGATAAGAATCATTCTAATGAGAATGGTTCTCTAGGTTTCACCAGATTGTCAGAGGGGTCTATTGACATAAAAAACGTTAAGAAACACTGCAGCATACTCTCAGTAGCCTCATCTACAGCCAATTCACAGATCCCTCCCCACTCCACACTCACTCCCAAGTTCTCCCCCAGCTCCACATTATCAAAAACCTACTAGAATTCATAAGTGGGAGGAACACCCATATGTACAAAAATATTTATTGCAGCTCTCTTTGTGGTGGCAAAAAACTGTAAATTAAGGGGATGCCCATCAATTGGGGAATGGCTAAACAAGTTGTGGTATATGAATGTAATGCAATACTATTATGATATAAGAAATGGGGAGGAGATGGTCTTCATATTCACCTGGGGAGTCTTATACAAACTGATGCTAAGTGAAAAGAGCAGAACCAGGAAAAATTTGTACACAATGACAGACACATCGTATGTGTGATGACCAACTTTGAAAAACTGGACTCTTCTCATCAATGCACAGTCATAAGGCAACTCTACAAGTCTCAGGATGGAAATACATATCTATATTCAGAGAAAGATCTAGAAAGAACAGAGTGTAAATGGAGACTGAAGTAATCTAAAGCTAGCATTCTTTTCCATGTTTGGTTTTCTTTCTTTTTTCCCACTGTCCACTCCATTGGTTAAACCCTTCTATACAACCAGACTAATGTCCAATGTGAAAGTATTTGCAGATCCTATACTTGATTGTATGCCACCATGGAGGGGGGAAGGAAGAGGGAGGGGAGAAAATCTGAAACTCAAGGGACTTTGGAACTGAATCTTGTAAACTAAAAGTAAATAAATCAATTAAAAAAAAAAACCTACTCGAACAGAACTGGTTTCTTTCCTTAATTCTGGCCCTCCCAGCTGTAATATTGCAACAGCCTCCTAATTAGACTTCCTGCTTCAAGTTACTTCATACTCTAATCCATCCCTTACACAAAACTGCCAAAGTGCTTTTCCTGAAGTACAAATCTGACTGTGAGACTCCCCTCCTCTCTAAATTCCAGGTTTCCTCCTAACTCTAGAATCAATAATAAATTTGTCTGTTTGGCTTTTAAAGTCCTCCCCAATGACTGTATAGTCTTCCTCCCTGTCCCCACCCTTTACCCTTCAATCCAGCCCAATTGGTCTCTGGGTTACTCACACAACCCACTTTCTCTCCAGTCTCTCTGCCTATGCACTGTGGCCATCCTTTATGTCTGTGATGCTCTCCCCCCTCACCTGTGCCTCATGAAATCCTTCTCTTCCTTTAAGAATGCAAAAGTTTCACTCTTTGCATTCTCAGCTCTAGCACCCTGCACAGTTCCTGGCTCATAGCAGACATTCAATAAATGCTTGCTGACTGACAGTCAGTGCAAAGGCACCAAGATGGGAGATGAAGTGCTGTGTATAAGGAACAACGAAAAGGCTGGTTTGTATGGACCACAACATGGGTGAAAAGGGATGTATAAAAAGATTAGAAAGGAGGTAACTTAGGACCAAATTGTGAAGAGCATTAAATATCAAAAAAAAGAGTTCATACAGGGATGGGAACCAAATGGATTTGGTCAAAGGGCCACACTTGAGGACCTAGAGGGCTACATGTGGCCTCAAAGCCAAAGGTTCCCCATGCCGGGTTTAATCTGAGGCCATATGGAGCCATTGGAGTTTATTAACTAGCAAAGTAACATGGTCAGAACTACGCTTATGAAAGAATCATTTTGGCAGTTTAATGTTAATTCTGGTAAGGTCACTTATAAGCATGGGAAAAACACAATGTACCAAAATATCTGCCCAACCTTAGTTTGCTGCACTAACCCTTTTTATCCATTAGAAGGCAATACAACATTAAAACATTAGCATTGCTCCACATACTTCTATACATCTTCAATATAACCTCTCAATTAAGATGCTATGTAGATCCTGTTGAAAGCCAGCCATTTCCATTTCACAACTAAAAATGTTAAAGGAGAATCAATAAGCTGGATGAGAATAAAGAATAAATTAGATAAAATAGCCAAAAAAAAAAAAGACATTTTAGATTCAGCAATTTCTAAGGAAGAAAGGTTCTAATAAAATAGGTTTGTTACATTGTAATGCCAAGTCTCAAGCTCCAAAACAGGCTTGACTTATCACTAACTGGTCAGAAATATAGAAAGAATACTAGTCAGGATGCTAAAAGAATTTGGTGCAGTTTTACACTTTTAAGATTGCTATATTTATAATTCCTCCTCTCATCTTAAACATGTACATAGAAAATGATCCTGGACTCACTGGATATGTGCCAACTGCTGCAGTAAAACCTGGCCTGAATCTGATTCCAAAACCTGAGCTAAAGGAGGGCTAGAGCACACTGCAAAGCATTAGTCTTACTTCTTTCAAATGTCTTTAAAAACTTTCCTATTACTAAGTAATGAACTATCACTAGAAAAACATGAACAGTATTTTGTGAAAAGTCCTATTAATTTTATTCACTAAGAAAATCTTCCTTTCTATAACTTGTAAGACAGTCACATTTTGGCAGGTGTAATGAGAGCAGCTTCCCAAAGGAATGCTACTGTGAACAGCATTTAAGGTTCTGATTACACGGTATAGTGAACATTCTATTTATTCCATAACAAATCAAGGCAAACATTCACAACAGATCACAATATAATATTCACAACGTTACATCTTATCACAGAAAATCACAATATAGTGTTCACAACAGCTTACCATTAAAATGGCCACATAGTTTTTACCAAAGTGGTCACAGTATTTAAAACAAAGAACAAAAGAACAATCATCTGTTATCCCCAAGGAGGTTTGCCTCCTTACTCAGTCATTCAGTCATCTCAAAATAAAACAGTCTTCCACTCATGGGGCAATCATAGGTTCCCCAGTCAGTCATCTAGCAATCAGTCACTAAGTATCATTAATCACTAAATACAATCATTGGAAAATTACACAAACCCTCCACCCTTGGGTCTCTAGTAAACTTCAATTTCATCACTGCATTCAATATCTAAGGAGAGGCCTTTTCTTCATCTTGACTTGGGGTGGTCTCTCAGATTCCCTGGATCCCCTTCCATGGTCCCAGCTCCTACCTGAATCCACCAAACAGTCATCTGGATTCAGAGGCAGACAGCTCCCAGGTCCTTGTCCAGTCCTTCGAGCAGTTCCTGCTACGAACTGAAGTTCACAGGGTCCAGTACATCTCAAAAGCTCCACAACTTCTGTTCCCAGGAACTCAAGGATCAACCAAGCCACAAACAAACAAGGGTTAGCATCCCCAGCATTCTTCAGTCCTCCAGGAGTTCGGCTTGCCCTAGGACCCAGAAGAAATCTGGCAGCAGACAATTCAGCCTTCGCCGGATTCTGGTCGCAAGAAATCTCCAATTCAGTTCTCAGTCCAGTAGTAGTAACAGCCTAGCTTCCAGATGCTTCGAGAGAAATTCTCTCTGCTGGCTTCAGTCTCCACCATCCTTCCTCTACCAGGAGCCTGCCAGGAGAAAAATTCTGATTCTGCCTCTCTGAGGCTTTTCTTATATCCACACACACAGTATTGGCTTCTTGTTTCAGCCAAACCCTTCCTGTTATGTCAGCAACAGGAGACAAAGTTCACACCTTCTGCCTCTTTCACAGAGGCTTGACTAAGGGCTAAGTACCTGCTTACCTGACATAACAAAAAGGGGTCTTCAAATTTAAATTAATTACCATTACAGCAAGACAAAACTTAAAATATCAATACAGATCAACATTTTTAACATTTAGATACCAAAAAGTTGGTTTTTGTTTGTTTATTCAAGAGACAGTCCCAATCAACCTGTACATTGTTTAGGAAGGCAGGAGAGAAATATGTGCTACTTTTTTTGAAATACAGTGTTCTAAAAAGAAAAAATCTTAACTCTTCATTTTAATGTTTTGGATCATCTTATGGGCTGAGCCTTCTCATGCCCAAATAAAAACAGCTTATCATTAAAACATTATTTAGTCTTTCAGACTCAGATATAATACCAGTCAAATCATATAATCTTCAAACAAATTCATTGTTCAGTCATGTCCAACTCTTTGTAACCCCATTTGAGGTTTTCTTTACATAGATACTGTAGTGTTTTGCCATTTCCTTCTACAGCTCATTTTACAGATGAGGAAAATGAGGCAAACAGGGTCATATAGCTGGTAAGTGTCTAAGGACACACTTGAACTCAGGTCTTCTAACTTCAGACCTGGTAGTCTATCCACTGTGTCACCTACCTGCCCAAACAAATTACACATGGCAAAAACCTGATAAAATGGATAACCTATCTTCGAGCACCAATGGTACAATGGAAAGAGCCCTGGCCTTTTATCCTGTCTCTATTACTATGTGACTTCAGGAATATCAGACCTTCACACTCTCTTGGCCTGTAGTTTCTTCATCTGTAAAATTAAGAGTTGAATTAAGTGACTTTAAAGTCATTAGAGCTGGAAAAGCTCTAAATCTATGATATTCTTTCTTTTAGGCCTTCAAAGCTCTCAACCTTCCCTCAGAGATCAACTCCATCCTAATTCTCCCATTTGCTAAAATCCTGGCCCAAAAAAGAATGAGTTTGTTATTGGGTTGATTTAATGTGTGTGTGTGTGTGTGTGTGTGTGTGTGTGTGTGTGTGTGTGTGTATAAGGGGGGGGAGTATTAGAACTAATGAAAATCGTGGGGGAAAATTCCAGTCAAGTGATGAAAAATCCTGAGAACCACTGCCGGGTCACTGAAAATTCTATATAATTCAGACTGAAAAAGTCAACCACTAACAATTTCCCAAGCTCAAAAGAAACCAAGCACTTAAATGATACACCATATTACATAATCAATACTTCAAAACTTTTTATTTAAAATGCAAAAATAGCACCAAATAATAACCTTAAAATTTCATTGTCATTACAGGTTACAGCAAACTAATGCCTGGTCATAGCACTTAACAAGTTAATGTTCCTTCCTTACCCCCTCCCATTGTATTCCTTAATCTAATCACAAAACTTAAGCGAACTGGGCATCATGTTCATTTTATTTTGTCTACAATGCAGTAAAAACCTGTGTTTTTCCCCCAGAAAATTAAATTAGACCCTCTGACAGCAAAAGAAAGCTAGAAAAATATAAAAGTTAATTGTCTAAAAAATTCTTAATAAGCAATGATGGAAACTGTGATTGCCACTTTCATTCAAGGATCAGAAGACAAGGAATTTTTCTTCATCATATTTCTGTGTGGAGAAGGTAGGCGGTACTTCAAAAGAGAAGGGAAAGTGTAGTCGATGTAGCAGAAATAGCAGCAGTTAAATATACTAAGATTAAAGAAGCACATAACTGAAACTAGAAATAAGCTGGTTAGGGGATGGAGGGAAGGAAAGTGGCAGAAATACTGTAGTAGAGAACTAACAACAGTATAAGAAGTTGAGTTCTCTTCAAGAAGAAAAACTTTGAAATAACCTTCAGATTATAAAATAACATCCACCAATCCTAACTGTTATTTAACCCCAGAAAACCTTGGCCACAGAGAGTCAACTCCTTCATGCCTTTCTAGATTTAAAACAAAAAGCTGATCTGAATTTTCTTTGATTGTAATCTTTGGAGGTTTTAGTCACAGGTCATGTTAGGAAATATTCTAAACTATTGTGAAATTCTAAACTCCAACTGTAATTTCACATAGCAAATGTGAGGGAAGAAATACACCATTAAGGATAAAAAGTATGATTTTACTAAATTATTTCATTTAACAGAAATTGCACTTAAAGGTTCCTCAATATTCAATTCTTACCTCCTAAAACAGTAAAGTGGCCCGAAAGTCAACATGAACCTGGAAATCTTATTTCCATCCTTAGGTTCCAGCCCTGTAGGGCTATGTAGAAAAGAGCCAAGCTTGGCACTTCCAGGGAAGAGTATTATGAATACAAAGCTAATGCAAAATCTTTCCTTCAGTCTGTGGAATAATAAATAACTCCTCCGTACTCTCTGTTCGATCAAGACATGACATCCTCCTACTGGGTATCAAGCTTTTTCAAGCACTGATTATGTTTAAAACCATTATGTATACAAACACTGTGCTAAACATTTTTCTTCTATTCTAGACTAACAAGAAGCAACAATGTTTAAAAACAGTTCTTAAAAAGTGTTACTAAATGACTGATTCAGATTGGATTTCAACTATGGGTGTCCCACATGCAATCAATGTAGTTTTGAAAAGTGATCAATTGAACTGCACTTTCTATTAACTACAGCTCATTAAAGAATCTTTGTATTTGGAACCTTTTGCAAATCAACTTATTGCTTTCAAACTTAATTTCAGATTTTCTTGTGTACGATTTTTTATGCTAGACATATAATAAATTCTATTACATTATATAGTTCATGTATGTAAATGCATCTTTCACTTATGTGTATCTATGTACATGTGAATATATACACACACATAAATACATTTACACACACTTAAGTTTTTCATAGGAAGAGTAAAATTTCATTCTTTTAATGAAACCAATTTTTTTTTGACATGATGGGCTACAGCTATTTTGAACCATGAAATGATTAAGTGATGCTTCCAGTTGTAAAGCAAGTTTTCACAAAAGGAGACTTCTGCCCATGCAATTCAAGGAAAACTCCTTCCATCCCCCCTTCCATCTATCTAGGGTTGGGAAGTATTACAGGGCTAAAGAAGAGGTGAGGGGAGAAAAGCAATAAATGTAAGAAATATGCTCAAATGTCAGAGTCTTTTACAGAAGAAGTTTGCCTCACTATTTCCTAATACTTCCCTGCTTGGTCTTTAGGCCTATGTTTCCTCTAGTGTGAAAATTCATTTTTCATAGCCCAGATTAAGCTAAGTATAAACTGCTTCATTATTTATCACTCGAAATAAATAATATATAAATAATTTCATAGTGAAGTCATTCCTATTTACCCTTTGATATTTTTGACTAGGAATTGAGTTTTGAAAAAAGTTGATTTGTCACCAGAATCACTTTTCAAAAAAGGGGGTAGGAGGAAAGTTTGGATCTTTTACCTTTCTATCACACCATATTTCTTTGCTAACCTATTAACCAAAGCTAAAATCTTACTTCAGATTTCTAAGATTTTTTTTACTTCACATTTGCCTTTTTTAACCACATTATCCTAAAACGTTAGAACACCTTAGGCCTATCCTGAGTAAGAGAACTAAAGTGATTTGATTATTTCATGGCTTCATATCACAGTCTTTCCAGGGCACTCCATTGACCAATCTGAGAAATACCAACCAATTTTCCTTGTGTGGGTAATATTTCTAATCAATTATTTTTTAAAGATCCCTCTATCCTATTAAGGGTTTGAAGCATTAAGGTGACATACATACAAATAAAGAAGGTTCCAGTCAAAATACAGGTAAGTAATAACTTGGAAAATATATGCTTTAAAAATGGGGAAAGAGTTTAAAGTTTTGTTGGCTGAGAAAAGTTGAAAATATAATTGTTTTTAAACTTTCCTGAAAGGCTAATTTAACACACAGTTTGTCAAGTCTATCACTAACTATAAATGTTACAAAGAATCAATTGAAATATAATAAACTTTAATTCTTAAGTGAAAGGATGTAGCCCTACTCCTCAATCAACAATTAAGGAAATGCTATGCATAGGCAATATTTTTATATAGATAGTACCCCAGTGTTTAGTCACAGTCCTGGCAACGCAATCAACTTTGGAAAAGAGTCTGGCATTGTTCAACATTAATCTCTCCAAGTCACTTAAAGAATACAGTTCCCAAATACACACGTCCAATTCTTGCTCATAAGACTAAGGGTTTATGGGCAGAATAAGGGAGCCACATGCTGGAAAAAAAGTGTGATAGCATCTTTTGCAATTTAGAAACAGGCAGAAGTATCCAAATGGTAGATGAAATTCTAGATAAAAACACTACTAGGTTAAGTCAAGTACAATTACATCTTTCAATTTTTTCTACATCTACATAAAGGGTTCTCTCTAAAACTGTTCACAACACTCCTGCATTATTCTCTTCTTTTGCTACTAAACAAATTTGACTAGTTATATTTTAGATTTTTCATCCAGACTTACATAACATATAAAAATGACAAGCAGAAGAGGTAATAAAGGGTGAGAAAGGATATAAGTAGAAGGAAGGAGAGAAGTAAAAGGAAAGGAAGGAGAGAAGAAAATGGGAAGAGGACAGAAGGGAAGACTGCAGAGAAAAAAAACATAAACGAAACATCAAAATAATGTAGATACCCAGAAACAAGAGTTTGTACTTAATGAAAGGAAGTTTCTAGAAAGTTAACCTTTGGGCAGCTAGGTGGGAAGTGGTGAATAGAGCACCGGCCCTGGAGTCATGAGGACCTGAGTTCAAATCCAACCTCAGACACTTAACACACACAAAAAAAACTAGCTGTGACCTTGGGCAAGTCACTTAACCCAATTGCCCTACCTTCCACCCTCCGAAAAGGAAAAAAAAAGGGGTGGAGGGAAGCTTAGTACAACACAGAAAAGATAAGGCAGCCAACAACTTTAAAAAAAAGAGGTACCAGTATTTTTTGACATGTTATTGACTTCACGGAATGCACATAAAATAGCATTTTCATTATTCACTTTTAAAGTAGCTATTAAAATTGACCTAAGGAATTAAAACCATATTTATGCCTAAGTTAAAGAAACTAAAGCCAATAAAAGTCCCTAGGATCTTTGCTTCTTTGTACAGAAGAGGAAGATGAGGTCCTTTGACGTCCAAGGTTTGCCCCACGATCACAGTCAACAACATAATCCTGAATAATAACTAAAATTAACTGACTCCGGAGGTTCTTTTGACTACACCACACTAACTGGTTTACGTCCTTTATTTTTCCATTGACAAAAATTTTTAATAAAAATGAGAATCTATCAAGTCCAACTAAGGAAACTTTTTTGGAAGTTAAATCAACGATAAAGACCATTCAGTTCTGTGCCTGTAGCCATTCTCCTTTATGATTAAACAGTAACTCATTTATCTAGGTCTGTCTCAAATTTCATCCTGTATACTTTAAGGATTTAACCACAAAGTTGTTTTTGCCCTCCACATTCATCTGCCTAGGATTCCATCAAGACCCTCTCATTGCAGCCAATCAAAAACAGGCTGTTTTGAACATGAAAGCTCTTATTTCAGGTCTTGGGCCTAAAACACTAGATCTGTTTCCAGATTTAATATTTGTTAGATGGCTTTTTAAAAAAATAGGTCAGATTAATATATTTGCTGTTGAGGAAATTTCAAACCCTTTCCCTACACAATATACAATTTTATACACAGAAATTTTTCAGAAAGCTTTGTTTTGAGAGACATCTGGCAATCAACACAGATCTTGCAAATTACAAGTATAAAACAGCAATATCAAGACATTATCAAGTGTGAGTCTTCTTTCCACAACACTACAACTACATAAAAGTACAGATTATTTTAATGCCATTTCCCTTTCTGCTAGGTTTCAGTAGCCAAGATTTGTTTTTGTGGCTTCACCTTCTTGACACTTCCCTGTTGTGTCTGATGAAATATGCTGACTTCGAACTTGTGCCCTTGGTTCTTCCTTTTCTAAACAATTTCTGGCCTACTTTTCGGAAAAACCTTCCACTAAACAAATATCCCTCTCCTTTGTGTTCCTGACCTCCGTAGATAGGTAATTACACTTGAGATTTTTTTTATCCCTCCACCAAAATAATTAAAGGGAGAACCCTAGGAGAACAATGTAACCAAACCTTGAAGATGTAAGTTTCCTCTACTTTAAGGAAGATCAGAAAAGAGTTTTGTCCTGACATTGTTGTAAAAATGTTTCCTTTCTGGATCCTTTCAAGGCGTCCTGTTACTGGTGCGAAGATTACTACATCTCTGCTCAGGATAATTATGCTCACTTTCCTTTCCCAGAGAATCTTCCCAGTCCCTAGGATGCGGCCTGCCCCCCACCTTTCTTTCCACCACCCACACCCCCGAATTTGAAACACTTCCAAAACAAGTTCGGCATCGAAAAAACATTGTAAAAACAAATATACGGAAGTGGCGGGATTCCGGGCAGGAGGGGGATCGGCCCCCAAGCCAGTTACCTTTGTAGTGGACCCGCAGGTTGTTCTGCGAGAGACCAATGTAGCTGAACTTGTCCTTCGGGCTCCAAGAGCGAGGCAGCGGCGTCTCTTGCTCGTCCACCGCCGGGTAGAGACGCTTGAGCCGCCGCTGAAGCTCCTTCTCCTGCTCGTTCAGGGCCGGGTCCCCGTGGGGAAAGGGGGCCGGGGCAGTGCTCCCCGTGGCTGCTGGAGGGGCCCCTCCGGCCGGGCTAGCAGCCGCCGAGATGCCGGGGGCCGGGGAGGCGACGACTGCGGCTGGAGGTGGGGGAGGCGGCGGCGGTGGCGGCGGCGGGGCCGCTGTGGCTGGGGGCGGCGGCGGAGGCGGTGGGTGCAGGAGCAGCGCTGCCGCCCCGGCCCCTACCCCGACGCCAACGCTGCCGCCGCCGCCGCCGCTTCCTGCTCCCCCAACCGGGGACGCGGCCGCCGCGGGGCCGGCAGTAGAGGAGCCGGCACTAACAGGGGTGGGGGCCGGCAGGACGACCCCCGGGGCCGGAGCCACGGCCGCGGCTGCCACGGCCGGCAGCTGCTGCTGCTGCTGTTGTTGATGTTGCTGCTGCTGCTGCCCGGACATCCCGATCCCGGTCGAGACTCACACCCCCGCCTCCTCCTCTTCTTCTCCTTCTTCCTCCTCTGCTCCCCAGGGGCGCTGCCAGCACTGGCCCAGTCCGTCTGTCTGTCCGCCCGCCCCCACCCCCCTCTCCCCGGAAGCAGGCGGCTGGGCCCGCGCGCCTAGGGGTGAACGCGGCGGTTGGGGGGCTCGTGGGGGAGGGGAAGCCGAGGAGAGGCTGGGCTGAGAGCCGAGGGTGGGAGAGTGGGGGGGAGGTTGAGAGAAAGAACGTTGGCTCGAGCTCAGCGGTCGCGCGAGGCACGGGGACTGCCGAATCGATGGAGGGAGACGGAGTGCGGGCGGCGGAAGAGCGCGAGAGAAGAGGCGGAGGAGATCGATGCTGGGCTGCTCCTGCTGCTGCTCCCGCCGCTGCTGCCGCCGCTGCTGCTGCCGCTGCTGCTGCCGCCGCCGCCGCCGCCAAGGCTGCTGTTAGCCTGCGGCGGACTCCGCGGGCGCAAGACGTAGCGCGCAGGCGGCGCTAGGCGAGAGAGGCGGGGAGGGAGGAGGAGGGGCAGAAGACGGGAATGGGGGAGAGGGACGAGAAGGAGGAGTAGCGAGGGGGGAGGGAGAAAGGGAGGGGAAAATGACGGGTGGAGGGGCGGGGAAGAATTGAAGGGAGAGCGCACCGTAATTTGGCCAAAGAGCGCGAGATCCCGGCGAGCTCGACTGGCCAGGTCCAGGGAGGGTGGAGAAGCGAGCACAGGGGTGTTGGGACGCCTCCGCTGCAGGAGGCGCTGTGGTCAGTGTTTGTTAGAAGGGAGGGGGAGGGGACGGTAGAGTTGTCTCGCTGCAAGTGCGCGCACGCGCGAGCCCGATCAGCTGGGCTTCTCCCGGGGATGCCTCGGGGACTCACCACTTTAGTAATCCCCACATCCCCTACACCTTGGGTAAGAGCGCTAGGTTACGCTGCGTGCTCTCTTTCACCACCACCACCACCACCCCCCCTCCCCCACCTCCTTTCCAGTATTTCTCTCGTTTCTCTTTCCTCCAACCAACCCTCAACTCGGGTTCATCTTTTCCCCCCTCCTACTTTTACTTCTTTTTGTTATTGTCGCCCTCTCTTCACCCGCCGCGGCTCTAGCAGCCGCAGCAGCTTCTTTCTTAGGCTAGAGTAATCGAGTACTGGTGTCGGTTCAGCATCTCTTTTTTTGCACCCCCACCCCCACCTCAGTCTACGCCACTAAGCACCCTCAGTATAGAATTAAATGCCCCCAGCAGGCAGCTTGTAAAGTGGTACCGGCTGGAGAAACTACGGAACCCCTTCTCCCCCTCTCCCTTCCCCCCCCTCCCGCCTTCTTGCCTTCTTTCTACTTGAACTTGTTCGGGATTGTAAACATGGTGAGTAGCTTCAAAAATTCATAAAGGAATCCTGAGTTTGCGATTAACAAGCACATTAAGAATTCCTATAATGTAAAGAAAAAAACCCAGTTTTTCATTGGACTTTGCTTAGTTAGAGCCTTGCATGTCCCTTTTGCTCAGTCTTCCTCATCTGTGAAATGAGTGAATTACACTAGTTGACATCCAAGGTTCCTTTCAACTTTGAAATCCTACGATGCTCCTCTCCCAATACATACAAACTTTACGTTTTTCATACCACGAGTATGTTGATACATAAAAGCGATAGCATAGCTTAGTGAAGCCATTAAGTTCTGAGTTCAAGTACTGCTGTGTGTGTGTGTGTTACTCATGTTCTGCCTTTGGCATTTACTACCTTCCCAAACTCTGGCAAATCCCTTGTCGTTTAGGGGCCTCGGTTCCCTCATCTGTAAAATGAGGGGGTTGGACTAGATGGTCTTCCTGCTCTATGACCTCAAAAGATAGTCAATATCATGGTGACCCAGACAACTCTCCAAAGCCTTAAATTGTTGATTTGCATGTGTGCCGGGAGAAGGCAGAAGGGGAATTCCCACCCGCAAGCAATAGCAGGTCAGGACCAAAACAAAGCCATAAAACTTAAATATAAACTTAACTTCTTAAGACCAAACAATTATCACACTTATTTTTTAAAAGTAGAGATTCCTATATGAATTAATTTTATGGGACTTTGTAAGTGAATTATGCTAGAGGAGTGTTAAATTAGCAGTTCTAAATATTAAAATATTCTCCACAAAGAGCTACGTATATGAGTACAAGCTTATAAAAATATGCCTTTGGAAGAACCTTTCTTCCTGAGACATCAAAGTACTTTATAGACTCATTCCTTATAGCATCTGCCTTTGTCAAAGAGAGAAATATGACCATTTTGTAAATGAATAACGCTGAAGTGGAATGCCTTGTTCAAATTAAAAACAAGTCAGCACAGCTGGGAACAAGAATCAATTTTTTTTTTTTTTTGACTCCCTAGTCTAGTACCTGATTCACTAGGTTGGTATATTTTGCCCCGTGGTACAAACCTGACTTAAGATTGTCTGGTAGCGTGTGGTTTTAGCATTCTTCTTTGTTCCAAGTATTCTTTCTTTTTCTTTTTAAAATCTGAATTTTTATAAGTGGACCCTAAATAAATACTAAATATTGTGTTAGCTTTTTAAAATGTTATACTTATCATTTGTTTAGTCAAATAAGTTTTTAACGTTTTGGAAAATAATCTTTTTCCACCTCTAGGGTAACTGTGGAATATATTGGTTTAATTACAGGTCCTGGATTTCTGCCCAGAAATAACTGTATGGTAAAGTTTATTTTAAAATACTATATAATTCAATAAGACTGCTATTAGACAGTAACCTACATACCCTGTTGTTCTATAATAAAAATATCAAATGATCCCAGCCTGCTTAATTTGATGTTTGTATTGTTTAGTTCTTACATTTCATTGTGTAAGGTAAAAATAATGGAAAATATGGAAGTGAAAGATCAGTCTTCCACTTTGTTAAACAGGACAGGAAAGTCACATATAATCTGATGTATATCTTAGATTTTTGGAGAGAATATTTTAAAGGTTTCAGAATAAGGATAAATAGGCTCCCATGGACTAAAATCTATAAAGTCAGCCTGAAAAAGAATAGGAAGCTCCCAAGAATAAGAAATTCAGTGAAGATAAAAAAGAGGAATAGTCTAAAGGGACCAGTACATAGGCATTATAATAGTACTGCTAATGAATGCCCTGACAACTGCCTTAGATTTATTGTTGCTTTTTAATAAATTTTTACTGATATCTTTTGTTTTTACATTGTCTAGTTTTCTCCTTATATTCCTCTTTATTTCTTCTCCCAGGAGTCATCCATAATAACAATAACAAAACAAAAATAATTAGGAACTCTGATCAATGCACTGACCAACCACAATTCCAGAGAACTCACATTGAAGCATGCTACTCACCTCCTAATAGACAGGTGATAAGAGTACTGCGACTTTTTTTTTTTTGACATGGCCAATGTAGGAATTTGTTTTGCTTGACTATACATTTTTTGTAACCGGATTACAGGGAAACAGTGAAGGTGGAAAGGAGAGAAAGTGAATTTTTTTATTCAAAAAATTAAAAGAAAGGAAGAGAAAAGCAGCAAAACTAATCAACAGATAAAAAAAATCTGACATCATATACAGTGTTCCATACACATGGAGACTAACATCTGGAAAGGTGTCTTCACATCTTCTCTTTGGGGGTCAAACTTGTACTCTATGCTTTGTCAATTTTCAGTTTTCATTATTTTGTAGTTGTTCTTTCCATTTACATTGTTGTAGCCATGTATAATGTTTTCCTGGTTCTGCTCAGTCCATATGTTTTTCCATGCTCCTCTGTTTTTATCATGTAATATTGCATTACATTCATGTATTACAATATGTCTAGCCATTCCCTATTCATTGGGCATCTACTTTGTTTCTAGTCCTTTGCTATCATAAAAAGAACTTCTCTAAATATTTAGATGTATACAGAAACTTTCCTTTGGTTAATGGCCTCCCTCTACCTGAGATTTTAACAGACAAAAAGCAAGTGCAGGTGAAAAAGGATAAATTCTAATGTGTGCCACAATCCTTTAAAAAAAAAAAAGTGGTAAGCACATGAAAGCCCAGAATGAGCTGAGGCTGTGGAGGAAAGCTAAGTAAGGATAATAAGAAAGGGGTTTTTAAAAGGATCTTGAAAGATAGAGGAGGATCAAAGAAGAGACATGATCCCTCCTTGGATAGATCAGACAGTGACAATGGATGATGGAGAGAAGGCAGAGCTAGTCAGCTCTTATTTTGCTTCTCATTTTTTCTGCCAAGGAGAATGACCCTTGGAATTGAAAGGACAAAATAAAAATAAGTAACAGACCTATTACCTCTGACCCAGGACACCACAGAATACTCTGAGCTCACATTGACCAGGTTTGATCCTAGAGACTGACCCCTTTGAAGTTCAGTTTCCCTCTCTGGTTGGTCAGCCCCACTAGGAATTACTCTTAGGAAAATCTATATTCTTTCTTTCTTTATATCTATCTATCTAAATACATGTACCTATACAGATATAAATATATATATATATATATATATATATATGTATGTGTGTGTGTGTATTTTATATATGGGTGTGTGTGTGTGTGTGAAAAACATCCCCAAAAGAATGTTTCTTCATCTGCAAAAATAAGGAGGTAGTACTCAATGACCTCTGAAGTACCTCTCAGTTCTAAATCTATGATCCTATGATCCCTCTCAGGCTATGTGTGGGTACACACATGCCTGCTTTTGCCAAGTGTTCCTGCTGGACTTTGTGCCCCCAAATGCTACTATAGAATTAGAGTATGAGAGCTGGAAGGGAACTTGGAGGTCATTTAGTCCAGCTCTTTCAATTTTCAGATGAAGAACTGACACTCAGTAAGTGTTAAAGCTGGGATTTAAACCCAAATCCTCTGATTTTAAATCCATCGTTTTTCTACTACACCATGCTTCCTCCTTCTCTGGATCTTCCCTCTCAGGCTCCATACAAGCATATTTGTCATGTGCTTCTACAAATAAGTTCAAATCAGTTGCCTCTGAGGGAAAGCAAGGAAAAATATTTTTGCATTCCTGAACAGCTCCATAGGTCTCTGGAAGCAAAAAACAAGCAGAGAAGCAAAAAAAAAGGGTCCCCAAAATGCCAAAGCTAGTTTTTCAGCTCATATGGGACCATACTATCCACAGAGTTGTTTTTTGTTTTGGGGTTGTTGTTTTTTTGGCAAAGACAATGGAGTGATCTGCCATTTCCTTCTCCAATAGATTAAAGCAAACAGAGGTTAAATGCCAGTGTCACACAACTAGTAAATATCTGAGGCTGAATTTGAACACAGATATTCCTACCTCCGCCTAGGTATATCCACTCCATCCACTGAGCCATCTAGCTGCTGCCATATCCTGAAAGGGATGATTAATGAACACCTAGAAGAAGAAGCAGTGATCACAAAGAGCCAACATAGCTTCATCAAAAACTAGACCTTCCAGACTAACCTGATCTCCTTGTTTGACAGGGTTACTAGATTCATAGATCACAAAAATGCTATAGATTTTGTTTACTTCAATTTGAGCAAAGAAAAGTTTCTCGTATTATTCTTGTAGACAAGCTACACCAATGTGGAGTAGGTGATAGTATAGTTAGATAGATTTGGAACAGATCAGATAGACAGTCATAGTCATTAATGTCATCTTGGAAAGAGTCTTCCAGTGAAGTGCCCCAAGTGAACTGAGCTCTCTCTATTCAGCATTCTAATCAAAGACTGAATTTGGTCATGTATGCTTATCAAATTTTAAGATGATAGAAAGGTAGGAGGGATAGACCAACAAGTTGGATGATGAAATCAGCATCCAAAAATACTTCAACAAATTAGAAGTTGGGTTAGATCTAATAAAGGATAGGGACTGTGATTTAAATAGGTTATAAGAAGCTCCTGGATGAAAAGATAGCCTCTTCCAGTACAAGCCAGAACCCTTTTGACAACTTAAAGTCAACCTTAGAGAATGGCCCAGAACCTGTGAGAGGTAGAACTGGAATTCAGGTCTTCCTGTCTCTGAGGCTAGGCTAATCATGAAACTACATGGCTTGTCAAAGTAAATACAATGATTTTTTTATAGTCAAAATTGTAAAGTGTTACATTTTTTTTCTTTCACAAGCGTAAGTTTGAGGAGGTATACTTAGATGTCAGTTTATCTGAGAAAGATATAGGAACTTTGGTGAATTGTAATTTCTTTGAGTCAATAGTGGGTAATGGAAGCCAAAAAAGCAATGTAGTAGTAATAATAATAATAATAATAATAATAAAAAGCTAATATAATCTTATGCTACCTTATGAAAGGTTTGATGTCTTACATGTAAAGGGGAAATATTATTTAAATATTAAAAATAAACATTAATTTATTGAATATCAAAATATTTAAAATAAAATATTATATTTAGTTATTTAAAATTTAATTTGAATATTAAAAATAAAAATGAGATATTATTTTTTAAAAATTTTTTTAAAGGTTTAGTGTCCAGGAATAAAGAGATGAGAGTCCTGTTGTAGGACTTGCCTACTACCTGCCTTGGTAGGACCTCATCTTGAGTATCAAATTTAGTTCTGAGCATGACATTTTAGAAGGGATATTATAAATCAGAGAGCATTCAGAGAGAAGGACCAGGATGTCCAAAAGCCTTGAGATCTTGTAGTATATCATAGATTAGTTGGGAAGAACTGGGGATTTTTAAAGTGGAGAAGAGAAACTTAAAGTGAATATGATAGCAATCTTCAAACTTTTGAAGGATTGTCAGATTAAAGAGTGATTAAACTTGTTCTGCTTGGCCCTAAAGGACAAAAGTAAAAAGCACTGAATATAAGTTTATCCCATTCCATTGAAGCTCCTTTGGGACTAGCCAGCGAGGTTAAATACCATGGGTCTTAATTACAAGGGCATTGTAATTCTCACAAGCAAAGACCAGATGCCTAACTTGAGATACCCAGGGGCCATGGCAATAGTAATCAAAGATATATCTAGGGAGGGAATCCTAGGCATGATGATTTTCTGGCCAGAGCAGAAGGAAGAAGGTAAATCCATGGTCTTATGAGAGGTTGCCCTCTAAACTTGGCACAATAAGGACACGCTAAGCTCTTGCCACATGGCCTTTGATGGATGGCTATCTAGTCCTTTATCACTTCTTGCACTAGGCCAACTTGATGCCCCAGCAAAGGTTCATGTGTTTTATAAGAAGGAGTGAGTTCTTGTGTAAATATAGGTGAGTGATTATCATAATTAGGGAGATACCGGGGTTTGGACAGCAAAGTTCTTAGTTTAGAAGCATTCAGCATAACAAAACCCCAAAAAAACTGGAGGTGGGAGAGTATTAGGCAAAAGAATGGGCAAATCAAGAGGAAAGATAGAATCCTGTCAGAAATAAGCATTATATCTCAAAGAAGTTCAAAAAACCTGAAGGATATTGGGGAGAAAGGGGGACTACTACAAAGTTGCAGAGTCAAATCGAGGTGTCAAGATAAGGTTGTTGCCAAGGCTAGAAATACCCATCTCAGGATATGAGTTTGTTTTTTTCAATCATGTACAACTCTGAGGTCTTCTTGGCAAGGATATTGGAGTAGTTTTCCATTTTCTTCTCCAGCTCATTTTGCAGATGAGGAAATTGAGACAAACACAGGTTAAATGAATTGCCTAGGGTCAGAGTCTGAGGCCAGATTTAAACTCGAGAAGAAGAGTTTTCCTGACTCCAGCCCACCTCTCTAAATACTTCACCACCTAGTTGCCCCAAAGTAGAGAATATCTTCCACAATTAGAACTATCCAAAAGTGAAATGGGTGCCTGAGGAAGTAATGGACTACTCCTTCCTTATTACCAGAGATTTTCAAAGGCTGAATGACAAATAGGAAATAATTAACATAAGGAAGACACTAGAATTAAGAGAGGTTGGGAAAGGCTTCCTGTAAATTGTGAGATTTTAATTGGGACTTAAAGGAAGATATAAGTAGACCAAGGGAGGGAGAGGAAACATTGTAGGTATGGGGAACAGCTAGAGAAAGTGCTGGGAATGGGGAGATGGAGTGTCATTCATGGAACATACAGGAGGCCAGTGTCAAGGAATTGAAAAATATGTGTAAGGGGTTGAGGTGTAAGAAGATGTGTTAGCAAGCACCCTAGAACAACCAGGATGGCCTGCTAGCACAGGTTCTTTGATCTGCTTTTCTAAAGGAAAGACAGCTTCAGAGGGGTTAACAATCTTACTTTAATTAAACATATATAAGTCATTCACTAGTTCAGGGGAAAGGTCAGCACCCTGAAAGTAGAGGAAATACAAGTAGAGAAACATAGACAAATTAGCACAGAGATCCAATAGACAGGGCTCCAACTGTCTAAATAAAATAATAGAGACATAATCACTAGACCAGGAAGCGCCAACATCCGGGTTCTCAAGGCCAGGGGCCTCCTTAACGACTACCAAGAGCAGAAAAGATACAGGACAAAAGTTAGCAGGGATAGAAGGATCAAATAAAGTTTGTTTCAGGATGAGGAAGACATAGGCATGTTTGTAGGCAGTAAGGAATGAGCCAATAGACAGGGAGAGATTGAAAATAAGTGAAAGAGTGGAGGTAAAAGAGGAGGTAATCTATGGGAGAAGATGGGATAGAATGGATTCACTTGAACAGGTAGAGAGAGGTTAGCCTTGGTAAGGGGTAAGCTCACTTCATCATGTGAGACAGGAATGAAGGAGGAAATAGTGACAGAAAACACCTGAATGATTGGAGATGAGGAAAGGGAAAGAAGAAGGAGTTCATGATAAAATGGCCTCAATTTTTTCTATAAAATATGAGGCAAGGTTCTCAGCTGAAAGAGTGGTGGGGAGGTAGGGCCATGGGAAGTTTGAGAAAGGATGAAAAGGTCTGGAAAGGCCACTGTGGAGAGTGGGATAGGGAGCTGGTAAGGAAGGTATAGTAAAGATTGCTGGGCAGCAATGAGGGCTTAGTTGAGGTTGTATAACAGAAATTTTTAGTGGATCCAGTCAAAACCTCCATCTCCAGTAGCACATATATAGAAGTTAAGGTGGTGAGTGGTGAGAATAATCTAAACCTTAATACCTTAATTAAATGAGAACATATTCCAATCAATCTAACATACATAAACCTTGGACCAACTGCTAAAAGGCCTTCAAACTGGAATGATGCACAAGAATTATATTCCAACAGGCCAAGGAGAGTTGGTCACACCTCAGACATTGTCTATAAATTTTGAAGAGAGTGGGGGAAAAAGATACTCATCAAATGGGGAATGACTGAACAAGTTATGGTATATGAGGATGATATAATACTGTTGTGCTGTAAGACATGATTAAGGGGACAGTTTCAGACAAGTCAGAGAAAACTTCTATGAAGTGATGCAAAGTGAAGTGAGAAGAACCAGGAGAAATTTTATATAGTAACAAAAATATTGTAAAGACAACTTTGAAAGACTTAGGAACTCTGATCAAAACAATGACCAACCACAATTCCAGAGAATTCATGATGAAAGATGCTATCCATCTCCAGATAGAGATGTGACGGACTCAGAGTGCAGATTAAGAATATTATTGGAGGAAGAGAAAGTGGACAGACCTGATTAATATGGGAATTTAAGAGCTTACATTCAATGGGATAATATAGTATATATGCAGATTAGTACAAAGTATTCAAAAAAGAGAAAACAATAACAACTGAGGTAATCAGAAAAATGCCTCCAGTAGGAAATGGAACCTGAGAAACTATGGATTTTATGTGGTAGAAATAAAAAAGTACATTCCAGATATGGGAGCATCAGGGTAGGAAATAGCATCTCATACATAGAGAATAGCTAGCAGAGTTTGACTGGAACAAAAAGTACACAAAGAAGAAAAAGATAAAGCAAGATTAAAAAGATAAATGCGAGCCGGGCTTTTTTTTTGGGGGGGGGGGGGCGGAGAGAAGGAAGCTTTAAATGCCAACTTAAAGATTTTATATTTTGAAAGAGTAGCGTTAGGGAGTCACTGATGGTTTTTAATTAAAGTAGTGATGCAGTCAAATTTATGTTTTAGGAATATCAAGTTGGCATCTGTCAGTGGACTAGATTAAAGAGAGAAGAGACTAGAAACAGGGAGTTCAATTAGAAGGTAGGATAGTACCAGCTAGAAGCAATGTGGGCATGAGCTAGGATAGAAGCTATGTAAACAGAGAAAAGAGGGCAGATGGAAGAGAGGTCATAGAGATGGAATTTACAAAACTTAGCAAATGATTTGAAATAGGAAATAAAGGAGGAGAAAGAGTAGATGATAATTCCTTTTTGGATTTCTGAAGATCCAATTCAATCCAGCTTTTATTTTCAATGTGGGTTTTCCAGTTCCCATAATGACTAAATCCATACCAATCTTCTTAGCCATTCCTTTTATCACATCTAATATTGAGTGATCTACTTTGGAAAGAAGAGCTTTGCTGGTTTAAATAATACTGATATGTTTAACTTTGGATTATAGTTTGAGAATATCTGAAGCACATGACCCAAAATCATAGTTACTTCTGGAGGAGTTTCTCATAGGCAAACATCTTTGAAAGCTCTTCAAGATGCTAAAAGACCAGTCCAGTTCTGTATATGTGAAGTTAATTTTTAAAAATCCAAGCGTAAGACGTTACATTTATCCCTATTAAATTTTTACATCTTGATTACATTCTAACCTATTTATATTTTCTTTCATATCTTAATTCTAACTTCCAGCCTGTTAACTCTTGTTCCTGGCTTTGCATCATTTGCAAATTGGATAAGGGTACATCTGTAAAAACTCAACAGAACATGGACGAGGAGAGAACCCTGTGCTATTCCACTACCTCCAGATTGACATCAAGCCTTTAACTGTTTGAACAGTTCCAAGTTCATCTACCTGTACCATCATCCAGTCCAGATCTGTCCAACTATCCATAAGGATAGTGTGAATGTCTTTGTTAAATGCCTTCCTAAAGCTTAAGAAAACTATATCTGACATTCCCCTGATCCAACAAGGAAGTATCCCTATTTATTGTCTCCCCCATTAGACTGTGAGCTCCCTGAGGGTAGGGATTGTCTTTTGCTTCTTTTTTGTATCCCCATCACTTGCATCCCCAGAAGCTGACACATAGTAGGTACTTAGTAAATGCTTATTGGCTGATTGACTTAACAACAAAAAAAAGGAAATGAATTTAGGGAATGAAGGCAACTCAGTCACTCTATTACTGAAAAAAAAAATGAACTTGGATTATAGTCATTTCATAAAAAACATGAATAAACATCTCCAACTAATGACATAGTTAATCCAAAAGTTATTTTCTCTTGTTTTTCTCTCTGATTCTTCCCTTCACCTTTTCAAATTGCTTTTCTATGGTATCCTATTTGGTCTATTCTCTACTTTGTACTTGCTGAAATGAAAAGTGCATTCCTGGGTTGTACAGCTCAAGAGGACAGACAAGAATCCTGTAAAACCCACTTTGTCTAGATACAATCACTATCTAAAGAGAAATAAATACCTTTAGGTAGGCTCAGGCCTGCACTTAATAGAGTTAGCTACCGTTCTATTGGTGGCAAACTAAGCCAAGCCTGTGGTTCCCTCTTGGTGCCCTAAGTAAGCTAACAGGTATGAGGAAATAAAAGTTAAGAAGAGATAAAGGGGGAAAGAGAGTCACTGGAAGAAAAGAAAGGAAGGGAAAAAAGAAGAGGGAGAGAGAAAGAAAAAGTGGTAATGGTAAATGCTACCAAGAGTTACCATAACTTGTCTACGCTTCTAGAGTTTGCAGAAATCACTGGATTGGAAGGGACCTCAGATATATGTATAATTGATATCACATTGCTTGCATTTTCAATGGATGGGGAAGGGACTGGAAGGAGAGAGAGATTTTGGAACTCAAAAATTTTTTAAATGAATGTTAAAAATAAATTTAAACAAAAAAAAAAGGGAAAAGACTTCAGAATTCAAATGCTCCAACTTGTACCTGAAAAATAATCCGCTTTAAAAACATTCCTGACATTTAAATGACTATTGGGTCTTTGCTCAGTCGTTTACAGAGAGGGAGAAATCAATATATCCAGAGTCACCCCCCTTTCATTTTGGGATATCTTTAAATGTTTCCTGAAATCAAACTGAAATCTGACTCTCTGTACCTTCTTCCCACTGTTCCTACTTCAATTTTCTGGAGCCAAAGAAAAATAAATCTAATCCCTCTTCCTCATGAAAACCAAAAAAAATCCTTGAAGATAGTTAATATGCCCCCTTTATCCAAGCTAAACAGTAGATCTTCATGTATCATAGTCTTCACTCTTCTCACTATCATCCTGCTTTTTGATAGAATTGATCATCTGTTCCTTCAGGGCACTCAAACCTCTCTAGGGACCTGAAAGAGTATCTACAGAACCCATCTTACCCTGATCCTTATCCTCAGACAGACCAGCTAGGGACCTGGCTTCTACCTTTTCTCCCCTACCAGTTGGAAGACTAACACAGGAGTGAATCATACCCCACAAAACATATGTAGCGTCCCTGAGACAAAGCACCTGTGCCCCTATCCTAGTTGTGATACTGTTCTTTCCCACTGTAGGCTGGCTTCTGCGTGTTCCAGTTTGTAATCTTTTCTGTAATACTCTGAAAACAAAGCAGTGCAGAGGTGAGTTTGCATGTAATAGCGCTCTTTCTTCTAGGCCCAATAGCCTACATGCTATCCTAAAGTCATGATCCCAAATAAGATTATTTATCCAAAGATCATGGATTTGGAAGGAATTTTAGAAAGTCTATTTTCTTCCCTTTATGGAGAAGAAATCTGAAGACTAGTGAAGTTAAATGACTTCTACAAGATCATACAAGCAGTAAGTAGCAAAGCCAGAATTTGAAATCACATTCTCTGTTTCCAGAGTCAGTGTTGCTTTTATTCTTCTGTCTGTCAATCAGTCAACAAATGTTTATTAAGAACTTACTATGTGCTAGGCACACTGAAAACGTGTGAATAGAAAATTCCTTCACTGCAAGCAAGAGAAAGTATAAGGGGAAAACAGGGAGAGTAATTCTTCCTAATATATAATCCTACAGAAAACTTAGCTTATATCAGTTAACATGAACACCAGAGGCAGAGATATTTGTTTACTTTTTTGTTTGTGCTAACTAAAGCATTTTATTGTTTTGTAGAATCACATAATCGTAGAATTTGAGACAAAGAGAGAAACTTTGAGATTACCTAGTTCAACCATCTTCTTTTACAGATGAAAAAACTCTGATGCCCAGTGAGGTAGTATTTCTTTCTTATCCAAAGTCACACAGCTACCTACTTGGTAGGGCCAGAACTAGACACCAGGTCTCCTTAGATTGTAGATTTAGAGTTCAAAGAGACTTTATAGGTCATAGGATCATAGATTTAGAGCTGGAAGGAACCTTGGAAGTCAGCTAGTCATATCCCTTCATGTATAGGGAACTGAAGGCTAAATAATTTGCCCAAGACCACACAGATAATAAGTGAAAAAGCTGGGATTTGAACCCAGTTTCTCTCACTCCAAATCTAACACTCTTTCCACTGACTCATGCTTCTCACTTATTGTCTGCTGTTCATTACCCTAAGACCAAATTTCATCTTAGTCATCTGAAAATTCAATGTTTCTTAAACATCTACAACATAATAGGTTGGGTATAGCTTGTAGATAATCAATATTTAGAATTTAGTTGCAATGACACTATACAAACCATGGTGAAGCTTCAGAACACTCATTTACAATATAAGTATGGTGAGACAGTTGGATTAGAGCCCACCTAATGGAACTTATTTGGGGATGGGGGGTATGGTACCTGCAAGGGCAGAGCAGGAGTAATATCTACTAAAGTCCTTGCTACACACACTATGCTAGTTTTTCCTCTTGATACTTGATTGGTTCAGGAAACTAAGGCTCAACTGTTCATGTAGCTTCCTAGAGACTTAAGTATGAAAGCCAAAACTGGAGAAGTGACTAGTCCCCCCTCTGGAGCTTGACACAGGCTTCTGACCAGACCATTAGAATAGCCAATGCAAAAGCAGGTAAACTGAGACCAACTGAATCAACACTGCATCACTGTTGAACACTCTTTCCCTGCTATGGCTAAGTAAACCTTCTTCTATTAAGTTAGATGGTCTACATTTACAGCTGTTCTCAACCTGTGGGTTATGTTCAATTTGTAACAATGAAAATACATCCTGCATATCAGATATTTACATTACGATTCATAACAGTAGCAAAATTACAGTTATGAAGTAGCAACGAAAATAATTTCATGGTAGGGGGGTCACCACAACATGAGGAACTGTATTAAAGGGTCACGGCATTAGAAAGGTTGAGAACCACTGCTCTACAAGCTTCTTGTTCCAATCCTGAACCTGAACCTCTGGACCAGAATAAGGCCTATCAAGCAAGGCAATTATATAGTGCTGAGTTCATGGCTCAGAACTCATGTGATGTCTTGTTGTCCCTATCTTTACCCTCCAATTTCTGACAAGGTGGCTGAGTTAAAAAAGATACAGGGGTGGGAAACCTGTGGCCTCAAGACCATACATGGCCCTCTAGATCCTCAAGTTTGGCCCTTTGGATGAATCCAAACCTTTTATTGAGGGAATTTGTTCTGTGAAGTTTAGATTCAGTCAAAGGGCAGAACTTGAGGACCTAGAGGTCCATGTGTGGTCTTGAGGCCGCAGGTTCCCCACCCCTGGATTAGCCACTGAGGAATGCAATCTACACACTCAGATTTTAAAGGAAGAAGCAATTTCCACTCTCTTGCTATCTTCTTTTTTTCCTCCCACTTAATGGTATTTTATTTTTTCCAATTACATGTAAAGATAGTTTCAATATTCACTTTTACAAGATTTTGAGATCCAAATTTTTTTTTCTCTCTCCCTCCCTTCCCTCACGCCTCTGCAAGGCAGAAAGCAATCTGATATAGGCTATAAATGTACAATCATATTAAACATGTTTCCACATCAGTCATGTTATGAAAGAAGAATCATAACAAAAGGAAAAAAAAACACAAAAAAGAAAGAAAAAGAGAGAACATAGTCTGCTTCTATCTGCATTCAGCCTCCATAGTTCTTTCTTTGGATGAGGATAGCATTTTCCATCATGAGTCTTTTGGAATTGTCCTTAGATCATTGTACTACTGAGAACAGCCAAGTCTGTCACAATTGATCATCACACAATGTTGCTGTTACTGTGTTCAATGTTCTTCTGGTTCTGCTCACTTTCCTCAGTATCAGTTCATATAAGTCTTTCCATGTTTTTCTGAAATCTGCCTGCTCATCATTTCTTATATCACAATAATATTCCATTACATTCATATACCACAACTTGTTCAGCACTTCCCCAATTGCTGGGCATCCCCTCAATTTCCAATTCTTTGCCACCACAAAAAGAGCTGCTATAAATACTTTTGTGCATGTAGGTTATTTTCCCTTTTTTATGCTTGCTATCTTGTGAACATAGGGCTTGCTACTATGACAGCTCCCCCTTGGACTTCCTGGAAAGGGGAGATGTGGGTGGGATGGGGAAGAACTGAAAAGGGGACTTCTTCTTCCCTCTCTAACCTTTCTCCACCTTTGGGACTGCCTGCACATGGCAGAGAACACAAGAGTCTGACACTAATTCTCTCTTTTTTTTTAAAGACTTTATTTAGATACATGGGAAACGTGTTGCTTTTTTTTTTTTTTTGAGATGTGAAGGCAGGATAATTGGGATTAAGTGACTTGCACTCCACGGCTGGTGCTCTATTCACTGCACCACCCAGCCACCCCTGACACTAATTCTCAAAGCCTGAGTTGCCTCTTCTGCTTTGTATTTCTTTTTGCAAGTGACTATCTTGGGAATTAGAGTTAGTCCCCCCCACCGCCACCCCCACCCCAGTTCCTCCATTGATGCCAGTTGCCTATTAGGAGATACTACCTGCAGCTAATAAGGAAGAGAAGGTCATAAATGGGAGGATGAGCCCAAGCCATGCACTGGCTTGCCAGGAAATATGGACCTTGAGTCAGTTATTTGGATGTGCAGAGCCAAGGTGAAATGAGTGGTCTCCTATTAGTTTAGTAAGTGTTGAAATGAAATGAAACATTCATAGGTCATTCACTAGTTAACAAACTGATGTTTTCTTAGTCATAGCATATAAAAGATGTTCAAGGAGGATAGCACTTAGCTTGAGCAGATATGGCCTGCCTTATCTCCATATGGAAACTATCTGGTTTTAGCTGGGTATAGTGGCTCAGGTGGCCTTGGGACATCTTCTAAGACTAAAGGGTTTTACTCTACAAGTTTGGGCCTTTTAGACCCTTAGACTACTAGGAAATCAAAATAATAGGGCCAAAGGTCACCAGGAAAGTGTAACTGGAGTCTTAGCCCCTGGACCAGTTAATGTTTGAGGGACATGGAAAAAGCAATTTGGTCTAAGTCACATGAGGAGTCAGATGGGAATTGGGAGAATTGGGAACTCTGGTAGATAGTGATCCAACCACACAAGAGACAGGTGAAAATGCCTTTTCGTCAGTTCCACAAACTGTTTCAGGTTAAATACATCAGCCTCCTGGAGGAATATAATAATACTATAAGACTATAACTGGCAAGCTCGGTGGTACAGTGGACAGAGCACTAGGCTTGAAATCAGGAAGGTTCATCTTCCTGAGTGCAAATCCAGACTCAGATTTTTAGTAGCTGTGTGACCCTGGATAAGTCACTTAACCCTGTTTGCCTCAGTTTCCTCATCTGTAAAATGAGCTGCAGAAGGAAATGGCAAGCCACTCCAGTGTCTTTGCTAAGAAAACCCCAAATGGGGTCACAAAAAATTGGACACAACTATAAACACAACAACATAAGAATATAAGTTGATAGAAAATTATAGCTGGCATTTTTATAGAGCTTTAAGGTTTGCAAAGCACTTTGCTTGCATTTATGGCATTTGATCCTCACTCTGCAAGGTAGGAAGGCTATTATAATTACCATTTTACAGATGAGGAAAACTGGGACTGAGAGAGGATAACTGACTTTCCCAGGGTCACAGATAATATGCATCTAAGGCAGAAGTCTGACTCAGGTCCTTCCTGACTCCAGCCCTCTATCCCCAGCAACACCTAACTTTCTATTTTAAAGTCTTCATCAGTGTATGCTTATGAATCTTTTGAGTTTCAAGTATTTCTTTTGTAGTGGGGAAATAAATATTTATCCTATATCAGATCTACTTTGCACACAGAAAAGTACCCTATTAATCCCTTCTAAGGAGGCCCATGGCATTAGCCAAACCTACACTTTGTCCCCACTGAGATTGGGATGAGGACAGAGTGATCCAGGGACAAAGTGCAAGAGCCCTCCTTTTAGAGACCAGACTTTCACTGAACTGAGCCAGCATGAGGTCATTAGTGGGAGAGGGAACCCCTTACCCTCTTGGGTCAGTGGGTCTGATACTCAAGTCTTCAAACAGAGGCAAATAGTTCAGTAGCTTTTTTTTGCTGCCATTTTGCCGTTTTCCCTCTAATTTATAATGTCACTCTGAGCAATTCATGGTCTATAATGAATAACGGTTTTTGTTTGTTTTTCCTAAGAGGTCTACCTACAAAGAAAACATATTTAGCAATATGTTTCACTAATCAAATTTCAGTGTTTTTAAAGTGTCATATCTTGAAATACTTTATCTGTATCCTGAAATATCATAAAAATAGACTGTTAATAAACCTCATTTCTTCCATACCCCCTAACTTCTGACACATATCACCAATAGGAAGGTTCTTAAAAAAAAAAAAAAAAAAAAAAAAAGGGAAGCTTACTCAGGACACCCAGAGTAATCTGAATTCTTCAAATACTGTTCAATACACATGTCTTATATTCAAATACTGGTCAGACTAAGTACAACAATGAAGATAAACACTTAAATACAAATTATCTGAATTTGGGGATAGGTAATTCATCTAAGGGAGAGAAAGAAGGGAGGAAAGGAGAAGGAGAAGAGAGAGGAGGAAAAGAGAAAGAAATTCTTTAAAAAATTATTAATGCCTTTTCTTCTTATTTGATATTCATTTCTGAATTTATCCCTCCCCTGTCTCCACCATTCCGCCAGTCCTTCCTTATAACAAAGGAAAATTTGCTTGCAGAGGAAAGGAATAGGGATAGCCATTCTCCCTGTAATCCATGTAAATCCCTTACATCATTTATGTGAAAACCGAGTATTGAGAATTCCAGCGTGATCTATAACCCACATTGTTTCTAATAAAAATCACAACCATTTGGAATATTGAGAATGGTGTTTCATAAAAGACACAGAGTTACACTCTCATGGACAGGCTGTGTACTTTCACAAAGACAAATGGAGACTGATTTTTTTTTATCACCATCACTGTAGAGGTCATACAATCTGGATATCACAGTCAAAAACAAAATGCTGTCTTTTGATAAGCATTTACTCTTGACCTATATTTGATGTTTAACATCTTGCTAGAGATAAAGGCACTGAGCCAGTATTAGATAATGCTGGAAGCACAAAAGGCCTGTCAGTCCCCAAGTATAGTAACACCTTTTATTTGTAGAACATTTCATACATTTCATGTGGCTTTCACAAATGGGCTTATGCTTTTTGCTAAAATTCTATAGCAGAAAGCTAGTTGTTTTAAGTGAGCAAGATAGGATTACTGATTTATAGCTAGGAGACATCTTAGAGGTCATTTAACCCAATTTCTTCATTTTTCAGATGAGTAAGCTGAGGCCTGGAGGGGTTAAGTCACTTGTCCAGTGTTACACAGGTGGGACTTGGCAGGGCAGGTCCTCAGACTCCAAATCCAGCATTATTTCCACCATGCCATCTTTGCCTCTCTATTTCTGTTTTTTTTTTTTTTTGGAGGGGAAAAGGTAGGGCAATTGGGGTTAAGTGACTTGCCCAAGGTCACACGGCTAGTTTTGTGTCATGTCTGAGACCAAATTTGAACTCAGGTCCTCCTGACTCCAGGGCTGGTGCTCTATTCACTATGCCACCTAGTTGCCCCTGTGGATATCTTTAGTACTATCACATCCATTCACCAGACAACATAAAGGCTTTTGAATAGCTGTATAAGCCAATGAAGATTGTTCCCTGAGAATTCCTTATGGACCAATTTTTAGGACAAATTGGTGTTGAAAGGAGATTTTCACATGATGCTTGTGAATAGTTAATTAAAAAAGCTGTGAAATAGCAAAACATCTAGAATCTAAATTTAGGTTGGAATTAGAAAGGGTTCATGGAAGGAGCATATAAAACTATTTAACAGAAATGCTAGTTTATATTGAATATTCTATCTATCTATTCTATCCCACACAGATAATTTTTTTCACTAAGAACATAAGCTATTTACGGGCAGGGAGGATATATTCCCATAACATGTATTATATATCACCATAGTAATGATGTTGATAATAGTTGATATTTATAGAGTGCTTTAGGTTAGCAAAGTACTTTACAAATATTATCTTATTTGATTTTGTAAAGTATTAGATCTGGAAAGGTCCTTAGAAATTACCTAGTCTAACTACTCCACTGTTCAGATAAGGAAAATGAGGTAAAGTGACTTGACCAAAGTCACATAGCTAGTTATTGGCATATCTGGCATTGAAATCCAAATCTGGTACTTTTGCCACCACAACATATACCCGGAGAAGAGCATTTGGTCAGGAGAAATTAGATGGTTAAAAGCCAGGAAATTCACAGACACTGAAAGTTTAGAATAATAATAATATATAATTAATCCTTCCACATTGAGGGGTTCGTGGCATGATGCTGCCTGTGAAAATCCATGTAAAGTTTTGGCCTTCACTTTGTACCAGAGAAGTCTAAATCTCCTTTTTTTCTTTTATGGGGTGTTTATAGTACTTTATTATAAAATTTAGGTTAAGTATTTGGTCATAGGCTCTGTGTCTGCTGGCCTTTGTGTGTCATCTGCTGCTTCTGCAAAACTCTTCCAAAATTCTCAATTAATTTCTTATGCTGCACTGCAATAAATATATACATACATACATACATACACACACATGTCATGATGGGGAAAATCGTGATACAGAAGGAACAACTTTGTACAGTGCTTACTATGTGACAGGCACTATACTACAAACTCTTGTCATAAATATTAACCTTATTTGATCCTCAAAACAACACTAGAAGGTAGGGCCTATTATTATCACCATTTTACAGATGAGGAAACTGAGGCAAGCAGCATTTGAGTGACTTGCCTAAGGTCACACAGCTATTAAATATCTGAGGTTGAATTTGAACTCAAGTCTTCCTGACTCTAGGCCCAGAGCTCCTTTCTCTGAGCCATTAGAACAGTGAAAGATACGAGAATCTATGCAAAGCCTCAACATCCAGGCTGAGGGTACAGCATGGTGAGAATCTAGTGTACTAGACTTGGGGTTGACCCTTCTGTCTCAGTTTTGAGCAAGTAACCTCATATCTCTCTGTGCTTCAGTTTCCTCATCTATAAAACAGGAGTTGGACTAGATGTTCTCTTCGAGTTCTACTTCTATAATCCTTTGAAAAGACTACTTTTATCCCTTGAGTTTGGTCCGATTGGAGTCCAGGAAATAGGAATCACCTTTTGGTATCAGGGATAGTGGAACATAAGTCTCCCAGACAGATAGAGAGTCAAAGAATCAAAACAGATAAATAAACAGGAGATGGGAAAACCTTGATAGCTTTGTTCTAGGACGTCACCTAGAGATGGATAGAGTGGCGGGCCTGGAGAGAGGAGGACTCATCTTCCTGAGTTTGAATCTCAGACACTTAGTAGCTGCATGACCCTGGGTAAATCACTTAACCCTGTTTGCCTCTGTTTCCTCATCTGTAAAAAGAGCTGGAGAAGGAAATGGCAAACCACTCCAGTGTCTTTGCCAAGAAAACACCAAATTGGGGTTATGGAGAATCAGATACAAATAAAACAACTGATCAAAATCACCTAGAGATAGCCAAAAAGAAAAGACGAAGGGAATATAGAAATGCCATCCCACATTCCCATTGTTAGAGATGATGACCTGTTTCTAGAAGAAATAAACATGGATTTCCAAGGGGAAAAAAAAAATTCTAAAACGGAGGAGTTTGAATTACGGGGCCTAGAAGAAGAGTATCACAAGGGAGAGGTAAGGAAGAAACAAGACAGCTGTGCATACTTAGAGACAAAACAAAACAAAACAAAAAAGATTTTAATCTTTTTGAAGAGGAGAGAAGGAAAGGCTCTGAGGAGGAAACAGTAACTTGTCGGCCAAGGAATGGTAAAAGAGAGTCATAGAGACTCACCTACAAAGAGATAATCCAATAAGGGCCAGAAAAAGAAGACAAGGGAAACATAGTTGATGAGTCCCTGCTCAGGGTATATTGTTAACCTGGTAACAAGGGTCTCCCTGTGGCATGCAGCCAACATGCAACAGAAAATCTCCCAAGTCTTATCAAAAGGGACGACTGCTACCCACTTCTGGTAATTAAAGTGGGCATAAATAATACTACTTGAAGAAACTTAGAGAATATTAGCAAAGATTTCCAAGTCTTGGGCAAAAAAGATGTAAGGGCAGATTGTTATTTTTCTCACTGTTACTAATTGAAGTCAAGGAATACAAAAGAGATAAACTGATTTGGGAAGCAAACATTTGGCTGAGAAGATGGTGTCTGAGAATAGAATTTGGGCTTTTGGACCATTGCTTAAAATATAGGGATAATCAACTCCTGGCCAAAGATGAAGTATACCTAACGGGCTAGTAGGAAAGTATTTGCTGAATGTCTTTATCTAATGAAGAGGACTTTAAATTAAAAAGGATAGTGGGAGGGATGAAGAAGACAATTGCTTATGTGTGTGTGTGTTTGTGTATACATATATGTAAACATATATAAATTACATTGTGAGAAAACATTATTTATTATTTGAATTTAGCAATATATTGTTAGATATTGCTTAACCCAGGTTGTGCAGGATGTATGGGTCACACTAACCCCAAAGACCCTTTAGGGGAGCTGCAGATTACTGCAGAGAATGTTTGGACCTTTGTCTTTGCGCAAATTCTATTGAATGTTTAGAACTTACCTGCTGATATACATCTCACAAAACTTTCATGCCTTATCTGGAAACTGTCCCCTTTTGGAAACTGCCCACATGCAGAGCACTCAGTTGATTGTGTCCTTGTACATTTGTTTGAATTTTATATTCATGTAAAATTTACAGATTCAGAAGAAAAAGGACACACCTTTTCTGGCTCTCCCCTCTGCTGAATGACAATAAAATTCTTTCTAAAAAGTCTTTTATAGGGTTGAGATTTGTTCTCAATTGACAACACAAATACTATAAAGGGTGGTTACAACATGAACAAGAATGGCAGTTGATGAAACCCATGAGATATGGGAAACTCTTATGAATAAAATTCTGAAGATACAAAGGAAAATAGTTCTAATGAGGAGAAATAGGAGTTAGCTGAAGAGAATGATGCTGATACACAGAGAACTCCCAAACCAACTGAGATTTTTAAAAGATAAATACAGAAGATAGAATCAGGGGCCAATAACAGAGGGTGGATATAAAAGCATGGTAAGAGTCCAGTTAAAAAGAGAGTCACTTAGAGATGAGCTGAGACTAGAGGAGGATCAAAGAATGGATAAGATCAGGGCTTGAGGGTGTTGGGGTAATGATAACTGCTCACTTCTTACTTTGCTTCTGTTTTCTTTGCCAAGAAGAATGATCTTTGCATTTGTTATTCAGTCATTTTTCATTCATTCATTGGTCTGACTCTTTGTGACCCCATTTGGGGTTTTCTTGGCAGAGATACTAGAGTGGTTTGCCATTTCCTTTTCCAGCTCATTTTACAGATGAGAAAACTGAGGCAAGCAGGATTAAGTGACTTGTTTAGGGTCACATAGCTACTAAGTATCTGAGGTCAAATTTGAACTAAGGTCATCCTGACTCCAGGCCCATGCTCTATCCACTTTGACACCTACATGCTCTTTTCCAGTAATTAAAGATGTCCAAGAGTGGAATAAGCTGCTTAGCATGTACGTTTTTGGTGTGGGTTGGAATAGACAGTTGATGAGGCTTCAACTCTCAAAATCTGATTTTGTAAGATGACATGTTTTAACCATTATCCCATATATAGTAATAAGTTAGATCCAGGATTTGATCTTAGGTATCTTGACTACAGGCCTAAGTGCTCTTAAACTCTATGGCATTTCTAGGATCAACTGTAATGGAACCTTTTGGAAGCTGAGTTTGTTAATGACAACAACATTTTATATGTGCATCAAAAAAGGATGGGGGGGACAAATAGATACATTATTATTGTTATTCTTTTGTTAAAATTTATAGATTTTTCCTTTTTAAAATATAAAGAGTTTGGATTACATGGTTTTTGTTTTTGGTTTGTGTTTGCTGAGATCATTGAATTTATAACAAGTTATTTTAAACTGAGTTTGTTACCTTTGTTTAATGGACTAAATGTCTTACGGAAAGAAAAAAAGAACTAAGTCAGAACAGGAAGAGGTGTAGCAGCAAGCACCCCAGCATACCCAGGGTGGCTGCTAGCACAGGTTCTTAGATCTGCTTTTCTAAAGGAAAGCAACTCAAAATGGGTTAGCAATCTTACTTTAATCAATCAAACATATATCATTTACCTAGTTCAGGGGAAAAAGTCAGCACCCTGAACATCAGAGAATACAAACAGAAGTTACAACAGAAAATAACACAATTTAGCAGACAGGGCTTTTAGCCATCTGACCATTACATCCATACCTAGTTAGTTACCAGAGAGACCAAGATCTGGGTTTTCAAAAGGGGGGGGGGGGGGGGGCGGAT
>CM053587.1:217174934-217188342 GCA_028646515.1 Pseudochirops corinnae | reverse complement strand
TGCTCTTCTCACTTAGCATCAGTCTGTATAAGCCTCTCCAGGTAATTATGAAGTCCATCTCCTTGCCATTTCTTATAGCACAATAGTATTCCATTACATTCACATACCATAGCTTGTTCAGCCATTCCCCAACTGATGGGCATCCCACAAGAGATAGCATTTAGCAATTATCTAATGTCAGTCTAAATCCCATGGCTTCTTCTCTTTCTTGGATGAATATATTTCAGCTGGACCTGGCTCATCAATACCAGTACCCAATTATGTATCTCAAAATTTGGCCTATATCTCTGATGCCTGAAATCCTACCATTAGAGCTTCATTTAACTGCTCCAGGTCAAAGGCTGGATGGGCTAATGAATTAATCCATTGGTGATCATCAGCACCAGGCTGGGAATTAGTTTGCCACCATAATATGGATGTTAGCAATTAAAGAAGAGCATGTAAAGGAATTAGCAGAAGGGCTAGCTTGGGTAGGTTGTCCAGAAATAGCATAGTGTGAATATTAGGGTGGGTAGTGGGAATTAATATCTGGGAAAGAAGTTCTGAAAGATGGGGCTTAAGTATTTAAAGACCAACTGGTTTACATTTCTGCCTAGGGCTAGCCCATATTCCGTGGGGCTTGTTCTTTTCTTTTTTTTTCCTTCTTTCTTCTTTCTTGGCTTGTTCTTTTCTTTAACTTATTATGATTCAGTAGAAACTTCCAGCAGTAGTTACTACCAGTTTCTTTCTCTAGGGCACACTGAATAGAACTGGTGTTCCCAAGTGTAAGCAAATTGGATACAAGAAAATCCAGATTTACAAAATCTGATTAAATTCCTTTAAATAACATACAACTCTTTCAGCATGTTTAAAACATAATTATATTCACAAAAAAATGTACGTACCACTGAAAAAAATTTACCCTTACTTCCTGAAAAAGAATACATCTATTGCATTAAAAAAAAGTGTACCGCAGTACACATCTATCCAGATTGCTACTGAGAGGCTCTGTGTCCAGCATCTGAATCCTTTGTGTATTCACAATGTATAAGGTACTTTGATAGCTTCTGTGGGGACTACAAAGATAAATAATGATAATTCACGTCTTTATGGTGATTTATATACATTATCTCATTTGATTTTCATAACAGTTCCATCAAGGTAGGCAATGTAAGCGCTGTCATTATTCTTCCCATTTTACAGATGAGAAAACTGAGGGTCAGAGGTAAAGTGTCTTGCCCAGGTCACCAAGCCAGTAAATCAGAACTAGTATTCATACTCCAGGATCGCAATGAATAGAATGCTGTGCCTAGAGTTAAGACTCATCTTTCTGAGTTCAAATCCCTCAAACACCTATTAGCTATGTAACCCTAGGCAAGTCTAACCCTGTTTGCCTCAATTCCTCATTTGTAAAATGAGCTGGAGAAGGAAATAGCAAACCACTCCAGTATCTCTGACAAGAAAACCCCAAATGGGGTCAGAGTCAGACAGGCCTGAAAATGACTGGACAAAGTATTTAAATTCAAGTCTTTCTTCACTGATTCAAGAACTCTTTCCGCTATACCACTCTGCCCTTTCCAGAAGCTTATAATCATTAAGGAACCAGGTAGAATGTTAAGAGAAATCTGAGGAGGGGGAGGTCAGTTCTATCTGGGAGGTCAGGACTTCATGAAGGAGCTGGAAGCTGAGTTGGATCTTAAAGAAAGAGAAGGATTCCAGCTAGAAGTGAGGAGGAATCCATTCTAGACATGGAAAAACAATATGAGAAAAGGTATGGAGATGAGAGAGGATAAGCTAATAAAGGGATCAGAGCTAGCCTCGCTGAACCTTGTGGGCTTTTTGTCCTTTGTTCATTTTTAAAATCTTTTTGGATCAGGGAAGGCAGGGCAATTGGGGTTAAGTGACTTGCCCAAGGTCACACAGCTACTAAGTGTTAAGTGTCTGAGGCCACATTTGAACTCATTTCCTCCTGACTCCAGTGCTGGTGATATAGTTACCTGTCAAGAGGGTTAGGGTTGCTCTGGACACTGCAAAATACCAACTCACTGGATCCTGCCAAAAGAAACCGACTCAAGTCTTCTTTCAGCCAGAGAAAAGTGTAGTTTGTTGAAAGTTTGCCACATGGGGTAGACTCTTAAAGAGCCTAGGTAAGGTTTGCATCAGGCAAGTGGGACAGAGTCTGTCACAGAGTAAGTCTGTAGTAGGTCATTCTACAGCACTCTCACACCGCATGGAGGAAAGATGCTGTATATGTACAGAGGAATCTAGGGGTGGTCTAGAGGAGGAGTTTGGGGAAGGTCTTCAGGAGGAGTCAATGAGGTCAGACTCCAATAATGAGTTTGGGGAGGGTCTTCAGGAGGAGTTAATGAGGTCAATGAAAGGGTAGATTGATATTTTGATAGGCTCAAGGGTGGGAAGTAGATGGACAATGGACACAATGAAATACTTATGGCCTCTGCAAATGCCTCATCAAGTGGGAAGATTTAATCAGACTTCAAGGGGTTTCCCAGAGCCTGTACCTCAAAGATTCAAGGAGAGCTCAATGGGGCTCCCAGAGCCTGTACCTAATCAATGGTACCCTATTCACTGCGCCACATAGCTGCCCCTGTCTTTTGTTCCTGAAGAGGACATCATTATAATCATTAAGGAACCAGGTAGAATGTTAAGAGAAATCTGAGGAGGGGGAGGTCAGTTCTATCTGGGAGGTCAGGGAGATGATAACATGACTTGCAATTGACTTTGACTTGAGGGAGGGCTGTGCAAAGTCACCAGCCTCACTTTCTTCTCCAGAGCCTTCTGGGTCCAGTGACCATATATCGATCAGGATGACAGGAGATGACCCAGGATGTAGTGGGAGACCTTGGCCCTTTTAAACTAAGGTCTTTTCAGTTTCTCACTTTGAGAATTCACTCAGTGAATAGGCCTCTTTAAGAAGTGAGTCAAGGGATGGCCCCTTTAATTAAAAAAAAACTGAGAGGGGGAGACCCTCAGGGTTGCTGGCCAAAAGAGAAACAATTACTATTTGCATTCACTGAATCTTAGAGTATATAGGTGGTTTTAGGACCATCTGTGGAAGGCCTTCTATGCCGGAATCAGGAGTTTATACCTTATTTAGGAGGCAACTAGGAGTTTTTGACTAAAGAAGTGACCTCATGGCAGTACATTAGGAAGATTACTCTTGGTGGTGTGGAAGATGAGTAACAAATGTTTGTTTGTATTATTACTGTCGTTCCTGATAGGAGATTGGATAGACTGGAGGCAGGAAGAACATCTAGGAGGCAGAAGATAGTAGGGGGAGAAAAGAAACAATGAGAAACAAAGGGAAGCACCCTGGTGGTGGCAGTGGGAGTGAAGGAATATATGATGCAAGAGATAATGTGGAGATAAAACAAACAAGAGGACTTGGCAGTTGATTGGATGCTTTGAAAGAGGGAAAAAGGAATAGTCAAAAATGACTACTTGTCTGGCTTCCCGGGAGGATGGCTGTGTCATCAAGAAAAAGAGATAAGCTAAGGGGGAATGGAGGGGATATTTTTCTTAAGAGCAGGGGAGAAATAGAAGTGGTAAAGGGGAAATTGGCAGGTTTTGGCAAGAGATTAGATATGGGAGATAAGAGATAATGAGGAATCTGAGGATGACATCTAAGAGTCACGCCTGGGGGACTGGGAGGATAGCGAGTGGAACCTTCAACAGCAGCGGGGAAGTATGGAAGGGACAGTGTTTGAGGGGGAAAGATGAGTTCAGTTTGAGACATGAGTTTAAGATGTTTATAGGACATAGATATTGGTCTGAGATATCCAAAAGATAGTAGCAGATGTGAAACTGGAGGTCGGCAGGAAAGGTTAGGACTAGATGGGTAGATTTGAGACTCATCTGCATAGGAATGATAATTAAATCAGTGATAACATGATAAAGGGATTAAGTAAAATAGTGTGGTTCAGTCCAGCCTGACTCTTCATTGACTTCATTAGGGGATTTTTTTGGGGGGGAAAGATACTGGAGTGATTTGCCATTTCCTTCTCCAGCTCACTTTACAGATGAGAAAACTGAGCCAAACAGGATTAAGTGACTTGCCCAGGGTCACACAGCTACTAAGTATCTGAAGCCAAATCTGAACTCAGGAGGATGAGTCATCCTGATTCCAGGCCCGTTCACCACTTAGCTGTCCTAGTAAAATAGTATAGAAGAAGAAAAGCGGCCAGGAGAGAGCCAAGTGGGACATCCATTTGGGTAACCAGGACTGATTCCTGAACTGATCTGGGTAACCAGGACTGATTCCCCTCCCCATTCTCCACTCCCAATTCAAGATAATCTTGTCTCACAGATCTCTGAAGATTTGTTTGGATTTTTAAATACTCTTAACATATTCTAATTTGCAGGAGACTCTTTATTCCCGTGTGTGTGCCTAAACCACCTCCCTACTCGATTTCACACTCCTGAAGGCATGAAATGCACTCTTTAGTTCCAGGCTTGACCTTATTGGTGATAACAGTAATGTCACTGGTTTGATCTCTGAATAGGACAAAATGTTTAATTTTAGAGGAAATGTAGTGCATGAAAAGGACACTGTCTGGGGTAGTGCAAAGATCAGGGTAGTTAGGTGTCTGGGTGGCAGAGTAGATAGAGTGCTATCCCTCCAGCCAAGAAGACTCATCTTCTTGAGTTCAAATCCAGACTCAGATACTTACTAGCTGTGCGACCCTGGGCAAGTCACTTCACTGTCTGCCTCAGTTTTCTTTATCTGTATAATGAGCTGGAGAAGGAAATGGCAAACCACTCCAGGGTCTTTACCAAGGAAACCCCAAATGGCGTCAAAGGACCTGGTAGCAAATACCAGCTCATTACTAAGTGAGTGACCTTGGGCAAATCACACCTCTCTGTTCAGTTCACATAAATATGCAAAATGCTTTGAAAACCTTAAAGTGATATATGATTGCTGGCCATGATTGCAATCATTATTACTCAGTTTCTTCCTCTGTAAAATGGAGGAAGTGGCTCAGGTGACTTCTAAGGTTCCTTCCAGTTCTATTCTGTGATTCTAGGACTTGGCATGGCCTCTGACATTAACCATGAGCAAGTCACTTAATTTCTGTGAACTATATAGCTGGCTCATCTAAAAATGGGGAAATAACACTTGCTGTTTTTTATTGTGCTTTATATACCTCAAAGTACTACTTAAGTATTAATCACTGTATTACTGAAAATAAATTTTTAAAAACCGAATAATGAATAATAACAGGGAAAAAATAAAAACTCTTTGAGTTTGTTATTATAGGGAAGCTCCTAGTAAGGAAACTCCTTCTACCAAGGCAGAATGGCAATTATTATGCAATTTATTATTTTTTAAACTTTGTTTTTTGCTTTTTGGAGGGCAGGGCAATTGGGGTTAAGTGACTTGCCCCAGGTCACATGGCTAGTAATTGTTAAGTGTCTGAGGCAGCATTTGAACTCAGGTTCTCCTGACTCCAAGGCTGGTGCACTATTCACTTTGCCACCTAGCCACCTCTGTTATACAATTTATAGTCTTAGAAAGTTGACCTGGGCACTGAAGCAACTGACCCAAGATCACAGTGGGTCAGAAGCAGGACTTGGAACCCAAATTTTCTTGATTCTGAAGTCAGCCCTCTATACAATACACCCCACTATCTTGGCACAAGTCTGCACCTGAACCCTAACTTTTTATTCAGGCCTTGCACAGAGTAGGTTCTTACTAAGGATTTGTTGAATTGAATTACTTCCAGGGACAGCATCCATTCATTGTTCCCTGTTGCTCCAGTGAGAGCTTTTAAAGAACTATGTGCCTGCCTTTATCTTGGCAACTTCAGCTCTTAGTCAGTCAGCCCTGACTCTAAGACCGTTCTTTATTCTTTAAGGTTTTACAAGGCCCAGTCTATTTAAGGCAGGTCCTGATCTCTAGCAAAGGAATTTGTCTCCTGTTCCACCCAAGTATCCTTGGTGCCCATGTCCTAAGAGAGTGCTCTCTCTTTTATGTAAACCTGGGTCTCTTTGTGGAGTATGAGGGGAATTGGGTATCCTTTGTAAGCTGAAAGGGATTGGTTCATCCAAGTCATCTTCTGGGATCCAGTCCTTACTTCTACCCCAGGGTTGGGGCAGAGGTATTAAGAGCTGGGGCTTTACCTGATTTAGGAATATTTTAAAAAGTAGCTTTATGATTTCTCTGAAAACACTACATTTCTCTAGAAGGCTGAATGGGTTTTTGTTGTGGTGGTGGTGGTGGAGGTTAGAAGGTGTAATACAGTTGTCCACAAGAGGAAATATGCTGAGATTTCTTTGTGATCAAAAGAAAAAAGATTTCTACCCAGGAGCCATTCACAATTACATGAAATTCCATAATAACTTAAAGCACACTCAGATAATGGAACAATAATGAGCTATGGGCAACAAAAGAACACTGTTGATCAAGTACAACAGGTATAACTTCTTCTCCACTTCCATGAAAATCTTGGCTTCTTTACCATCTCAAATTGAGGGCTTCCCATAACCTTCACCTGCTTTAATGGATTACTGAGCTATTTCTAATTGTGTTTTGGTAGGCCCACAGCAGCATTTCCAGGTCTTATTTCTTTGTTGTTTAAGAGAGAAGCACCGGTGCTGGAGTCGGAGTCAGGGAGACCTGAGTTCAAATGAGGCCTTAGACACTTGACACATTTACTAGCTGTGTGACCTTGGGCAAGTCACTTAACTCCAATTGCCTTGCCTTCCCTCCTCCAAAAAAAAAAAAAGAGAGAAAAGAAACCATCACCAGTGGCATATCCCAAGGTCAGGCAGCATGGCATCATGAGATTTAAAAACTTAAAGGAACCAGAAGATCTCTAATCCAAATATCTCATTTTACAGAAAGAGAAACTGAGACCCAGCTGAAGCTGAAAAACTTGTCCAAAATCATGCAGGGAGTAAATGGAAGAGCCTAGGATTCACACCCAGGTCTTCTTTCCATTATATTTCATTATATCCTGCTGCTTGCCCTCTACTATGCTGGAATGACAGTAGGGATGAATGTTTGAGGCTTGAGAAGCTGCTTCAAGTTATTTCTGAGAATGGTTTGTTCCCTCTGATTCCAGGCTGTTCTCCAGGTCTATGAATTTACTGACAGTCTTGCTCAAGCAAATATAGCACTGTCCTATCTAACTGTACCTAAGTTAGCTGGATTAATTGATGCATTAATGTATTAGATGTATTAGAGTAACATCTTTTGTTATATTTACAATAAAATATTGCAAATGGGAAAAAAGCATCTTGATTATTCTGTTCTCAGATTGGAAGAGAGCCTGTTACAGTTGCAAAATGAAAATGAGAAGCCCAGATTCAAACCCTCGTTTCCCCAAATCTTAGCTATCACTCCTCCTCTAGGAGGAAGAGGAATAAAACACACAGAATAATATATATGTCAAACATTCCTCTATTCCTCCAGAAACAGAGATGTCCTTGGTAACCTGTTACATGTTGGCTTGGCAGGCAATGGTGAGAATTTGTAGCCTTGGCCTCCCCTCCCATCAGGCTGGCTTCTACGTCCAGCCCTGGCTGTAATTTCTCTGAGAGGTTGCCAAGGAGAATGTGTTTAAAGTCATTACTGATTACTATTTAACCTCTCCTCAGCTCTCGAACTCTGTCAGGGTTTGCCCTGACTGTGTCAATCATAATCCCTCTGCTCAGGTTTCTTGGTCCATTCCAACTAACAGGCATGAACACTGTCATTAATGATGTGCAGGGGTTGATCAGGGAAGTCATCAAGGTTCTGTCTTTATACTGAACAGTTAAATGTCTCAGAAATACCCAAATTTATGCTGGGGAATTGGGAGAACAGATCAAGGGACAGGCAGTGAGGGCACAATTCTCTAGAGAAGTCTAAGGATATGGATTTCTTTATAGGCTGGAATTTTGCTTTTTGAAATGTATTCTTATGTGTCCAGCTTGGGGGTGGGAGGGAACTGTTCCTTCTCTAATGATTCACCATGGTAACAAATCTAAAACATTAAAAAGAAAAAAATCTTAAGCCTAAAATGAAGGAAAAAGAGACAACATGCAATAATTATAGTGATACTAATAACTAACATTTTTATAGTGTCTACTATGTGCCAGTTTGGGGCAGCTGGGTGATGCAGTGGATAGAGTGCCAGGCCTGGAATCAGGAAAAGCTGGGTTCAAATCTTGCCTCAGACACTGAGCTATATGACCCTGGGCAAATCACTTAACCCTGTTTGCCTCAGTTTCCTCATCTGTAAAAATGAGTCAGAGAAGGAAATGGCAAACCACTTTGCCAAGAAAACCCCAAAAGGAGTGGATGAAGAGTTGGATGCAACTGAAGAACAACTAAACAACAATTATACTTAGTTGATTCTCTGAGTCTGACGGTGCCATACAGCTTCTGATGCAAAGAAAAGTCTATTGAGCATGCCCTGGCCCACTCAGCACACTTTCTACACCAGAACATCTACTCTAAATCCAGCCAACGTAGCTTACTAGTGATTTGTGGGTACATAGGTTAGCAGGTGGAGCCTTCACAGACCTCAGATCCTCACCAAGTGACTGTTTCTTAAAACTGTAGATTCTCCTCCTACTAGATTTGACCCAGTCTAGTTCAAAGTTTCTCCACAATTCATTTTTTCTAGCCATAATGGATAGAGTGGTGAACTTGGTGAAGTTGATAAAACCTGAACTCAAACTGGGCTTCAGATACTTACTAGCTGAATGACCCTGAGCAAGTCATTTAACCTCTTTGAAACTGAGAGAACTCCCTAGGACTTAACTAATAATATTAGTGGCTAGCATTTATATATTGCTTTAAGGTTTGTAAAATGGCTTACAAGCATGCCATTTTATACTCATAACAACCCCTAAAGATAGACTGCAAAATGAGGATACTATCCTCATTGGAAACTGAGGCAGAGAGATTAAGTGACTTGCCAAGGGTCATAAAACTGGTAAGTATCTCAGGTTGGATTTGAACTCAAGCTTTCCTGATTTTAGGTCCAGAATTTTGCCTACTCTACCACCTAGCTGCCTACTAAGTTATAAACTGGTTGGTGGAAGGAATTCCCATCCCTCAAGTTGCCTACTTGATGCCGAAATGACAGATTACACATTCAAATATACAGATATTAGGACATACATGTACTATACAAATTAAAAATAAGAAAAATCTTTGGATTATTCAGGCCTCTCTGAAAATATTGTTTGAAATGAAGTTGTTATGCATCTAAAGATTCTTTTTATCTAGAGGATAGTGATAGTTGAGTGGGAGGAGGGGCAGAAGAAAAACTGATAAGTTCTAATGTTTTTCCATAAATGTAATTTCAATAAGAAGATCTGAGAACAAACTTTTACTTACGTGCTGCTGGGTAGTAAATGAATTACCAGCATAATCAGTCCATGCAACCAACCTTTAAATGCCAACGTGAGAGACTGGAGGAGTGGCCAGCACAAAACTTACAGCAGAAGTCAAAGAACATTTTGAAAAGAAAGCTAATCTGTACCAAATTCACTGAAATTGTCTTTGTTATGGTACTAGAAAAGTCAAGTCTAGAAGCATTTATTGAGTCTACTCTGAGCCAGGCATTGATAGAAGTTTCAGGGGCCCACTTGAAATTGAAGTGGGCCCCTGAAACCTCTTAACTATAGACCAAGTCGATCAATATTTAACAATCTGAGATAAAGGTTAATCCCCAAGAAAGGTAAGGATTTGGCAAATTCACACCAAGATGGAAATAAATGGTAGGATAGGGACTATGTGAGTGAATAAGAAACTCCCTTTAGCAAAGTTTTTCTGCAGTTAATATAGACAATTGCCCAGCAACCTGACTTGTTTAGGGCCATATAGCCAGTATGTATCTGTAAACCCAGGCTTACAAAGGTATGAAATTCTAAAAACCAAATACTAGGATAATAAATTTGAGGGGAGAGACTCACAAGATGGAGGATGGGCCCAGAGCAGTCAGCTGGGATCATGGATGGAGATACAAACCCTACTGGGGAAGGGAATGGTACACTCATTCCCAAACCAATAAAGTTCGGTCAGTTTTTATAGGGTTATAGGATATAGCAGGACCAGGCATTGGGGGGAGGGAGCCAGAAGCCTGAACCTTGGGACCGATGCTGATTCATACTAGTCAGAGAAGGAAAAATTTGGGAAATTAGCAGCTAAGGAATTTTCAATCTCCCTACCTGAGAAGGGGCTTTGGGCCAGTACTGTTGAACTTACTCTGACAGGGTGACCAGGGCAAGCTTTTCTGGGGTTCTTGGGGACTACTCTATTCTTTATAGTATCGTAGGTAGGAGTATCCGATTTGTTATTTCAGATCCTTTTTAGAGAATTGGTTCTGATTGGGGATGAGCATGGGAAGGGAAGGAAGTGGGTTGGAAAAGGAGGGAAGGGAGGAGCAGCTTAGGAGAGTTTAAGGTTGAAGCCCTGGAAAGTGGACTGACAGGCACAGAAAGGAAAGGCTGGGAGTATTGAGCAAAATTTGCTATTTCACAGTTTTGCCTAGGAATGGCCGCATATGCTGGCATTTCTTCAAAACCAGGTTTCAAAGAAATTACCTCCCTTTAAACAAATTGATCTAATTTGTTGCTTTGTTAGAGTAAGTCTGGACCGGCATAAAATAAGTATACCTTTCAAGTGCAGGCTGTGAATAGGAAAACCCTGGGTAAGAATGGAATGGTGTATTTGGAAAATCTTGCTTCTCCTCAGCCTTCCCCAGCCCCTCTCCCAGTGTTCTACTCATAATCTGTTCTATCACCACCTAGGACACTGGTTGCAAGGTTAATATAGTGCCTGGTCTTTTGAGTTTCTCTGATGCTCCTTAGCCAACCTGGTCTACTTATATATTCCTGTTAACCTTTAATTCTGCCAAAGCAGAACTGAAAACTGTCTCCCGCCAAAAAAAAATTGCTTAAAAAATCAGAGAATGCTAGATCTTAGCTGTCATCTAAGTCTGGTTCTTTCATTTTCTAGATAAGGAAAGAAAGTCACAGAAGTATAGCATAAATTGAACTGGCACTCAAATTAGTGGACATATTTAGAGTGGCTTGTGACAGCCCCGTCTAGATGGCCCAGTGGATAGAATGCTGCTGAGCCTAGTCAGTAAGACGAGTTCAAATCTGCCCTCAGAAATTTATAGGCTGTGGGACATAATCTCACATATACAAACCCCCTACCCTTTATCCTGCTTCAGCTGAATGCTGGACCAAAATACTCAAGACTCCTGCCTAAAGGTAGATCATGATTGGCACCACTACCACCAACTTTGGTGAGATTTTCAGTTCCTTCTAGAACTTGCTTCCTTATCTTTTCTCTAGAATTGAACTACCGATTGCTCCCCCTAACTCCCCAGGACCAGGACTATGTTGCAGTTCAATTCTGAAATTGCTGGTTCCCCAGATATGGAAGGCATCCCTCTATCAGGTCCTAAAGGTTTCACCTCTGCACTGAACCCTGCTATAGCTTTCTCAGCTCCTACAGGAGGTCTGTGTCCTTTGATCTATTTATTTCTAGCCTGTTTGGTTTGCCCGAGGCATTTTCGGTAGCTGATTATTGAAACTGGTTCTAATTTTCAGGGAAGCCCAGCTTCTTCTCCTATTTTCTTAAGCTTGCCTCCTGGCTTAAGTCTAGTCAATGGCTCTGATGCTAGGATCCAACATTCCCTCCAGGAAAGCAGTAGCATTGTCAATAGCAAAGCTTTGCCTCTACCTTTTCCAAAGCTCACACTCCACTCTGGGCTGCCCACAAAGCTCCAGTTTCCGGTGTGGGGCCCGCCTCCTTGGCTCAGCTCATTTGCTGAATATACATGAATGACACACCCCTAAATCCAGTGAATGATTAAGCCTCCCTCTCAGGTTTGCCCACTTTGCCTAGTTCTTTCTGATGACTCATCCCTCAGGTGCCTACAGGGGAAAGGTTTCCCAGAATCCTAACTTTATGGTCGGATAATAACAAAGTTACTTCATGTATAAAGAAACAGACAATGGCACCCATAGCATCAGGAAAGCCATCACCTCACAGACTGCCTTGGTCCAAGCAGCCCTGAAAACAGCATTCCTCTATTCCTAAATCAATTTATGGTTCTTAATTTAAAAGGAGCAATCACAGCAGAGTGCAGCCACTGACAGTAGCCAAAATACAGTAGCAACCTTTACTCTGGGGGGCTATAGACACAGCTGGAACCTGAGAATTCCTTGCTTTCATCAGTCTCCTCTGTGTGCTTGGGATTTTTCTCTGTGGATACTTTGATAAAAAGACAGTCTATTTGGGGTGGGGGGAGGGGGTTTGTTTTGGATATTTTTTTTTCTAGATTGCCTTGACCCAGGGGTGGAGAACCTGTAACTTCGAGGCCACATGTGGCTCTCTAGGTCCTCAAATTCTGCCCTTTGACTGAATACAAACTTCACAGAACAAATCCTCTTAATAAAAGGATTTGTTCAGTAAAACTCAGACTCAGTCAAAAGGCCACGCCCAAGGACCTAGAAGGCCACATGTGGCCTCAAGGCTGCAGGTTCCCCACCCTTGCCTTGGCCCTCAAGTACCTCCCTTTTTTATAATTCCCTCTTCCCTTAACCCCTTGTCCCAACTAGTCTTCAAGCCCTTTCTGAGGGAGATGTGGCTAATTTTAAACTTATCAGTTCAAGCTGGCAAATAGTTTCCACCACAACCACTGCTAAAGGGTGCTATGGGAAAACAGGAAGCAAGGCTTGAGAGAACGGAAGACAATGGGAAGGTGGCTTAACCCTTCCCCTCCCCTACAAACCAGTGGTTTTAAAGTAAGACTTGATCATTCTGGTAAAGAATTCTGAAGGGAGTACTGGCTGCTCCCTCTCCTTCTCCGTTTAAAATTCTGTATCTGATAAGAATTAGAGAACAAATTTCCATGTTGTTCTTGTCAAGTCAGCCAATAAACATTTATTAAGTACCTACTGTGTGCTGGACACTGGGCTAAGCAACGAGGCCACAAAAAGAAGCCAGAGATAGTCCTTGTTTTCAAAGAGCTCACGATCCAAATGGGGAAGAAAACAAACAGACAGAAACAGACAAGCTAGATACAGGATGAATGGGAAACAATTAAATACATTTAAAAATAATTTTTAAAAGGCCCTAGAGTTGAGGGGTTGAGAAAGGCTCCCTGTTGTGATTCAGTAGGGATCCCATTTGGGTTTTCTTGGCAAAGACACTGAAGCAGTTTGCCATTTCCTTCTCTAGAGGAATGTGAGGCAAACAGGGTTGAGAGACTTGCCCAGGGTCACACAGCTAGTAAGTGTCTGAGGCCAGATTGGAAGTTTTCTTGCCTGAGCGTGCAGACACACTCTATCCGCTGTGCCACCCAGCTGCCCCTGGTTAGCTATAGAAGATGGGATTTTAGTTGGGACTTAAGGGAAGCCAGAGAGGTCAGCAGACTGAGCAGAGGAGGGGAGAGCACTG
>CM053587.1:217135706-217174834 GCA_028646515.1 Pseudochirops corinnae | reverse complement strand
ACTCAGTAGAGACGTGATGTGGTCAGACCTGCATATTAGGAAAATCACTTTAGTGGCTGAAAGAAGGATGAATTAGTCTGGGAAGAGTTAAAGCAGGCATACATACACATCAACAGGCTATTGCAATAGTCCAGGTATGAGGCGCTGAGGCCCTGCACCAGAGGGGTGGCAGTGTCAGAGGAGAGAAGGGAGAATAATTAGCAAGTGTTAGAAAGGTAAAATCCACAGGCCTTGGCAACAGACTGGATGGGGGGGGAGGAGGCGAGACATGTGTCACTTGCTAGCACCTCTTTAGGGATGTTCTTACAGTTGCCCAGGAAGATTCATTTAATTGGCTGTTGAGTAGAAAGTATAAGGAGCATTGAGGAGGCTCTTCGGTGGAGGTGAAATGTAAAATGGCTGATGAGCAGCCCTGTTGTAAAGTGTCTCTAGAAGGCTTGTGTACTAAGTCTCCCTGCCCCTGAGGCCTTCCTTTCTCCTGGTGGAAAGTATAAGGATGATTCTAAACTTCCTGGGGCCAGTGTGGGGTGGTGACACCCTCCTCCCCAAAGCTTGTGAATGTCTCACCTCTTAGGAAAGTCTGTGGGATACAGCCACCTGGACTGAAAAGCATTTGGTGGCTTCCCTCTTTCCCAGCATCCAACGGATATGGCATCAGCTACTGGAGTCACTGCAAAACAATATGTCATTACAGTAGCAGTCAAGGCCCCCACAGAGAGATAATCTACTGGGAAGAACAGAACCCAGTTGGGATTAATCAGGCTCTTCTTGGTGGAAGTAAAATGTATAATAGCTAATGAGCAGTCCTTTTGCAAAGGGCCCAATGAAGCTTATTGTACTAGCCTCTCAAATAACTGAACTCCAAGAATTCCTCTAACATGCCTCAGAAACCACAGTGTCCTGGAAGTTTACTCCAGCCCTGGAATTCATAAGTTGGAAGTAGCCCTCTGGCCCAGGCTTCTCCCTTGGATTGGATGGCTCTCCACCCTTCCTTCCCACAACTTCCATTTAAGGCAGGCACCCACCAAGGCCAGTCATAGCTCCATTGCTCTCCAGGCTGTCCTCCTGCCTTTCTTCATCATATATACCTTAATTCTCTCCACCACTAGTTTTAAGCTTCCTTTTATGAACTGTCTTCCCCCATTAATGTGTAATCTTGGGGCAGCTACATTGTGCACTGGATAGAACACCAACCCTGGAGTCAGGAGGACTTGAGTTCAAATGTGACCATAGACACTTATCAGCTATGTGACTCTGGGCAAGTCACTTAACACCAACTATCTCCAAAAAAAAAAAAAAAGGCAAAAAAAAGTAATCTTGAGGATAGGACTGTCTGTTTGTGTCTGTATTCTCAGGGTCTGGCTGTGGCTTAGCCAGCCACAGCGCCTGGTGAAAAGTGTTTTATGAGTGCTTTCTGCCTGGCTGCCTTCCTGACTAATTAAAACTGCCTTTTCCTTACCTGATTCCTATTTGTACCCTGGATACTTTTTAACTTCCTCCCCCACTGTTGGGGGTGAGGAAAGCCCTTAGACTGGAGCCAAAAAGAGAATTGTTCAGCAGGAATCTGATGTGGGGAACAGAATTGCAGTGCTGGCTGGGAGCCCCTTATTCATAATAACTCCCCTATGTAGGAGTCAAGCCAGAGTCTACCAGGAGAGCAGGTAAAGAACAGAAAAAGGCAGAGGTCACCAGTCCCTGAGCTGAAATCTAAAATAATAACTTTTTTTTAAAAGTAAAAATTTAGAAAAGTTACCTATTGCAACTCCTTCATTTTAGAGATGAAAAAGCTGAAGCCCAGAAAGAGGGAGTAATTTTTCCTATATGATCCTTATCTGGCTTCACATTGATAATCATCTATGTTCAGAATCTGGGCTTTCTTCCGCTCTATATACCAGGCTCCTAATTGTTATGTTCAGAGTCAGCACATGATTGTTCTGTTTCCGCTCTTCCCTCGGAATCCCTCCATTTAAATCTTTCCATACTGCGGTGTTGTCTTCTCACTTTCATTTGCTATGGCTTCTAATAGGGAAAGGCAGTGACGCATGATTGTAGATAACAAACTGGCGTCAGTGTCTTGAGAGCCTGCTTCAGACATATACCGGCTTTGTGAATCTGGGCAAATCACAGCCTTTTGGGGCCCCAGGCAACTCTCTAAAAGTAAGATCTGAAAGTTGCCAAGCAGCCTTTTTGTTTATTGATAGAAAGTTCCTTTTTAGGAGTTCCTTATGCTGATGAAATCACAGTCTAGTTTAAAAAAAAAAAAGATAAAATGGTATAGTCTATTGCATTAATAAATTGTCCCTATTTCAATAGATCTATAATCTCTTCAATATGGGTACTACCTCACATGGTTCAGATCAGAACCTATCTACACCTTCTTGTGCTATGTGACTCCTATCCATGTATCCTACAGGGACATCACCCAATGTTCTGGGGGGCCTCTGGGTCTCATGACATTTCATGAACACCAAAGGAGCACAAGGATTGTCCATCATCTTTCTTGTTATATAACTAATCCATTTAGTTTTCTGGTCATATATCTCCTTGAAACTATCTTTTTTTCCCTACTTCATTTGTGTAATGTTTTGTTGCTTAAAATCTGTACCCTACTCACACCTACCAAGATTGTTCTTTGAAGGGTCTCTTGATTATTACTTTTATCTTGATTATTACTTTTGATTATTTAGAGATGAGGGCATTCTATGATTGGGAACTATGTCATTGAAAGGATATTGATGTTAAAAAAATTAGACTTTTTTTCATGAAAAATTTGGACTCTTTTTCTTTTCAGGAAAAATTTTAGAGTCATTAAAAGTGCTGTGACTGAAGCAAAGATTCACTGTTCAACAATAATTGCTAGGGAAACTGGAAAGGAGTCTGGTAGAAATTCAGTTTAAACCAGCCTCTCATACAATATACCAAGATATAACCCAAATGGATATATGACCAATATGAAAGGTATCACAGCAAACAAACTAGAAGAGCATAGATGGAAATATTTATTTCAGAGGAAGTATTCATTACCAAAGGATAGAAAAGATAGACAAAACAGATAATTTTGATTACATAAAGTTGAAAAGTTTTTGCACAAACAAAATCAATATGCAAAATAAAATTAAAATTAGAAGCTAAACATAAATGGGAAAAGATATTTACTGCAAGCTTTTTTGATGAAGGTCTGATAGCCAAGATTTTTAAGGAAGTGATTTAAATATATAAGAATAAGAGTCAGGCGTGGTGTCATACACCTTTAATCTCTGTTGCCAGGGAAGATAAGACTGGTGGAGCTGTTAAATTCTAGAGTCCTGAGCTGAAGTAAAGTTAAGCCATTGAGTGTCTGCACTAAGTCCAGCACTAATATGGTGAGCCTCCAGACAGGTGGCTACCAGGCTACCTAAGAAAGAACAAAGTGGCCAAGGTGGGAAAGGAGCAGGTCAAAACTCACATATCCATCAGTGATGAGATTAGACTGAGTGGCTGCTATAATTGTGGCTGGATAATATAAAGAAATCAAGTCTCCAAAAAAAAAATTAGAGTCTTTCCCCACAAGATGAATGATCTGAGGATATTAAAAGGCAGTTCTCAAAGGAACAAGATATTGTTGGTTATTTTTAAAAATGCTCCAAATTACTAATAATTAGCAAAATATAAATTAAACAACTCAGATTGGCATACTTATCAGATTGGCAAAAACGACAAAAAAGGAAAATGACAAATATTGAAGAAGCTTTGGGAAAATAGTCACAGTAAAATACTGTTGGTGGAATTGTCAACTTGTCTCAACATTCTAGAAAGCAATTTAGATCTATACCAAAAAGCCACCAAACCCTACATACACTTGATATAGTGATACCACTATTAGACCTATACAGTAAAGAGGTCAATGAAAAAAGACAAGGAAAGGACCACATATACAAAAATATTTATGGCAACTCTTTTTAACAGTGGTGAAGAACTTTTTGCAGTGGTGAAGAACTTGAAATTGAGAGGGTGCCTATCAGTTGAGGAATAACTGAATAAATTGTGTTATATGAAAGTAATGGACTAGTTTTGCACAACAAGAAACTAAAAAAAAAAAAAAGACAGCTTCAGACAAACCTGGGGAAGATTAATATGAAATGAGGCAATGTGAGGGGAGCAGAACTTGAAGATCAATTTATATAATAATAACATTAGTCTCCCCTCCCCCCCGAAAAGACTTAAGAACGATGATGAATGCAATGATGAATCACTGGGCTAAGCTCTAGGAATACAAAAAAAGGCAAAAGACAATCCCTACTCTCAAGTCTAATGGGGGAAACAATAGGCAAAAAAACTATACTTGAAAAGTTATATGCTTAGGTTGTGGGCCTGGGGGTTGGAAGGATGTTGGTTCTTAAGACAGGAATAGGCAAGTTGGGGAGGCTAGGTGGCCCAGTGAATAGAGTACCAGCCCTCGAGTCAGGAGGACCTGAGTTCAAATTCAGCCTCAGACATTGAACACGTACTAGCCATGTGACCTGGGCAAGTCACTTAACCCCAATTGCCCTGCCTTCTACCCTCCAAAAAGTTAAAAAAAAACCACACACACACAAAAAGGAATGGAGAAGTTAGGAAAAGGGGATGAGTTCGGTTTTAGACATCTTAGTCTTCAGGGTATCCAGTTGGAGATGTCCAGAAGGCAGGTGGAATTGCCAGACTACATCAGATGAGTTGCATTTGGAGAAGGATGAAGAAGAGAGATAAGAGGTATTCCTAAGACATTTAAAAATTTTGAGAATCTAAGAATTTAATTTAATTTAAGATTGTAATTTGTAGTCTTGGCTTGGTCCTGAGTTTGGGGGGTAATGCAAATATTATTTATTCGTCTTTTATAGATCAAGAAACTAAGTCTGACAAGATGAAAAATGGTATCCACCTCCATAGAAAGACATGATAGAGTGTGAATGCATACTTTTTAAACTTTCTTTATTTTTATTGAGGTCTTTTTTTTTTTTTTTTGGTTTTGGTTTTCTTTTACAACATGGCTAATATGGAAATATGTTTTGCATGACTGTACATGTATAATCTATATCAAATTGCTTGCCTTCTTAAGGAGCGGGGTTTAGGAGAGAGGGGGAGAGAATTTGGAACTCAAAAAATTTTACAACAAATGTTAAATATTGTTTTTGTATGTCATTTGAAAAAATATATAAAAATTTTCACTTAAAAAAAAGAAGTGAAGCCTTGTTGAGAAAAACTTGTAGAAAACTTGTAGCTTTATGTCCCTTCCCTGCCCCTGGTTAAGTTGCTAGTAAAATATAACAGCCAGAACTTGTACCAGTTTTTCTGTCTAAACCTGTATTCTTTCTATTATACCTACCTATTAATGAAAGCTCACAGTTATATAATGTTTTTACAGCATAAAAATAATTTTTCATGCAGTATCTCATTTCCTACCAACTCCTGTGGGTGTTAGGTAATAATATTTGGCCTTTATATAGTACTTGAAGGTTTACAAAATGTTTTGTATGCATTATCTCATTTGAACCTCCAATAAAACTGAAACGCAGAGAACTTGAGTAATTTGTCTATGGCTATGTAACTGGTAAGTGTTAGAAGTGGGATCTGAACCCAGCTTTCTCATGACTCCGAATCCTAATGCACTTTGCTCTTACTACTCCACACTGCTGGTGTAACTATTATTTTTCCTCTTTACAGAATAGGAAACTGAGTCCAAAGTCTTGTGACTGTAAGTTCACTGTTCTTTCCACTGTACAGGAAGGGAGGCTCTGGCATCCTTACAAAAGATTATTCTTTGAAGCGAATGTGGTCTTTAGCAACAGCTCACTCCTAAAAAGCCTTTAGTAGTGGGGCTTGAAATAGGTTTAATACCTTTCTGGACTGAAACTATGTGCTTATGGTGCCCCCTTCTGGACGCCACACTAAGACCAATCTATCCTGAAGCCAGCCCCCTCCTTATTCTAATTACTCAAATGTTCCTTCTCTAGAGCTGACAATAAGGTCCAGATCACTTTGCTCCTAATTTTAGTATACTTAGTACACGCATTGAGGACCAGGCACTTTCATCTGTCACAGAGATTAAAACAAACAAACCCATCTTCAATTTGGAAATAGCTCAATTGCTTTTGTTTTTGAATCTTTCTTGATGCATTTTAACAAAACAGGCATGTCATAGGAACACAGATTTAGAACTGGGAGAGACTTAGAGCTTAACAAGTCCCAACTTCCCCCTCCCCCTCCATTTTACCGATGAAGAAACTGATGTCTAGAGAGGTTAATAAACTTGCCCAGTGTCACACAGGGAAGTCAAAGCCAGGATTTTAATTCAGATCTTCTCACCTCAGATTTAGTACTCTTTTTATTGCTATCCCCTGCCCCATAACACCCAAACAATACCTCATCTTCCTAAGTATATACCAGGAAAAAATTAAGTAAAACTCCCTAATTGTGTGATTGCCACTGATAGGACAAGTCACTTTCTACCTTTGTTGTTCATTAATTGTTAACAGAAAGGAAGGCATCTGTGCTCTAATTTTAAAGTTAATAGTAATTTACCAAGTGTCCTTCTTATCTGACCCTTCTACTTTTACTTGGTTGTGGTCATTATGTATATTACTCTTTCAGCTCTGTTTTCTCTCCCTGGGTCACTTTATAGAGATTTACACCTGTTTCTCTGTTTTTTCATCTTTGTCATTCATTATGACACACTAATTTTCCATTGGATTCGTGTGTCACAGTGTATTCAGCCATTTTCTAGTCATGGGGCACATTGTTTTCCCCCAGCTTGTTGTTATTGCCAATAATACTGCTAAAAATAATTTTTGGATAAAGGGATCATTTCCCTCATGTAATTAACTTCACTGGGCGTATAATCTCAGGAATAGGTAAGTAAAAATGAACCCTTAGAATTAAAATTTTATATTTAACAATGGAAAAAACCCTACCATTTATTTTGGTGATACGGTCATAATGATAATAGCTTACATGTATATGACACTTAGTAGAAATAAGTCAGAAATAACGTGGTGTAATGAGAAGAGTATTGGACTGGTTGTTGGGCTTGGATTCTTCTGCATGATACTTTCCCACTTTATGTCTGTTTCCTTAAACTGACAAAAGAGCAATTTGGGCTAAATGATCTCTAGGGGCCTTTCCAGATCTGTGATCCAATGAAAAAGGTATGGATGTTTTTTCAGAGCACATGTACTTTTTCTTGTATGCTGCTGAAGATGGGTAGGAAGCATTGCAACTTTGCCTGTTTTTCCTCCCCCTTTTTTCAATATCAAGGATATGGTGAGCTCAGGAAGCAGCAAAGACTGCATGTCTTCCTCCTTATCACATATGAGAGCAGACAAAGATGACCTAATGCAAAATGAATTAAAGGGTCTCAAGGAAAGGTAGGTATTGTAAGAACTTGAGCTGTGTTTAAGTAACATAGCTCTACTAGGAAAATTCAGAGATATCTTGACTTGTATCTTGTGATTTGTGTTTTTTTAAAGTGACTTGTCTTTTTCACTAGAATGGCTGAGAATAAAGTGACTTAGTAATCACACTGCAATCACATTGTAAATGAAGAATACCAAATGAGGGATGCCTAAAAAGGTGATTCTATAGGGAAAATACATGTGTGTGTGTGTGTGTGTGTGTGTGTGTATACACACACATACACATATGCATATATATAAAAATATACATACACATATATATGCACATAGAATATATATAAAAGATATTTGTACACACATATATAAACACATACATCTATCTAATAATAAACAACTTTTGATATGCTGAAGAAGATGGGGCTACACATCCTCTCTCTCTTTATCAAGGGGTACCTCTGCTCTGCATCTATACAAATAGTGGTCCAGGCTCAGACCTGGGAGAGCTTGATCAACCAGAAGACGGGTGAGAAACATTTTCTTGAACTCCCTTACTCATTACACTTGGTACCTGTAATGGTAATGGTAATTTGAAGATCTTCCCAGCCCACCTTCCCTGCTTTGAAAATAAACTCTGCTCCTTAATAGGCTGAATGTAATCACATGAAGCTTGTAGTGGGAGGAGTTTGTTGAAGGGTGGAGTAGAGCCCAACAAGAAGCTGGGAGTCAGAGCTTATTAGACTAGGAGGAGGTGAGCACGTGTCCCAGGAAGTCAATCAGGCTGGTAAGTAAAAATATTAGTTTGTGTGAAGGCTAAAGGATTCTGTGGCTTTCTGTGCCATTATGGCTTATTAACTTCTTTGCTTAGTATGATGGAATTGGCTTACTGGTTTGGGGATTTGGTTTTCTGGTGTCTGAATAAATGTTTTGCTTCTGTCTTCTATATGGAGAGTCTGTTATATTTTGCAATTGAACACCATGCAAGTATATTTATAGCGATCGTGGGCACTGTGAATATTCCATTGGTGCTACAGTACCCCAGAGAAAATTTGCTTGAAGCATAGGCTTGGCCCTTATTTAGAGTCTCCCCAAAGGGTGGAGTAGAAAGGTCCTTGATTTACATTGTAAATCAGTTATGGGTCAGGTATTTATTTCTTCCATGTATAAGAAATGCTAGATACAAAAGGTTCTCACAAGCATGTACTGACCGAGGGTAAACAAACCGCAATAAAAACTATTATTATATTCTCCTGGGAGGCTGAGACTTAAACCCTTGAACATGAAGTGATTTGCAGAACTGATGAACAGGCACTTTACATTTCACTTTGGCTCTGCACTGTCTTCGTCTAAGTTGGTGCCCTAGAGTTAGCCATAGACAGAGGTTGGGCTCATTCTCTGGCCAGAGGTATCCTTTCCACTGTAGGAACTCAACCTGCTACCAGGCTGCTCCAAGGAACCCTGGATCTCCAGACTCCTGAACTCACAAAGGGGCCACCAAAGACATGACACTCATCTCAGTATCAATGTCTGGTCACCTACATGTAAACTCAGAGAAGGAAACACAAAGTAGAAAAGGCAAGTAGGAGGTCCAAGCTCAGGTTGACCTAATTGAGTCCCCTTTCTCTAGTTGTCAAGTAGAGTAGCTAAGGAGAGGAAAGCGTGACCCTTTCACTCATGCCTCATAGGAGAGACACAGAGTGTCCTGACAGGAGCGGTAGTGGGGAAGGTGAGTCACTCCTTTGTAAAAATTAACTGAGTTAAGAGTTCTTTATGCTTAGTGGCAAATACAAGGATTCTTTTATCTTCCCCAAAGTGCCCACAATCAAATCCTTTAGAATGGATTTGCACATAGTAAGAAGCAGACAAGGGCTTTGTTACCCCCAGGGAGCCCAAACCAGGAGCCAGCACACAGTCAGTCAGTAGTGGGAAGGGCAGATGTGTGTATGTTCCATCTCTGTTACATATGGAAAGGGCTTCAAGTCACCATGGATACATGAAAGTAAAAATTTTAAAACTATCTTGACTCTAATACATTTATGTGTGCTTTGATATTGAAATGATTTCTTTCTTCTTATATCTATAAATTCCTTTAAAATACTTTGCCTCTATATTGATCATCAGGAATAAAGACCTAGACTTGTACTTAAAGAAATTAGTTGACATCTCCCAGCATTCCTGTCTTTTCCTTGACACATCTTTACGGTACTTGCCCTTCCTTACCTCCCTCATCACAAATACTAGTCACTGATAATAGGTCATGGTCCCAGATTCTTAAGCTCAAATTTTCTAGTCATCTTTGGTTACTCCTCTCTCTCATCCATATTGCTTGCTGTTTGTCTTTCATTCTTGAAGAGGACCATGGCATCAGGAAGGTGATGCCATGACACGAAAGTGAATTGGATTTAAGTGAGGGAGGGCTGTGCGAAGTCACCAGCCTCACATCTCCTCCAGAGAAACTTGGGTCTAGTAGAAAGATATGGATCAGGACAACTGGAGATGGCCCAGGATGCAGTGGGGGACCTTGGGTTTTTCAAGCTAAGGTCTTTAACAGGTCTTAGTTTGACTAAGGCAACTTCTTATAGATTAAGCATTCAGTGATTAAAGGTTAAAAAAACAAAACAAAACAAATGAGGCAAAGAATGGCCTCTTTAAAAAAAAATAGACCTGGGAAGGGAAAATCTTCAGAGTTTCTGACCAAAACAGAAACAACTGTTATTTACACTCATTCTGAGCCAATTAGGGCCCAGATAGTGACCAAATAGGGCTTGGTCTGGGACCACAGTGATTTGGGGTTAAGGCTGGTCTTTAAGAGAAAAAACCAAAACAACAACAAAAGTTTCAGAGATTAAAATTTTACCAGTCAGTCTCCAAGTTCTATCAAATCTTTACGTTTTCTTTTCTATTTCCGTGACCACTACCTTAGTTTAGGCCCTTACAACCACATGCTCATGATAAGAGACCATGGTCCCCTAACTAAATCACAGAAGCTGAGAGTTAAGAAGATATATGAAAGATAATTCAATCCATCTGGCACCTACAAGAGAATCCCTTCCATAAGGTATCTGACAAGTGGCTGCCCAGTCTTGCTTGGAGACCTTTAGTGAGGGAAAACTATCTACCCCACAATGCAACTCAGTCTACTTTGGGATAGCTCTAGTAAGGAAGTTTTTCCTAAATTAAGCCTAGATCTACCTCTCCAAAACTTCTAACTATTTTTCCTCATTCTGTTTTCTAGGACCAAGTAGAAAATAACCTAATGTATTCCCGGGGTTTTGGTCTCTCAAAGACATCAGCTTCCTCCTAACTCTTCTCTTTTCCAAGTTATAGATTCCTGCTTTCTTGAACGAATCTTCTTATTGCATGACCTCAAGATCAGGGTGAAACATATTAGTTGCCTTCTTTTGTATATCTTACAGCTGAATAATAATATGTACAGTCAGAGAGGCAAAGTTTTATCAGCAATATATGTGGGTTCATACTTTTCCCACATAATGGTTTCTCTTATTCTAATTGTTGTCATACAGTTGTTTTCGTTCCTGTCCAATTCTCCATGATTCTATTTGGAGTTTTCTTGGCAAAGATATTGGAGGGGTTTGCCATTTCCTTCTTCAGTTCATTTTACAGATGAGGAAACTGAGGCAAACAGGGTTAAATGACTTGCCCAGGGTCATATAGCTAGTGTCTGAGGCCAAATTTGAACTCATGAAGAGTCTTCTGACTCCAGGCCTGGCACTCTGTCTCTTGAACCATCTTCCTGTCTTTTCATTCTAGTAGCATTGATAAAAGTCTCATATATACTATGATCCAATCAAACTCATCTTCTCACTGTTCCTCATACATGGTACTCCATCTTCTGTCCTGTGACTTTTCGCTGTCTGCCCCTCATGCCTGCAATGTGCTCTCTCCTAACATCTTCCTCTTAAAATCTTGAACTCAAACACTGCCTTCTATGTGAATTCTTTTCTGATTCTCCTCTGGTCCTAGGGCTTTCTCCCCAAAATTATTTATACCTATTCTGTACATAACTATACATGTATATATGGTCTCCCATAGCTGGATTATAAACTCCTTGATGGCAGTGACTGTCTTGTTTTTGTTAACTTTTGTATTTTTTTAAATCTCCTGTGCCTACCCCAGAGTTGGGCACATACTAAATATTTAATAAATACTAGTTAATAGACTGATTGAATTTATTCTTTAAGAGCTCTGATTTCTGACAATTTTCATCCTTATTCCTTCTTTCAATTCTATTGTGAACCATCCTGGTTTTTTTGTTTTTTTGTTTTTTGCTGTTGATCTAATATAATGTTTGGGTGTTCCATAGAATTAGATTCTTTTTCATTGAGGATTCCTGAATCACTTTCCTTCCTTTATAGTGATTTTTTTTCATCATAATGTGTCTCTTTCTAGATTGTTTACTCATTTCTCCCTTTTTGAAAATCCACCTTACTGCTGGTTTACCTGTGATGTCATTCCTATGATATGTTCCTTTCTGTTTACTTTTACTCTTTACTATTTTGGGCACATTGCTGACCATTTTGAGATAATGGATGTGGGTTAAGCTTAGACATAATCCCACTCATCCATTTTGTTCAAAGTCTCCATCTTTTCTTCTTCTTTTCTTGTTTATTTGGTGCTTTTTTTTTAGCTATTTGGGGCTGAGTCATGCCTGGTGATGAGTCAGTCCTGAGCTTATGGCCAGTCTCTCTCTTGACTTTTTGCCACAAATCCTTTCCCTTCCATTCCGTATAACATTGCATTCTATTGGTTCTTTTCCCATCCATAACTGTTCACTTCATCTTATCCAGATCACAAAGGCTAGGTGAGTTCAATGACCTCCTCTGTAAAAGAAGTAAGGTTGTCCATTTAAGATTCTACTGCAGTGTGACCCTGAAAGGAAAAGACAGATGCCATTGCAACCATGGGGAACTGGAAGTATGGACTTGGTAGTTTTGTTCTGTTTTTTTTTTTTAACTTTGGTGAATTTCTTGTTGTTTTAAGGTGGTGAAGGTGGAAGCTATCTTCTTATATGTGAGGGCAACCTCACATTCATCTTTGTTTTATTTAGTAGCATTTCTACTTCATGTTGCACATTGAACAATGAGATGCTTGAGTCCAAATGTGGTGGCTTCATTGTCATCAATGTGGGAAGCAAGTTTGTTATAGAAATTTCATAGATCTTTCCTATTTCTTGTCTATTTAGTGTCCTTCATCCTTACATGATATTTGAGACTAGAATGGCTTCCTATTCTAATCAATTAAAAATATTTTTGCTTTACCTTCAAGGCCTCCATATCCTCTATCATATTTCTCCAAATTAATTTCCCACAAGATTGAGTCACTAATGCACTGTTGGTGGAGTTGTGAACTGATCTAACCATCCTGGAGAGCAGTTTGGAACCATGCCCAAAGAAGTATAAAATTGTGCATTTGATTCCAATACCACTACTAAGTCTGCATCCCGAAAAGATTTTCCTAAAAAAGGAAAAAGGACCTATTTGTATAAAAATATTTATGGCAGCTCTTTTTGTGGTGGAAAAGAATTGGAAATTGAGGGAATATCCATCAATTGAGGAATGACTGAACTAGTTGTGATATATGATTGAGATGGAATACTATTGTATTGTAAGAAATGAGGAATAGGATGCTCTCCGAAAAACCTGGAAAGACTTAGAAGAACTGATGCAGGGTGAAATGAGCAGAACCAGGAGAACATTGTACATAGTAACAGCAATATTATATAATGATCAACTGTGAATGACTTAACTATTCTCAGCAATACAATGATATAAGACAATTCCAAACAACTCATGATGAAAAATGCTGTCTCCCTTCAGAGAAAAATGTGATGGTGTTTGAATATAAATTAAATGATATTTTTTTATTTTATTTTTTTCATGTTTTTTTTTGGGGGGGTGGTCTGTGTTTTCTCACAATATGACTAATATGGAAATGTTTTGCATGAATGCATATGCATAACCTATATCAAATTGCTTGCCTTCTCAATGAGAGGGGAAGAGAGAGAAGAGGGAGGAAGAGAATTTGGAACTCAGAACTAAAAAAAAAAAAACCCAAATGTTAAACATTATTATTGGGAAAAAATAAAATATTATTAAAATTGATTTTCCTATCTTCCTATCTCCACCCCATCTCCTTAATATCCCTTATACATCTTACTTATTCCCATTTCTATGCTTTTAGTCATACTATTTTTCAGACATGCCTTTAGATTTAAAAAATAGTTAAAGCTGAATTTAATATATTGTAAATGTTATAGGATTGCAAAGGACCTCTGGAGGTCCTCTAATTCAACTCTCTCATTTTATAAGTGAGAAAGCTGAATTCCAGGGAAGTTAAATAATTTTTCCAAATTCTCAAAGTTAGGAAGTTGCAGAGTGGAAATTTAAATTCAACACTCTTTCTCTTTTACCACATATCCTGTTCCATTGTAAGGCATGTTGACCTTTATCAAGAAATCTTTTTGGTTATTCTGGGGCAGAGTTGCTAAGGTTATTTCTTAAGGACAACCGCTACTGGGTTAATTAGTAATATCAGTCATTGTGTATAGAACAAGTCAGCAGTTCTTGAAAGAGAAAGCTTGAAGGGAGAAGGGGAACTGAGAAGTGGAAAAATATTTCCTTTGTCCTGATGTAGAAAAAGAAACTGATATGAGAAATTTTAAAATACAGGTGATAAGAGGATATTTTTTCTACTTCTCCAAGATGAGTGAGTGGAGTTCAGAGGGAATGAAAAGTAGGCTGCTCAAAAAGAGGTAGTCATATAAATGATTATTTAAGCTGAAATCTTGACTTGTGGGGGGAGATGCTATAGAGCACTTAATAACAAACTGACCTGAAGTGCTAGAGCCATGAGTGACTCCCTTGGGAGAATTTTTATCCCTGTCCTCAGGTTAAAATTAAGAGTTATTTATAAAGGAATATTCTAACAGAGGCTTGTATATGAGGTTTTACTGTTGTTGTTCAGTCATGCCTGATTCTTCATGATCTCATTTGGGGTTTTCTTGGCAAAGATGCTGGAGTGGTTTGCCATTTCTTTCTCCAACTCTTTTTACAGGTGAGGAAACTGAGACAAACAGGGTTAAGTGATTTGCCCACAGTTAACCAGCTAGTAAGTGTCTTAAGACCATTTTGAACTCTGATTCTAAGTGTAGAGCTCGATCCACTCTGCCACCTACCTGCCCTTATATATGTATATAAAGTTAGGGTGAGATTAAATTGAAAAGAAAATTTAATGATGAGTAAAATATACCCAAAGGTATACGCTCCCACACATATACATTATTTTATACATACTTCTATTTAACAGCTCTTTTTCTAGATGGAGATAGCATCTTACTTCACATGTCCTTTATTTTTAATTTGTGTATTTAAAAATAGTCAAAATGACTTAAGTTGCTTAAAGTCATTCTTAATATTGTTGTTACTGTAGAAAATGTTCTCTTGGTTCTGCTCACTTCATTCTTCATCATATTGTGCAATTTTTTCTATGCTTTTCTAAGATCATTAATTCATAATTTCTTATAGAACAGCAACATTCCATTACAACAATACTTGTTCAACCAATCCCCAACTGATGGAGACCTTGCAATTTCCAGTTATTTACCACCATGAAGAGAGCCACTATAAACATCTCATTCATATTCAAAGTTATAATTATTACTAATTGTGAATTTTCCTCCCTCTTATTTTTACTATTTTCTTTATTGGCCTTTCTTTTTACCCTATTTTTACCCTATTACCTTATATTCTTCCCCCACTCACACTTTACCTACCCCTCCAAGAATCCCCTCATCTCTTCCTTCCACCCTCCCAAAATCCCAATTCACATATCCCTTTAAAAGTCCTTTCTACACCCTGTCTCCAGTTTTCTCACCTTTCTACATGTTCAGACTTCTACACCTTTCCAGATGTACACGTTGCTTCCTCTTCAACCCAGATAAGAATAAAGTTCCAACATTATCAGCTCTCCGCCCCCATCTGTATTAGTTCTTCCTTTCATGTTCCATTTTTATAATATAATTGCTTCCTTTTGCCTTTTCCTACCCAATTTTGTTTTTTAGATTCACCCCATCGAACACAACTCAGCCTCAATCTTTCTTTCAAATTACCTTAGTAATGATGACAGTTTTAAGAATACTGTTAGAATTTTCATATAAAATATAATAAGGAAACAGTTTAACCTTAATGAGTGTCTCATAATTAGTCTTTAATGTTTTCCTTATATTTATTCTGCATCTTTTATAGTAAATTTTCCATTGAGTTCTGGTCTTTTGGTTACAAATACCTGAAAGTCTTTCAGTTCATCAAATGACCATTTTATTTTCGTTCAAGATTATATTTAACTTTTCTCGGTAAGTTATTCTTAGACACAACACAGTTATTTTGCTCTTTTGAAATATGATGTTCCAAGACCTATGATCTTTTAGAATAGGAACTACTAGTTCTTGTGAAGTCCTGACTATATTTCCACAGTACCTAATTTTTTTTTTTTTGGTTCTTGCAATATTTTTTTCCTTAACTTGAGAGTTTTGAAACTTGGCTATGACATTCCTGTAAGTTTTCCTTTTGGGATCTCTTTCAGGTGTTGAATGGTAGATTTTTTTTCCCATTTCTACTTTACTCTCTTGTTCTAAAACATTAGGGTGATTTCCCTTAATAATTTCTTGTAACATTGTATTGAGATTTTTTTTATTATAACTTTCAGGAGGTGGTTCCAACAATTCTTATATCATCTCCTCTTGATTTGTTCTCCAGATTAGTTGTTTTTCTGATGTTTCAGATTCTCTTCTATTTTTTCTAGTTTTACTCTTTCTTGGTGACTTACAATGTCATTCAATTCCTTTTGCCTAATTCTAGTTTTCAAGGAGTTATTTTCTCCCTTAAGATTTTGGACTTCTTTTTTCTAATTGGTTAACTTTCTTTTCATAATTTTCTTTGATGGCTTTTATTTTTTTCACTAATTTTTCCTTGATCTCTCTTATTTGATTTTGGAGTTCCTTTCTGAGTTCTTTCAAGAACTCTTCTTGGGCTTGTGACCATTTGACATTACTCTTAGGAGTGGCTTTTTTAAAAAATCTCATTATTTTCTTCTGAATATGAACCCAGATCTTTGTTTACACCAAAGTAGGTATCTATGGTCAGGTTCTTTTTCCTTTGCTTACTCATTTTTATTTCTATTTTATTTAATTTTATTTTTATCAGCTTATTATTATTATTATTATTATCAGGTTTTAATCACGAGTTGTGGTTAATATTGCCCTCGGTCTCAGGTCCTTCTTACTGTTATTTTCTGAATTCTGTCTGGGGGCTCAACCTCAGGGACTTCTTTCCTCCCCCAAACCACAGCCACGGTCCCCAGCCACACTGCCATGAAAATATGGGTGTGTGCTTGCTCTTCCTGGTTGGGCCTGGATTCCAGAAACAGCAGGTTATCCTTCAGCCTTCCCCCACTCCTTGGCTGTTATTCCTTAGATAAAAGTTTGTGAGGTTAGAGTTCTTGAGGTGAAATTTCTTAAGGCCAAGAATGAGGTGAAATTTCTTGGGGCATAGTCTGCTTCCCAACAGAGCTAACCTCAGGGCCTACTGTTTGTTGATTCAGTGGAGTTAGCCTGGAGGTGTCTACACTTCACTCAAACCTATTTTTTATTTTGGAAGCAGGAAGTCAGGGCAATTGGAGTTAAGTGACTTGCCCAGGATCACACAGCTAGTTAAGCTCAGTCAAGTATGTGAGGTCATATTTGAACTCAGGTCCTCCTAACTTCAGTGTCAGTGCTATATTCACCGAGTCACTTAGCTGACCCAAGCCTGTCTTCCTTTAGAAGATACCTTCCCTCTGGTCACTGTGTCCATCTGATTTCTCATTGCTTTGTATGTCATGCCCTGTGATATACTAGGCCAGAAGGAGGCTTAGGTATCCAACAGAATTGCATCCTATGTAAGGAGTCAGAATCTAAAGTCTGAAGATAAAGTAAAAGTCACCTATAGTCAAAATTATTTCCTCTCCCTGTTAGGTTTCCAGAGTGAATAGCCTGCTTCAAGCTTATTGGTGATAAGACTGGTTCCAAGGGCTGGGTTGGCTGAGGTAGGTAAACAATCAGAGATAGGGGCAGCTGAGTGGTGCAGTGAATAGAACACTGGCTCTGGAGTTAGGAGAACCTGAGTTCAAATTTGGCCTCAGACACTTAACACAAAACTAGCTGTGTAACCTTGGGCAAGTCACTTAACCCCAATTGCCCTGCCCTCCCCACTCCAAAAAGCAAAAAAAAAAAAAAAATTAAAAAAAAGAATCAGAGCTAGACCTGTGTTGTAACTTGGCCAAATACCTTCATTCCCTCACTCCATACGTCTTTTCCTCTACATTGTAGAGTCTACACCATCTCTCCCATCTGTTTCTCTTTGCTCCCACACCACCACCTTAGTTCAGGTGCTTATTACCTTTCACCTAGACTGTTAGAGGCAGGGGAAAGGAAAAAGAAGGGAGTAAGCCTACACTATGCTAGGCACTATGTTAAGTGCTTTACGAATATTATTTCAACTGATCCTAACAACCTTATTATTAACCTCATCTTACAGTTGAAGAAACTGAGGCAAAGAGAGGTTAAGTAACTTGCTCAGGGTCATACAGCTATTTCAGGCTAGATTTGAACTCAGGTCTTTCTGACTATAGGACAAGGGCTCTACTCACTGCAAATGTTCAAATAACTATTTGGATCACAAAATAACTGGTTTCTATACCTTCAGACTTTCCCCTCTTTGTTTGATAATGAGAGAATGTCCAGTGAAGGCCCAGTACTTAATGTATACTTAGATTTGCCCTTACTAGTGAGTTAGACAGAGTAAGCACAGATATTGCCTTCCTAGTTCTAATTCAACATGTAGAACTTTGAAAATCTGTTTCAAGCCATGCATGAATGTGGGGCTGATACCATGCAATGATGAAAATATCTTTGGGTTGTGGTTAGGTGGCACAGTGAATAAAGCACTGGCCCTGGAGTCAGGAGGACCTGAGTTCAAATCCGCCCTCAGACACTTAACACTTATTAGCCATGTGACCTTGGACAAGACACTTAACCCCAATTGCCCTGCCCTCTCCCCCTCCAAAAAGCAAAAAAAAAAAAGTAAATATCTTCTAATTGGGCTTAGAAACCTATAGAATTGATGACTTATGGGGTTGTTGAGCCAGAACTGAGAACATATAAAAAGTTTGCTTCACCCATGGCTGGAAAGGGAGAGAGAGAGAGAGAGAGAAGAGAGAAGAGAGAGAGAGAGAGAGAAGAGAGAGAAGTTCATGTTTAATTTTGTTTTGGTTTTTTGTGTTTTTTTCCCTTTTATTTTCTTTCTTCTTTCACAACTAATGTGGAAATATGTTTACATGATTACACATGTACAACCTATATCCGATTGCTTGCCATCTTGGGGAGAGAGAAGGGGACAAGGGAGAAAAAACCTGGAACTCAAAATCTTATAAAAAATGAATGTTGAAAACTATCTCTCCATTTAATTGGAAAAAAAACACTATTTACCAAAAAAATGTGCATGGTGATGACAGAATAAGAAAAATAAAACATAATAATGAAATAAAATAAAAAGGAGAAAGAACTGCATTGGTTCATCCAGACCCAGTAGATAAAAGCCATTGTTCTCAGGGTGCACCCCCATTGTTTCCCCTTAATAAAGAAATAAGTAGTGCCCAAGGTTCAGCTGTGTGTACAACCCACCAGGCTTTGATGGCTAAAAATTCTTATAATAGAAAGCAGCACTGCCTGGAAGTCCATCAGGATGTTTTTATAAAAACAAACAAACCACTCTTCCATGGTTTTTGGCAGATGGGGAAAATCTGTACAAAGAAGGTGTTAGATATTGGGGTTGGGTGGATCACTTTGGGCATGAGGAGATTAAGACATGGTGGATGTGGAATATAGTTTGCAATAAGGGAATTAGGATCCTGGTACTACAGCTGTAGTTAAAGTTACTAATCGGTAGTTCCCTATTTTGCAAAAAAGCAGCAACTGTTTTCATCTTTTTGTGGGTACCCTTTGAGGGCTTCTGAAGATGAAGGAGTCACATGACAGTTGTGGATAGGACCAACCAGCTCCTATCACACATATGTAAGGCTAGACAAAATTTACAAAACAGAGTGTCTATTTCTTGTACTCTCTCCCCTGGCAATCTCTTTCCCTCTCATCACTTCAGGTTGTCTTGTCTCTGTATCTCTAGACATGATTTCTCTTCTAAAAGCCAGTCCCTCATCAATGAATGACCTGGTATCAGACATCTTCACTTAGATACTGAGCAGGATTTTGACATCACTTCCTTAGTACAAAGCCACCATGAGGAACTACAGGCAAGCTGTGGTGATTGTTTGTTGGGTAGAAATAAGCAACTTAAGCAAGGGAGCTTCATTGAGCTGAATTAACTCAAATCATCAATACCTTTCCTTGTTGAATTGTTTTCTGATCTGGCTGAGTAAATTTCCTCTATTGAATGACCTATGAGTGTCTCATTTTGCTCTAATATCTAAACTAAACTACCTAAGCCAGGCCCTGCCCAGAATAACTTTGTTTCCTGTTGATTTTACCTTTATAGCACCTCTTGTATACACCTCCCATCTCCCCTCTGACACCGCCACCACGCTGGTGCAGCCCCTCATCATCTCATAGTAGTAGCCTGTTGGTGGGTTTCCCTAACTCAAGTCTCTTCTCACTCTAGTTTAACTTCCATTTAGCTGTCAAAATGATCTTCCTAAAGTACAGGTCCTGTTTGGCTTTTAGAGTCCTTCATTACCTGGCTTCTTCCTATCTTTCCAGTCTTTTTATGATTTACTCTTCTTCACATTCTTTGTGATCCAGTGATGTCCTTCTGGATGTTCCTTGCACAAGAGATTCCGTCTCCCCAATCTAGGCATTTTCTCTGGTTTTCCTCCATGCTTGGAATTTTCTTCCTTCTCATCTCTGTCTCCTGGTTTCTTTTAAGTCTCAACTAAAATCTCAACCTCTGTAAAATGCCTTCCTGGTTCCCCTTAATGCTAGAGCCTTCTCTCTGAGATTATCTCTAATTTTTCCTGTGTACATCCTGTTTGTATAGAGTTGTTTGCATGCTTTCTTGAGACAGCCTTTTCTGTACCCCCAGCACTTAGCAAAGCACCTAGCACATAGTAGGCACTTCTTAAGTATTTGTTGACTTGACTTGTTTCTATTTCTCTACTAACACAAAAAACACTGCTATAAATATTGGAGTGTATATGGATACTTTTCTTTCATTTTTTACCTCCTTACAGATATGTGCCTAGTAGTGAAATTCCTAAGATCTCAAGGGGTATGGACTTTTTTCAAACTTTATATGTGTAATTCCAAATCACTTTCCAGAATATGGTTAGATCAGTCCACAGCTCCAGCAATGCATTTGTGTGCTTGCTTTTCCACATTCCCTCTGATATCTTTGTCAATTTGTTGGGTGTGAGGTGAATCCTCAGGGTTATTTTAATTTTCCTTTTTCTTTCTATTAAATATTTGGAACATTTTTCTTTTTCTTTTTTTTTTTTTTTGTAGGGCAATTTTGGTTAAGTGACTTGCCCAAGGTCACATGGCTAATGTTAAGTGTCTGAGGTCGGATTTGAACTCAGGTCCTCCTGACTCCAGGGTCAGAGCTATTCTCTGCGCTACCTAGTTCCCCCTGGAACATTTTTCAATAGTTTTGTTAATAGTTTGCAATTTTTCTTTTAAGAACTCTCTATATCCTTTTATGACTTCTCAACTGGGGAATTAGTAAATGCTTAAGAACTAAGTATTGACTTAATTTTCACAAAACAGCTTCCTCTACTTTTGTTGCCTTTTAAATACCAAACTCTTTTTTCATTTTCCATCCTTCTTCACTCCAAAGACTGGGAGCCAATTTGGGTGCATTTACAAGGAGTACCTGACTTCAATTTTGGATAGATAAGACATGTATATAGAGAAAGAATATAAACTAGATTGTAAATATATAGGAAATGCAAAATGTCATGACAGACATGAATTTACTGAGGTACACTGGGAAGGTCCTCTGAAATAAAACAACCAGCCTCCGAGTATGGGAAGTGAGCTAGAATATTATGATAATGAGATTAATGTCAGGAGTTCATTCCCTATGTAAGTTAATATATTTTGCCCTGGTCTATGGAATGACAGTATTCCTGAGTTGAGCCAGTATTTTATGAATAAAACACTGTTTTTATGAATAAAAACCGTTTTATAAATAAAACAGTGTTTTATGTGTCACCTGTCACAAGGGAGACTAGGGGAGACAATGAAGATGAATAGAATATGTCCTGTTTCTGTATCTCCAAAGGACTTTTTTTAATTTTCCTGATGGAAGAGCTTTACTTATTATCATATCCCCATGCAGAACCTGACAGCTGAATCATCATCAGCACTGAAATAAATGCCAGTTACAATATGTATGTGAGCAGCTATTCAATTAAAATTTGTAATGCTAAAATACTTTTTTCTTTTAAACAAGCCCTCTAAAGATGATGAATGCAACTCTGCCATTACTAGAAAAGTTAGTAAGGCTAAGAAGAGGACAGACAAAAAACACAATGCCATTCTTTTATTCAACAGCTGGTGAGGAAAAATTGCAAGCTTTAGTTCTCCCTCTCCAAAAACAGATCCGTAAATCAAGGTGGATGAAACATTGAAAATGTACTTCTGATTCCAGTAGTTCTAATTCATTTGACAAATGTGCATTAACCACTTCCTACATGCAATGGATTGTTCTGGGCATGGGGGAAGAGAAAGAAGATAAAATAAGGCAGGACCATTGTTCACACAGAACTTGAGTAGGACAGTACATGTATAACAGAGAAGTGAAATATAAACAAGAATGTAAGTGCAGAGGGAATATAAAATGTGGTGACAGATTTGTGAGTTTGCTGAGGTATCCTGGTAAGGGTTCCTGAAATACCACAATTTACTAGTTTGGGAAGTTAGCTGGATACTCTGATGAGATTAAACTCAGCAATTCATTCCCTTCATAAGTAAGTATATTTTGTCTTTGTTCATAGAACTACAGTATTCCTAAGCTGAGCCAGCGTTTTGTGAATAATTGTATTAACTTGTCACAAGGGAGAATAGGTGAGACAATGAGCCTATATCTTATCACTTGTACATTTTATGGTAAGTAATTTCTGGTATAAAGAAGATTAACATTGTGATATTTCTTTCCACTGGTGGCATTTTTTTATGTTTATCTTGTCTGTGCTTTTTTTTGTCTTTGGGCTAACAATATGGCACAGTGGAATTTTAACAATGTGATTTAATTTCCTAAGTTATTAAATAGTTCACCTCATCTTAGATAGAGGTTGGATTCCTGCTTCTGACCCCTAACCAGCTGTGTGACTATAAGCAATTCCCTCAACTCTTTCCTCATTTCTAAAATGAGTGTGATGATGTTAGTGAACCTGTGTACCACAGCATGCTAATAGAGTCTATGGGGTTTTCTTGGCAAAGATAATAGTGTAATTCATCATTTCCTTCTCCAGTGGATTAAGGCAAACAGGTTAAGTGACTTGGCCAAGGTTACACAGCTAGTATCTGAAGCCAGATTTAAACTCAGGCCTTCCTGACTCCAGACCTAGCGCTCTATCTATTGGGTTACCTAGCTGCCTTCTAAATGGGGATACTACTTGTTACAGTGCTTCACAGGGTTATTGTGAGATTTAAATGAGACCAAGTATACAAAGAACTTTGTAAAGCTTAAAGGACTACATAAATGTCATGTTAAATTGTTTGTAGGAGTAATTCTAATTCTTTCCATTAATTCCTAAAATGTTTTGGGAAAGGTGGCAGGCAGAATTCTACCATCCCTAAAATTAGCAAGAGACTTCCTTTAGCTTTTCTTCCAAAACTTTTTGCCCAAACTAGTTCCATCTATGGAACATGTTTGATTCAGCAATGGTGATTGGTCACAACCATTATCTAGTCTGGACTTATTTCAGATATGAACTATTCATTAGGTTGAGAAATTCCAGTTCTAACTCTATGCTTCTATGATTACACTATCTTTACTAAGCAGATAGTCAGTGGGGGAATAGTATAGAACTTACTGGTGGAAAATATTGCTGGAATTGCTGGAAAAATACTGGTGGAAGAAAAATGACTTGCACAGATAGGTGACTTTTGCTTTACATAACAGGTATGTTTCTATTAAGTTGCATGACAATTCGACAAAAGAAGGGCTCATATCATGACTTTTTATAGCCAAGAAAAACAATTTGTGTTTTTGTTGTGTTCAGCTTATGTCTCATCCAATACCTAGAGTCCATCATCTTCCATTATGAGGCAGGAGACATATTTTATCATGGAGTTGATTGGTCATTGCATTGATTATAAATCTTAAATCTTTCAGTTATTTGCCTTTGCAATGTTGTGGCTACTGTACAGTTTTTTGTTTGTTGTTGTTTTACTCACTTTACTTAGCATCAGCTCATACAGGCCTTCTTGGGTGTTTCTGAATCTGTTACTTTGGTTATTTCTTCACAGCACAGTAATATTCCACTGACTAGATTCTTAACAATTTATTTAGCCTTCTCTAGTTGATAGGAATCTATTGTTTATAGGGCAGGTAGATAGTGAAGTGAATAGAGTGCTGGGCACTGTTAGGAAGATTCATGTTCATGAGTTCAAGTTTTGCCTCAGATACTAGTTGTGACCCTGCACAGTTCATTTAACTCTGTCCGAGTTTATCTGTAAAATGAGCTAGAGAAAGGAAGGGCAAAACATTCCAGTATCTTTGCCAAGAAAATCCCAAATGATGTCATGAAGTTAGACATGACTGAAATGACTGAACAACAAATTATTTCCAGTTCCCTTCCACAACAAAAAAAATACTGCTATAAATATTTTTGCATGAGTCCTTTCATTCTTAATCTCTGGGGATTACATGCCTAGTAGTGAATCACAGTATAGTGACTTTTGGGACATAGTTCCAAACTGCTTTTCAATATGGTTGAACCACTTCACAGCTCCATTAACAGTGCTTTTAGAGTACCCATCTTCCCCCAATTGTAATTTCCTTGTCATTTTTGCCAATCTCTGCGTATGAGATGGAAACTCAAACATGTTTTAATTAGCATTTATTTTATTAATTTTTGGAGTACATTTTTCATGATTGTTGAGAGCTTGGATTCCTTCTGTTGAAACCTGCCTGTTCAAATCCTTTGACTATTTATCCATTGGAAAACGACTCTGGTTTTGATATGTTTGTATCAGGTCTTGTGGTTATTAGACCTTTGTCAGAGATATCTGCTGCTAGGACTTTTTTCTCTTGTTAACTGTTTTCTTTCTAATGACATTATTTTTGTTTGTGCAAAACTTTTCAATTTCACATAATCAAAATTGTGCATTTTGTCTCTCTATCTCTTGTTTGGTCAAGAACTCTTCTATCTAGACTCAGGAAGGTATCACTTTCACTTCTCTACTGTATTTTTGTGGCTTTTAAAATATTGGTCAATTTGGAGCTTATTGTAGTATATAGTGGTATACATGTTGATCTAAGCTTGTTTTAAGTCAAGACTTTTTTCTTCCCAACTTTCACCGCAGTTTTTCTCAAAAAACAACTTCTCTATTAGTTGATGTTCTCAAGTTTACCAAACAGTACATTGAGTATGCTATTGGAATGGAGTGCTATTGGAAGCAATCATTTATTAAGTGTCTATTCTGTGCCAGGTCCTGTACTTAGGTGCTGAGGATTCAAGCACAAAGAATAAAACAATGCTTTTTATAAGTAGCTTTTATTGTAATGGGGGAGACAAATATACATATAAATACATGCAACATAAATATAAAGTAAATAAACACAACAGTATTCAATACAAGATAAATTTGGGAAGGAGAACAAGGGAAGTTGAAACATCAAAAAAGGCTTTGAACACAAGTTAGGACTTTGAGTTGCATAATGAAGAAAAAGAAGTACAAAGCATGTAAAATGATCAGGACAAAGCCATAGAGAAGGGGAATGGAGATGTGATAGAAAAAAATGTCAGTTTGGCTGTATTGCATAGTGTATGTGTATGTGTGAGTATGAAGCTGGAAAGATAGGTTGGGGCCAGGTTGTGTAGTACAATTGTCAGATCTGTGCTTAAGGAGAATTATTATGTGTAGTATATAGCAATATGTAGGATGGACTGGAACAGTGAGAGCGCAATTAGGAAGTTTTTGTAATAACTTGTGTGAGAGGTAAGAATGGATTAAGGTGAGTAGAAAGAAGGGGTTGGATGGAAGAGATGCTGTAGAGGTAGAAATCGCAAGACTTGGCAATAAGAATGGATATGAGCTGCTGGAAAGTGAAGAGTTGAAGATAATACTGAGGTTATGAACCTGAGAAATGGTCTTGTCTTTAAGAAAAATAAATTTGAAAGGTTGAGGGCATAGGAGAATCAGTAGTTGTTCTGGACATGTTGAATTTGAGATGTCTCCATGGAAATACACTTTGAAATGTCCAATAAGCTTGGAGAAAGACTGAAGCTGGGTATATAAATCTGAGTCATTGCTATTGAGATGAAAGTTAACTTTGAGTTTACTGAGAGAGTGTAAAGGAAACAAGGACCTGGGACAGAATACTGGGCAACATGCACATTTATGGAGCATCTTGTGGATGATGAGTCAGCAAAGGTGACTGAGAGGAAAAGATCAGACACATAAGAGGCTAACCAGGAGAGTAAAATCACAAAAATCCCAAGGGGAGGGAGTCTCCAGGAGGAGAAGATGATCAACAGTGTCAAATGCAGTAGATACATCAAGAAAGATAAGGACTGAGACCAGTTGCCAGAATGCAAAGGCTGAAGGAGATGAGGCAAATTGGAGGCAATAATTATATAGATAGCTTTTTCTTTTTTTTTTTTTAGAGGGGGGAGGATGTGACAATTGGGGTTAAGTGACTTGCCCAAGGTCACATGGCTAGTGTTAAGTGCCTGAGGTCACATTTGAACTCAGGTCCTCCTGACTCCAGGGCTGGTGCTCTATTCACTGTGCCACCTAGCCGACCCTAGATAGCTTTCTCAAGGGAGTTTAGCTGAGAAAGGAAGAGAGCTATAGGACATCAGCTTGAGGAGATGATAAGGTCAAGTAGTTTCTTAAGGATGGTGGACACTTGAGTATGTTTGAAGGCAATAGAGGAAAAACCAATAAGGAAAGGTTAAAAATTCTAGTATTGCAAGACAAATGGATTAGAATCTTGATGCAGGCAAAGAATAATACTTTTAGGAGGGATGTGGCATAGGGAGGAGTGGAATGATAAGAGATTATGGTGAGATAGGTATCAGAGTTTCTACTTAGGGAAGTGGTATACTTGTAGGTAGTAGTGGAGTAGTATGTGACCATTCTTGTATGGCTGAGGTGGAATGAAGGAACAGATCATAAGTTTAAGAAAGTTAAGGAATTAGATCAGAGGGTTTGAGGAGCTGGATAGAGAGTAGTTTTGATTAGAAAAAAATGTAATTGTCACATAATGCTCTCAATGTATTTATTTTTATTTTTAATATTAAAAATATTTCATGCCTTCTATTACAAAGGCTGTTTCCCCTCTTTATATAGTTAAATTTATATTAAACACCACTGAATAATATAGTTAAGAAATGATTTAGAAATGGAAAGAGATAATTTGTTTCAAATATATACATATAAAAGACCCCAAATATTCTCAGACATTTATATACATGATGCTTTAAAGAATTGTTTCCAAAAATATATTTTTGTTTTGGTGTCACCAAGAAACTTTTGTGTTAAATTATTTAAAGGCTTGATCAATCTAAGACCTAACTCCAGGGGATCCTCAGTAGAATATTTTAGATGTTTTAAAAATAAGATGACAGAAATCCTTATAACAGAGCTCAGTGTGACTCAAAGGAGTAATAATGGAGGTGCTTGTCAATACTGACGAGGTTAATTAAAAGTAGAAGTGCTGGGGGGAAAAGGAGATTAGAAAATTGAGGAAGAAATCTGCTATACATCATGACAAAACTAAATTCAACCAACATTTATTAAATACCTACTGTATATAGAGTACTGTGCCAGGTGCTAGGTGAGATACAAATTTTAGATAAGTTAACGTTCATTTATGTCATTGGTGGAGTGTGAGCTCACAGCAATGAAATAACAGATTTGTGAAATTATCAAAGTATAGAAACAAGGAATAAAGAACATCTTAAGTAATAATAGGATATAGCAGCTAGGTTAAAGTTGGAGATAACCACTAATGCTCAGAAAAAGCATTCAGGATTTTACTTTTATTAAATCTTCAATGCCAGGTTCCAACAACACTTTTAGTTTGAGTAAAATCCCTCTCCTCTGACTTGTTTCTCAAAAGAGGTATTTAAAACACTTGAGGGAAACAATGGATACATTCAGACTCCTTTACTAGATATTAAAGTAGAAACCCAGCTGTGATAATAAAAAGAGCACAGTAATTTAAACTGAAACACTATTTCCAAAGGAGAAATACTATAAAATATACCAACAGGTGACACATTAGCAGAGGAGTAAAAGAGCAAGGAATGGTTTTTGGCTGCCTTGGGCTACATCTCTACATCTCCCCTTCCCCTCCCCAATAAAGACTTAAGTGTCTACAAATACATCCCACATCAAAAAGGAAGTAAAACCTGACTGTTAAACTGACGTCCATTTTCGGTGTTTGGTTTTATATTGTACCCTTGATTCTAGAGACCAACTACACTGTTGTTTTGTAGGGGTTTATTTTCAACATCTAATCAGAGAGCAAGATTTTTTATGTGAACAGACCAGATGCTGCAGTTTAGAGATGCTAAAGGAAAAAACATACTGGAATAAAAAGGTTCCAAGTTAGGATGGAACAGTTTGTGCAAATTATCTTGTGTCAACGGTAAAGTATCAAATGAATTATAAAATCTTATCAAAAATTACATTTTTATCTGTAAGAGGAATGTCAATCAGCAGTGCTCTAATATATATGGTTTGACAGACATCCTTCTCCTCCCCACCAAGAAGCTGTGAAGACTAAATACCAACAAGGAATCTTTAATTGCATATTTAAACAAAAACTCCTTAGCTGGGACAGCAGATTTAGTCAATCTATCATTATTGCTGCATTTGCTGAATATTCAATCCCTTCTGGAAATTCTTTTCCAAAATTGGAAAAAAAAATAAAGATGTTTTACTCAACCAGAAGCAACATTAATTAAATTTAACATAATCAGTATTGAAATTTAATGTATTTAACAAATACATAAAATTATCATAGTGTCACTTGGTCGCTAATGCCACAGATAGATCCAAGGTTGGGGGAGGGGAGAAGAGAAGAGAAAATTGAACTTTCATGTTTATTTGGATCAGGGTGGTCTTAGGATTTTTCTACAACCCAATTCTGTTCTGGAAAGGCCATACTAATTATACTTTAACAATTAATAACTATCATTGATTATATTATATGCAAAATTCCAACACACAGCTAATAATCTAAGTCCCCTAACTTTTTTTTACCTAATCATGGAATTTGTACTGAACTGTTACATTAATTTAAAAATTCACTTGAAATCAAAATGCTTATTCTGTACATAAAGAATTAAAACCGAGATAAGAAAATGCTTTCTAAAACTAGGATTTTAGCTGGATTGGATACAGAAAGTTTCTCTAATGTTCTTATAAAAAGAAAAACTACACACATCCTTGAAAAATGATACAACTAGAACTACATTTCAAAACTTAAGGTGGGCTTTTTTTTTTTTTATCATTAATGAGGAGGCAGACTAAAATGGATGAAATGTCTGTGCTAAGATGATATTTGGGTAGGAAGAGTCTCTGGGCTTAAAAGCCTAAGACTGAGTTAGTGATAGATGAGAACAAAATCATTAAATGATCAGTTTTATTTCTATTGAGATAGGTGTGTACATCACCATGGAAATAAGATCAAATATCTCCACTGTACAAAGTAGCTAAAAATCCAGAAGAAATAGACTGTCATATAAAACTGAAATACAACACTGTCAATGTTTGTCACTAGCAAGTTTTCAAGGTCACTAGAAAATGACAGAGTATTAGTTCCCAAATCACTCCACTGATAGGGAAAGAAGAAAAAAAAAGAAAACCCTAAAATACTTCAAGAGGCACAAAGAGGTGATTCCTTACTATGCCAACACACTTTATTGGGCAACATGATTTTCTAGCTGGATGTCACAAACTGCAAATACTACAATAATTTAGTTTTTTAGTGAACACGGCACTCAACCCAGGTTTCAACGAAATGCACTGAAATCAAAGCATACTGGTATAGTGCGCTAGCTATTTGCTGCTAGAAGCTTGGGTCAAGAGGGAAAGAAATTTTTGTGGTCTTCAATTAGTATGTGATTCTTTGTCACTCATAAAGCCGCCGTAAGTTTTTAATAGTAAATTCCTTAAATAGTAAGTATATGAAAGGTGATTATCACCCTGGTCAAGGTAAGTGGGTTCTTCAGTACTTCAGCCAGTGGTATCTTCCTCCCAAATATACCAGTGAGGTCAAAGGATATCAACAAGATACAGCCACAAAATGGGTTTCCTGACACTTTAAAGTTGGTTATATACATAATTTGCATAAAAATAACATAAATAAAATCAAAATAAGAGTTAAAATCTGAAACAAGAAAAAAGTAATGACCTCATATTCTTAAGGCAAGACAATACAGGTCCTTTTAAGGAGGCACTTAAATCCATAGACGATAAAATCCCAGGGCTACCGTTAGGCATGTAAATATAGAACCTGTTACAAAAAACAACAGGGAAAAACTATTAGTTCTTTTAACTGCTGCTTTAAGGAATGCTTAGGTACACATACATAACCTTTCTCTCTTCCACAGAAAACTAGCAGTTCAGTGATCTGCTATATTCCATGAAATGTTTGTTCATAAAAACTATAGCTGCTCAAATGTAAGCACAAAAATAACACTACTTGTAGCCTCCAAAGTATAAAGGAATGTATTTCTTATAAAGAAAAAACCCTTGAGACACTAAATCCATCGTGTAAAAATTAGTATAGCATAAGTTATAGCAGGCCTGCAGTAGAGAGAGCAAACATTTTATTTCTAAGTGGTTAAACTCTAAGATAATTAAGGCTTTATAAGAGATAAAAATTCTAAATCACTGCTTTTCTTTGTGGTTTTGTTTTTGGGGCTTATCTTCAATTTCTTTCCTTTTTAAAAGAATTTATTTTTTAAATTAACTTTTGTTTATTTTTAGTTTACATCATTCATTTCCACAAGATTTTGTGTTACAAATTTTCCCCCTGTCTTTCCCCTACCCACCACCCCAAAACAGCAATCCCACTGAATACCCCCTCCCCCAATCTGTTCTCTCCTATATCCTCCCCCATCCCTCCTCTGACTTTCTGGTAGGGCAAGATGGATTTCCATAGCTCAGTGCCTGTATATCTTATTTCCCAGTTGCATGTAAATAATAATAATAGTGATAATGATAATAATATTTTTAAAAAAACATTTGATTTTAAAATTTTAAATTCTAGATTCTTTCCCTTCCTCCCTCTTCTCCTACCCTTACTGGGAAGATAAGCAATTCAATATAGGTTGTACATGTGTAGTTATGCAAAACATTTCCACAGTGGATATATTGTGAAAGACTATGTTTCTCTCCATCCTATCCCTCCACCCCCCAATTTTTCTATTCTCTACTTTGTCCCTGTCCCTTTACAAAAGTGTGTGCTTCTAAAGACCCTCCCCTCAACCTTCCCTCCCCTCAATCATGCCCCTTCTCATGCCCTTCCCCCCTACAGTCCTATAACATAAGATACCCAATTCAGAGTGTATGTCATTCCCTCCCTAAGCCGAATTCAATGAGTAAGGTTGACCCATTCCCTTTTGCCTTCCTGCTCTTCCCCTCCATTGTAACAGTTATCCCTTGCCTCTTCTATATGAGATAATATACCCCATTCTGTCTCTCCCCATCTCCTCTCATTATATTCCTCTCTCACCTCTCAATTTCACCTTTTAAATATCATCCATTCCTATTCAATTGATCCTGTGCCCTCTGTCTATGTATACCTGTACACATATATACACACTCACATATGTATTCTTATGCATATATACCCTTCTATATAGACATATATTTATGTATACATATATATGTGTATATATACATATACATTTATATTCCCTTCAACTATCCTCATACTGAGAAAAGTTTCATAAGTTACAATTATTGTTTTTCCATGTAGGCATGTAAATAATTCAACTTTGATTCTTGGTTTTAATCCTAGCTCCTCTGATCTCCGGAATATCATATTCCAAGCCCTTTGATCCCTTAATGTAGAAGCTGCTAGATCCTGGGTATCCTGATTGTGTTTCCACAATATTAAAATTGTTTCTTCCTGGCTGCTAGTAATATTTTCTCCTTGGTCTGGGAACTCCATAACCTGGCTATAACATTCCTAATAGTTTTCTTTTTGGGATCTTTTTCAGGAGGTGATTGGTGAATTCTTTCCATTTCTATTTTGCCCTCTGGTTCTAAAATATCAGGGCAATTTTCCATGAGAATTTCTTAAAGGATGATTTCTAGGTTCTTTTTTTGATCATGGCTTTCAGGTAATTCAATAATTCTTAAATTGTCTCTCTTGGATTTATTTTCCAGGTCAGTGATTTTTCCAATGAGATATTTCACATTGCCTTTTATTTTTTCATTTGTTTGGATCTGTTTAATAGTATCTTGATTTCTCATAAAGTCATTAGCTTCCATTTGCTCCAATGTAATTCTGAAGGAATTATTCTTTTCAGTGAGCTTTTGAGATTCTTTTCCCATCTGACAAATTTGGCTTTTTAAGGCATTCTTCTCTGTAGTAGACTAGACTTTCAGGGGTACCTTGGCCCCATTAAGGAAATGCTCCCCTCTTCTATGAGGTCACTAGGCAGATATGTAGGAGGAATATAATCTTGTTGTATGAATGCCTCCATTGGTCCTATGAATAACTAAAGAAAATTCAGGGTAGTTAATTTGCAAGTCTTGTTTGTGCCTCCCCGTTTGTTTGTGCCTCTGGACATGGTCCTAGGATTAAGTCTTAATGAATAAATAGCCTTGGGCTAGGGTAGGTAGTGGTCAGGACCAAAGGAGGGTCCTTGCATTTCAATTACCTAAGAGTTTCTGCTATAGGGTATATAAACCCTGTGATTTTCTTGTGTCTTGGCTTTGTATGAAATGGTTCTGTAATAAACAGACTACTGAATACATCCCCATCTCTCTTTTTATTCAGCTGGTTGCTAGGCCATACAACTGTGCTGGACACAGTACTTCTCCTCATTGGCTTTTTGGCACTCTTTTGCCATTGGAGTTAATCTACTTTTTAAGGTGTTATTTTCTTCAGTCAGGATGTTGACTCTCTTTTCATGGTTTTCTTGCATCATTCTCATTTCTCTTCAAATATTTCCTCCACTTCTTTTACTTGATTTTCAAAATCCTTCTTGAACTCCTCCGTGGCCTATAACCAGTTCATATTTTTCTTGGAAGCTTTTGGTGCAGGAGTTCTGACGGTGTTGTCTTCCTCCTATTCCATGCTTTGATCCTTTTTGTTCCCAAAGAAGGATTCTAAAGTTGGATGGCTGTGCTTGCTTTGCTTCCTTTGCTTGCTCATGTTGCCAGTCAATTACTTGACTTTTGAGCTCTTTGCCACAGTAGAACTCTGCTTCCAGAGGGGAGAGCTTTGTCCCAAATCGCTGGGGTTTTCGCAGCTGCCAGAGCTATTAGGAGGGTGCTGTGTCTACAGCATCCACCAGCTCTGGCTCACTGGTCACACACCTCAGGACTACCACCCAAGACCGCAATCCAGATCCAGGAATGTTAAGGCAAGAGCCTAGCCTCTGAATGGTTGCTCAGCCCCACCTTACGATCTGCAGGCTGGGAGCTCTGACGCAGCCATGTGGAGGCAGCTGCAGGGCCACAGTACCTCTACCACTTCTCGCTTGGAGGGAGAGGCCGGACTGTACTCTAACCGCCCCCAGACTCAGCAGAGTTCCGTTGACCTTTTACTTTGTCTTTGGCATTTATGGGTTGACAATTCTGGAAACTGCCATAGCTGCTGGTGATCCACTCTCCCAAATGCTCCAGCCGTGGCTGGTCCAGGCCACCTTGGGGCTAAAACCATAGGCTAAGGCAGGGCTGGCCAATTTACTTCTGATAGCTAATAGAAAAACATCTTACCTGCTAAATATTTAATATTATCAAGCTTGTGTGATTCAAGCATGGTTTTCAGACCAGCAACTTCAGTGTCTATCTTTCTGTCTGTCTGAGTAAGAACCCGGAGTTGTTCTGCCTGCTTTAAAACAAACAGATATATGACATTATATAACTACAGGTTATCAGGTCCCATTGAACTCATACATCTAATTTAAGAAGCTTGACCTAACTCTACTATACTGTAGGAGGCAGTATGTCATAAGTGGATAGTGCTGTACTTGGGTATGAGGATGACCTGCATTCTAATCCTTGTCTCTAACACTGTGTTACAAAACCTCTGAGCCTCAGTTTTTCCACTTAAGAGAGATTATATCCAGGGATATTATAGGGTACAAATGGGAGAATATAGAAATAGTACTTTCAAAAACTTTTGATAATCTCCCCAGCATACATGTCTAGTTCTATCACATATATTGTACTCTACAAACCCTTATCCCTTAATTAAACTATGAGTTTAATAAGGGTAAGGACCATTTCCTCAGTTTTAAAAAAACAATAGTCCCTACAGTAATGGCCATAGAAGAGACAACTCAGAATACTCTTGAAAATAAAAGTACTATCCTGTTATTTTTGTCTTCTCAAATTTTCTAACATTACTTATAAATATATAAAAACAGCATAACTTATATGGCCTAATCATTATGTGGTTTGGATACACAAAGATGTATTGAAAGGCAAGCCTGATTACAAAGTTAACCCATAAAGGTTAGTCAAGTCCTCAAAGAAATACTGTATTTCTACTCACTTTACTTATTCACAATGTAATTGAATTTTTAAAAATGCTGGTGGGTGGTGATCAGTTTTATATTGCTACTCTTCTGATATAAAATAAAGAAAATTTGGATAAGCAGTTTTTTGTTAGGCATTAATGTACCACAATTCCTTCATATGGACCTAAAAAACCCCTTTTATTTCAAAGGGGGCATTCAGCTTTAAAACTAAAATAATATCTATCATTTACACTGTACTTTAAGATTTGTAAAAGCACTTCAAATGTTATTTCATTTGATCTAACCACCACTCTGGCAAGTAAGTGTTATCACAGCACCTAAAGTTAAGGAAATTGGCTCTGAAAGAGGTTGTGACTTGCTTAAGGCACACAGCTAGTAATTGTCTGAGGCAAGGTTTGAACTCAGATCTTCCTGAAGCCAAGTCCAGCACTTTATCCATTACTCCATCTATCAGTCAACACACAAGTAAATTTGATTGTGCTCTAGTAGAAGGTTGAGGAGGTCAGGGTCGATTCCACTTGAATGAATAAGTTTATAAATCATAACCCTTTTTTTCATGGTCATATTTTTAATTTGATGAAAAAGTCAGGATCTAGAAGTGGAGAGAGAGGGAAGCTGCCTTTGTGAAACAGAATAAGCATCTTTCAGATGTTTAGTATCATTCAATTATTATTGAATATTAGGGTCCAAGTGGTTCAGGTGAATATAGTGATTATTCATTTATCATCTGAATGTTATCATGTCATATCACTCCTAGACATTAAAGAGAAGTCTCAGTAAGGACCAGTTAAATATGAAAATAAAAAAGAATAAGAAAACAACTAATAAGATTAAAAAGTGAAACAAATAAACAAGGTTCTTTATATTGACAAACTCCCAACAATTATCCTCCCAAAACCCAAATGAGGATGTCTGACAGGTAATAATTAGTGTCTGACTTTCCAATGAAATTACAAGTCTAGCACCTATCCCTATCCAGTTTTCTATAGCATAAAAGAAACTTCAGTCAGCCATTTTCCCCATCCATCTTCATGCAGGATTAGCAAAGGTCAGCTTAAAAATAACCCATAAAAACAGATTCTATTCTAAAAACAGAACTATGCAGTTCCTTTCCTTAAAAAAAAAATTGTTTTATTGGTTCATTTTGAATCAACTTTGATTTATCAGTTATTTTGGAAGTGGAGAACTCTTTCTTTGACAAATTTGCAACTAAGTAAAAACATCAATATTAATCATAGCCTATCATTTCAGTCTTCATTTCTAAGGGGACATGGTTGTATGTCCAACAGGATTCACATATCTTTGCTTTTGAGTTATTTCAGCCACTAAAGTAATTTTCAAATTCTGAGGCTCTGCAATCCTCATGAATTTCACTTTGGAATTCAATTCCACAAAATGCAATGGGAGACATCATGGAAAGGAAGAAAAGCAGAGAGAATCTCTTGATAATTCTTTTTGTAAACCAGTATAAAAGCTACCTAATGTTTGCTACTAGGTAAGAAGAGATTTTTGCATCTTTAGGATCTAATTCTGCCATCATGAACCTGAGTGTTCATAATTCTACCACAGATACATTATCTATTAACATATTATTCAGAATAGGAGGCAAAGGTAAATTTAAGATATAACACAAGAATGCTCAGTTTCACTTCTTACCAATGTTAATACTTCTGATCTCATTTCAAGTAGCTTTCTGTCATTCAATGAATACTGAAAAGATAAAATTTAATTTGTGTTAGACTGCAACTTCATTCCTGTTCATAATTAACATTGTTATAGAGTACTGGGCTTGGAGCCAGGATGACTTATCTTCCTGAATTCAAATCTGGCTTCAGACACTTACTACCTGTATGACCCTGGACAAGTCACTTAACCTGGTTTGCCTCAGTTTCTCATATACAAAATGAACTGGAGAAGGAAATGGCAAACTACTCCAGTCTCTTTGTCAAGGAGTCACAAAGAGTCACATACAATTGAAAACAACAACAAAGAATTCTAGAATCACCTGAGGGTGTAGGAACAACCATATTACTTTTGTGTAGGGATGCACTATTAACTGTAAATAAGAGACCTAACTATTCAGATTCGGCATTCTGATATTCTGGAATCTTTTTCTCCAATTCTTACTGTTACATCTTCTTTCATTTATCCTTTAAGGATTTAATTTTTGGGGAGAATGAAAAAAAGGTGGGGAAGGACAATCTAAGACACATTGGATACTGGCAAATCAGGTGACTGAGGCCTGAACAGAAACAATGGGGAGAAAAATAGTTGTTAAAAAAAAATAGTACATGTGTTGTTTTTGGAATCTTAGATGAATAAGTTCACTATTAACCAATGTGAAGGCAATAGATTCTAATGGAAAAAATCCTAGATTTGGAATTAGGGGACTTGGGTTCAAATCCTTGCTTTGCCATTTATTAGCAATATGAGCAGAGCCAAAAATCTAACCCAAGTCTTCTGACTGCAAATCTATGGGCACAGGGATCTTTTCTCTCCTTTTAAAAAAATAAACGTTTATTGATAAAGAAAATACTACATGTTGATTTACGTACCAAATCAAACAAATTTCATGGCTTATTAAATATACTTAACTCATATAATCACAGTGAGAGAAAAACAACAAGACTTTCTTCATCTGTCAGGTTTTAATTATAAAAAGAGCCACACTATAGAGTTACAGTTGATGCTACTTTGTACTGGGTGACAATACTTAGAATTAAGCTTATATTTTCCCTCTGGCCATAGTTTAGTACAGTTTTTTTGGCATGCAGATTACATTTAACCATATCACTTGAGTGACTGGAATTCTTGAAATGAGGATACAGAAAACACAATTTGTAGTTTTCGTGGTAAGTGGAAATAATTTAGTTAACTGTTTTTTTTTTTCCAAACATATAAAATGTCCAATATTAAAAAAAAATTCCATTTATATTTTCTATTTGTAAAGAATAAAAACAAGAATTAGATTAGTGATGAGGAGGGGGCCCCAAACTAAAAGGAATCTTAGAAGCAGGTAGCAGCCAAGTATGATGAATGGATAATGGTCACCCTCATCTTTTAAGTTACAGGTTCAGTGCAAGGAAACAACCAGAAGGCAACTATTTTCTAGCATTTGTTCACTGCTCTAGCCTTAACCATCTAAATATTAAGAAGTCTCCTTTCCACAAGAATACACCACTTTGCTTCACTTTAATCCAAAAGGAAGGGGATAATCAGCTGAAGATTAAATGATAAAAGTAACCTAATCTGTTTGTTTTAGGCATCTAACCAATACCTTCAATACTACAATGATGGCTTCAGCTGAAAAATAACAAGGCCAGACTTTCAACTAGGGAAAAAAATAATTCTCTACATTTTACTGGTTTTTGTCCATGTTTTCATTACCTCCTACAACTGCAAGTGCTCTCTAGATCAGGCTGGATCAAAGAATAAGCTGTTTGCAGTAAATACAGATTTTTACTTGCAAAATCATAAAACCCAAAAGCTACAACAAAGAAGTATGTTTTCCTTTAGAAACTGGTCCTATGTTAATCGCCACTTTGCACACAGTAGGAATTTGAAGTATAACTGGCACTCAGACTCCCGTTCATAGCACTAGATTAAAAAGTGACTGGCCTTTGGTTTCAAAGATGCATAGCTTCAATATGTATGAGAAAATTGTGAAGAGGAAAAAACAAGAGCTAATAATTATTCTTCAGCTTTGTGTGTACCAGGTCCTATGCTAATAAAAGACAATTTAGAAGAATACATTCTTTAGCAAGACAATGAGAAATGAGCTATACAGAATTCCCCAGACTTTTACTTAGATCACTAAATTATTTTACTATGAAAAATATTTAGCTGTTAAAGTTTAACAAGTCTGAGGCCAAAGAATATGACTTTAAAAGCAATTACAAAAAACAACAGAGTGCTAGTTTACAATTTTAATCATTATTACTCCAGTCTAGTTATCAGTATTATTCAATTTTTTTCTGAAATAGATTCTAAAGATACTTAATCTTATTCAATGTAATTGTGGAATTAAGCGTAATCATCATATTAAAGTCTAGGTGATAAACTAAGAATTTACAAATATGCTCTCAATTCAAGTATTATCCAAGTTTGGTTTGACTAAACTTTAAATTTTCATTCTGATAGCACATGCCAAATTAAGTGAAAGAAAAGTTCCTGAAGGTAGAATAGGAACCAATCTGAGAGATATTTTGAAATTTAGGGACAAGGGGAGTTGAGGAAAGTTTAAAAATGTCAAAAATCAAATAAGAAGTTTTGCCTGTGTTTAGCCCTGCCAGAGAGTTATGCAGAATATAGTCTCAAATGTTCACACTTTATGCAAATTCAGGTTTCACCTAGAATTTTATCTTAAAATGAAACTAAATTTCAAAGAACATACCAATTCTTTTACTCTGCTCTTTTCTAGATTGAAATCCAATTTATTATCTGCCCGGACTTTAAGTACTTCATCCTGGAAGGCAAGTGAGAGAAAAGAGAGGTGGAGAAAAAAACCAAACAAAATAGAACATCAAAGAAAGGATGGAATCAAAAGATGGATATTACTTAATTCTACTTAACTAGAATATTATTTAATTCTTATATCTATGAAGACAAACTCATTTGTTCTTTTACATAAAAATACTCACTATTAGAAGTGAAATAGGAAGCATGGTAAGTATTTTTTTTTAAAATACAAAAGAATATATTGTTCAAGAGAATATATCTTCTCTCTATATGTTCCATATATAATAATTTGAGTTACTGCTGGAGAGAGATCAAAGTAGTATTATGAAAAAT